>CAJQZP010001060.1:9337500-9937500 GCA_907164705.1 Parnassius apollo | reverse complement strand
GTAACGTGTTTACTTGGTAGAGCCATGTTGCGACGTGTTTACGTGAGACCCAATTTTGTTTTCTTAATAGTTAATATTGTAATTTTTTTGTATTCAGTTTTAATGATTTCTTATATTTACGCGAACACTATACATGATTAAAACTACTTTTACGGATTTTATCGCGTTTATTTTTACTTTTTATTTACTTTTATTTTTGATTCCCGACGTTTCGGGCGCTTTCCAGCACCCATGGTCACGGGGGACCATGGCACATGGGTGCTGGAAAGCGCCCGAAACGTCGGGAATCAAAAATAAAAGTAAATAAAAAGTAAAAATAAACGCGATAAAATCCGTAATAGTAGTGTTAATCATGTATTCAGTTTTGTTTTTCATAATATTAATTTAGGATAAATTATATAACCTCAGCGTAGAGAAATGTTTTGTACGTGGTAGAGACACACAAGCATTATATAGCACTGCTGCCACGATATATTATGGTTGTATTACGAATGGGTGAGGACCACACTCTCACAGATTAACAGCGTAAAATAGCAGCTTAATGCTGCTGTGCTTAATTTGTTGTGTTTCGTAAGTTGAATGTAGAGAACCGGAAACCCTTTAACTGGAAATAAGATATTTCATCTTAGTCCAAGTATAAGCCGTTTTCAAAAAACTAAAAAGAATAAAATAATTTCATATTCAGAAGTCGGGGCTTTGACTCTTATAGTAGCCACACACGGTCAGTTCAACTGATCATTCCAACTGATCGGTTCAAACTAAAACTGTTGATATTCTTTAAAATATTGATTTTCGATATATCGATAAATAAACTTATATATAAAATTCCGATATTGATGTATTTATAATAATCGATATATCGAAAATTCAATATTTTAAAAAATATCAACAGTTTAAGTTTGAACTGATCAGTTGGAATGATCAGTTGAACTGACCGTGTTTCATTATAATGCACGAATGGTCCACTGTACCTCTTACGACACCTGATGATGCAAGGTGTGGTACTGGATATTCTTATCCCGCTACTACACAGTTGGTTAATTTTATCTGTTATTAGTCTAATCTATTCTTATACTTTTTATCTCGTAAATTTCTACTTCTTATTTCTTATCTACAAAATATGGGTAAGCTAAGAAAGCTTCTAGTCTAGAAATTCTAGACGGCTGTACAATATTTATATTTTATCCTTAAATAACATATTTGACCTTTAAATAACATTCGATCAAAGATTAAAGACGAAATAGTTTCTAAATTCCTTTGCATATCAGTAAGATATCATTTAAAATAGCTTCAATGTACGTAATGCAACGTAATATCATAAATTATGGCAGCTCACAGATGAGCGCGTGTTCCAGTAATGTGAGACGGGAATTAAAGACTCTAATTTTAAAAGGGCGTAAGAAGAAATACGTACTCCATCCACTAAAGTCACCTACACACGGTGTCACCTGCTGACGACAATCGATTGACGACGGAAAATCCATAAAAAAAGCGATAAAATAAACCGTATTGTGTATGTAAATATTATGTAAACGAGGCAGCTCAGTGGTAGTAAATTTCACAGTACGCAAGCCCCACAGAGGGTCTGTCTCAGACACCTATGAAATTGTTACTTGCCATTTTATGTGCTGATTTGCCACGTGCAAGACGACGAAGGAATCTTGAAGAAACCTGCATGTCTGAGGAAGAATATTTCGAGGGCATGTGAAGCTCGCTAAACATCTGTTCTCCCCACAATCTGTGGAGCTTTTGGACGTAATATAATATAGGCTGTTATTTCACAATCATAATAACAATATATTGCTTTGTTAGCAATAAAAATAATAGGTGACTGACACAACTTGGGCACTTACTTTAACGTTTTCTGTAACTACATATATTCGTATAAAAATTGAAGTGTATCGAATTAACTGTCTTTTATTGAGATGACGTATTTGTATGCCATTAAGACATGAATTTAATTTTTTAAATTCCCAGCTGTTTGTCCGGGCTGAACCTATTGTAAACAGGACAGACAAAGACCAATGCAATCACGAGTTGTCTAAGCTATTTTTTATCCGAAAACATGGATATTCTTGTTAAGAAATCCAAATATTAATAAAATAAATGGTCTTTGTCATTTATCTTAAAATTTAACAACGCCACTTTAGGTAATAAATCCTACCTAATAACACAGAATAAATAATAGTTCAAAAATAGAAGGATCACACTCTGATAGCAAACTATTCGCCCGCCTTCTTATTATTATTAGCTCAGAATAAATAATAATACAAGAACAGAAGGATCACTCTTTGATAGCAAACTTGCGAGTTTAAACCTAGTTACAAGGTAGCTAATGTTCATAATACTTTGCACACCTCGAAAGCGATCTTCGTGAAACTAGCCTACCGATTAAATCGTCGAAACAAATATTAATGCGGCTCGCGTATTTAATCAAAATGTACCTTACGTCCGCGTGCGAGTGCCTGTATCACTTAGCACGTTACACGCCTTTGTTAAGGCCGCTTCTACTGTAGGGTTAGGTGTTGTGAGAAAACATAAATGAAAACATAAATGGGCAGAGACAGTAGAGTCCAAGGACACAGCGAAGACCTTCGATCGGATTTGGCACAAAGCACTTCTTAAAAAGCTTCCTTCCTTTGGGCTTCCCGAGAAATTTTGCAATTGGATCGCCAGTTTTCTTTCTGATCGGAGCTTCAAGGTCGTTGTAGACGGTGCATACTCCGATTACAAGCCCATTAACGCTGGTGTTCCACAAGGCTGCGTGTTATAACCAACGCTGTTCCTTCTGCATATCAATGACATGTTGCAAATCGGTACAAAATTCGATTGCTATGCATACGATAGCACTGGTGATGCTTTATACACTGGCCATGTCAATAGGAAAACGTCGCCGAGTACCAGGTTTAACTTGTGTCTGAAGTCGAGATTTTGTGGAACAAAATCTCGGACTCGAGGCGATTACATCTGGTCCAGTTTAATCCCCAGAAGACACAAGTTTGCGCGTTAACCGCTAAAAAAAATCCCTTTGTCGTATCTCCTCAGTTTCAAGGCACTCGCCGTGTTGCCTCAGCCAGTATCGGAATCTTCGGCGTAGACATATCGAGTGACGTGCAGTTTCGTGGTCACTTGCAAGAGAAGGCCAAATTGGCCTCTAAAAACCTTGGCGTGCTCAGCAGAGCGGGACAGTATTGCGCTCACCGCCTGCAACTTTACAAGGTGCAGGTTCAGCCGCACATAGAATACTGTTCCCATCTTTGGGCTGGGGCCCAGTGCCAGCTCCTTCCGTTTGATTGCATCCAGTGCAGAACAGTTCGAATTGTCGGCGATCGAGCTCGAACACATGTTGTTAATCGTCCAAATGCTTTTAAAAATAAATTAAGAACAGACGCACTCTATCAACGTGGTGACGCGCACTGTCGTATCGTAGATGCCATAGGTTTCAGATCGTCAGGGCTAATAAAAACATAGAGTCGCTCGAATCGGAGTACGACAGTAAGTTTTTGGTGCCTTAATTACATTTCAGAAATTTTGTATAATATTAGGCTAATAATTTCTATTATTAGTCTAATATTATAATTCTATTAATATATCTATATAAAAAAATCAATTGCTCTCCGTTAGTCTCGCTATAACTTTAAAACGGCCCGACCAATTTTGATGATTTTTTATGTGTGTTTGTGAACCTGGTAGGTGGCGCTAGTGTCGAGATCCAGAAATCACCTGTGCGAAGCCGGGGCGGATCGCTAGTATCTAATAAATAAAACTTCTTAATAATCGTAAAAGTTATTTCAATATATGTTAGCATTTCCCTTTATTTAAATTTAAGCAGGTATAACAGTATTTTATAATTTATTTACGTAAGAGAAAAAATAAATTGGGAGCTTAATGTTCCAGCTTGTTTACGTGGTAGACCCACACTACAGCTGTATTATGGTTTTAGCACGAATGGATCGGAGAAAGGACTATACTCTCACAGAATACTAGCGTAAAATGGCAGTTCAAATGATGAGTGTAGAGAACCGGATACACTTTTTACAGGGGTGACGACGCATCTGCATTTTGATTCTTAACCAAAGATAAATGTTGATGTCTACAGGCTAGAGTATCCACTTACCATCAGGTGGACTGTGTGCTCGTTTGTTCACCGCCATTCCATAAAAAATGCATCATAAGCAAATTCGATTCCAGTTCTAATCCATTGAAAATATGTAGAATATGTTGATTCATTTGGGTCCGTACATAAAATAAATTCGAAGTGGTAGAGTGGTGGAGCCACACTGTAGTGATGACGCGAATGTTTCGGGTCGAGCGGGGAAGAACCACGCCCAAATATCAGCTTGAAATAGCACATAGCAGTACCTTGTTATACCTTATATAATTGATGTAGATCTTGTTATTACATATATATATATATATATATATATATATATATATATATATATTTTTATATATAATGAATGTGGGGTACCATTTGTTCAGATGGAGTAACGATATATGCAAGGCTGCTAGCAATTAAATAGTGTGAAGTCAAAGATCGGACTAAGTAAGGCCAATTAGGCCACCTAGGAGGTTCAGCCCTGGACTTCTTATTCTGTACCATCAATAACATAAGTGTTATTATGATTTATTAGGAATTTATCGTTTATTGTTCGTATTTTATGCGCTGCCAGTTCATCAGATTGGGGTAAAGTTTTGTCAATTTATTGCTCGCACTTTCGCGAAGGTTATAGGCATATTACATTTAACTTACATCGTTGGCGCGCGTATCCTACCGACAATTTTTTTTTGAAAGTTATATATCTTTCAATTTAAATTAATTTGTTATCATTGTTAATTAAACAATGGAACTCTTCCAAATTTAAAACGATATCTCCGCAATTATTTCTTCTCCATAGAAGTTCCATAAGCAACGCGCCGGGTAACAAGCTAGTTTAGATATATAAAAATAAGAAAACCAATATATAAAAATATAATCCCTTGGGTGTCAGAAGGCGAAAGAGGGAAATGTAACAGCAAATGGGCAGCACTATCTCCCTGATAACAATCCCAAAATAACAAAAGATTGAGGTTGCCAACCCGTCTACCGGGCATGACAATTATGGTAAATATCCTATGAGGTAGCCTAGCCTACAAGGGCGGTCTATGTTCAGCATTGGACTTATCTTACTTAGTGGCTGTAGTGAAATGGGAGCAAACGACGTATTGGAATGCTGGTAACGGCTTGCTCTATGTTTTGTGTACTGTCTACGATTTTGAGCCGAAATAAATTGGCAAGCGTGGAGGTATTTCCTGGACGGGTGAGTCATCCGAGCGAGCGATTATTGACATTTTTAGTGCACAACGCCGATGTTTTTTAATTACCACGTTGATATCTTTTCACATTGCTTCCACGATGTTACAGTCTGTGTCTCTGACATCATTTAGTAATTAAGTCTGGTATGCGACACAAAATATCGTAAAAAAGAAAGAAGACTTTTCATAACATTTTTAAGCATATTGCGTACACTGGAGAGTGTGACTCAAAGTTTATAAGGAGAAGGAGTGCAGAAAGCTATTTTTTTAATTATACGTGTATGAAATACATTAAATAAAATAAAATAAGAGATACATTAAAATGCTGACAACAAAAAAAATTAAATTGTATTGACTAAATAAGCTGTGAATTTTGTTTGATTTCAAATGTTCCTCTTTCAATAGTAGTTACGTTGTACCAGTTCTGGCGCACTAGTAGTTACGTTGTACCAGTTCTGGCGCACTAGTAGTTACGTTGTACCAGTTCTGGCGCACTGAGTCAGAAGTGGTACAAGTACGACGTTCGTCGACTCACGATTCTAAAAAAAAAAAGGTTTTGGCAGGCTCTGATCACGAATCTGCGGTCCATTTTTGCGTAGGATGCACGGTTCCGGAGATGTGCAAATCAATTAACTCTTATCTAATTGATATCCGGTGTAGGCCTCAACCGTCATTAGCGCTCCATTGTCCTTATCTACTTATCTATTGTTCGTTCAATACCGTCATTATCTAATATTCGTCAGCGTGTGGGTCGGCTTATGCTATTATATTATACTCCTTGGTTCCTATCTACAACGGTAATCTGAATCATCAATAAAATACATTACCTAATTTTGTTACAATTTTTATTTACGAAATACAAAATCTTATTACTTATTATCTATAAAATAGGAGCGAAACATTTCATCCACTAAAATATCGTTGTACAATGTGTTCCCTGTAAATATACTCGTAAAACTATGCATTGAACGTCCCTGAAACTTATATAGCAAATACATTAAGCAATATTCGCCACAAACTGAAGTCCACTCATTCTGAATCCTATCAACATTCCAGTTCCATCTTTTACAATTCCTTTTTAAAAACTCTAGATGATATCGTACAGGTGCTCGTTCATATGAATCAAAATATTGACCGACGTCATTTGTATCGATATATAAAGCTACCCAATGTGACCCTGGTTTATCATCTGTACCCAAATTGCATATTACCTAGTCAGGTCTTTGAGCACGCCTTTTCCTCCAAGTGTTGCCATATCTTGTAATCTAACGGATTCAAATCTGGACTGGAGGAGGGCCAGTCTTCGTGGCGGATGAAGTCGATTTCACGCACCACCAGCCAGTCTTGTGTGCTCTTCGCTTTATGAGCTGTCGCCGAATCTTGTTGGAATACCCAGTGCCTGTCATTGAACATGGTATGAGAAACAGGTTACACAAGGTTCGTCAGGACTGTATTTTGATACACAACTGCATTCGTTTTTACACCTTTTTCACAAAAATGTACCTCTGTTAAGCCCCAATAAGAAACTCCCAACCATACCATGAGCGAGGATCGAAAATGACCTTGTTGGACACCCGGATTACGGTTGCTCGCTTCTTCACTACTGTGTGCGTACACCTTATTATTTTGTTTGTTGTAGCTCTCTTCTACGGTAAAAAATTTTTCATCCGAAAAAAGAATTTCCCGATATTTTTTTCCCGCGTACCGCTTCAACAAAGCGCGGCATCTCTTCAGTCTCAGGTCCATTAGACGAGCATTCAAACGATGTCCTGTTTTTCTTCGATATGCCCGAAGCCCTAAGTCTTCATTTAACACCCTTTTCACCGTGGTTCTGCTTAACCCCATCTGAAGGGCCAACAGTTTCTGCTTACGTTTGGGATTTCTTTGAATTCGCGCCTTTACAGCTTTTATCACTGCTGGAGTCCGAACAAATCGAGGGCGACCACTTCTTGACCTGTCATCTACACTAGAGTCTTCATTGTATCGTTTGATGGTACGATAAACGAATCTTTTGGTTATATTCAAATTTTTCAGTATATCAAAAAATTTAATTGGCGCGTAATCGCAACGATGCAACGCAATAACTGCAACACGGTCTTTTTTAAGCGTCCACTCCATATGTAAAAATGAGTAAAATTCTAAAAAGTATACAGTTTTATTTTCATGAACAATTCGAATTCAATAAACTTTTTTGTGGCCAGCATTCCAAAAGAAAAGTTTTTACTAAGTGACAATACTTATGACTTGACTAGGTATATACGTTGGTACGTGGGTGTATATGGGCAGTCCGTTAGCAGCATAAACATTATTTTCTAGACTGGGGTGAATCTTTTTCAGATGTTGTTGTACATCTAGTGTATCCATGATATTACTGCTATTAGTAGATTATTACAGTACAATCTACTCAATGACTAACATAGGAATGATCAATTATGTGATTTCTAAATATTAAATTGCATTTTTTTCTGTTATACAAAACGTATTTGAGTCATCAATACACTGAATAAGACGCAACACGAAGTAATGCTGAGATAAGCAACAGAATGTGAGATAACGTTGTTGACGCATAAAGTTATTATCAATTCTACTGCAGAAATTCTTTAGATTAGAATTATTACTTACTGGTACTATATAAGACCAAGCAACTGCAATCATGGAGTTAGTGTATGGTCGTTTGACCGCAGTGTATCTATCAATACTACATTTGTGTTACTTCAACGCATCAAAGGCCATAGATGAAGTGTTTAATCTATTGACAATTACGTGTGTATGATTTAGTGTTAACAAATTATATTTAAATATTTTGTGTGTGTATATTAAGCCGTGGTAGCTCAGATGGTTAGCGCAAGCTGTAAATTTCACAGTACCCGGGTTCGATCCCCGCCGGCACCAATTAAATTGTTAATTGCAATTTTAAGTGTTTATTCTATTGACACACTTACTTTTCTTTTGTTATTTTCTTAGTTTATGATTTAGTGTTAACAAATTATATTTATTTTGATGAGGGGGTTCGACCCCCGCCGGATTGGTCTGATTTACCACGTGCTCGGCGGTGAAGGAAAACATCGTGAGGAAACCTGCATGTCTGAGAAAATTTCGAAGGCATGTGAAGTTCGCCAACACGCATTGAGACCGCGCCGCGGACTTTTCCTAGCCATAAATACAAAGACAATAGCAGAAAGTAAAAAGTTAAAAAATACTTTTTTAACAATGACTGACAAGTGAATTTCATTAGTTGATCATTAGTGAATGTGATTATGTTTTCTTAAATTACAGGAAGAAAAGAGCAGAAGGAAGAAATGGGATGATGGGAAGTAATGAAGAATGAATTGTTATGTGAAGTTTGTTGGAACAAACATATTTTAGTCACGTGTAAATACTTTTAACATTTTGGTTCAAATTGACACAAAATCTAAAAAATATTTAGATACATCATCGACATGGACGGATTTTACATTACATTTCCTCATAAACATTTTCAATGTAGAGAAATGGCTATTCTAGACGTTAAACTATCTAATAAAAATGATTCGTTTATCGATCATTATTTGTTTCAGCCAAGTTATCCTTTCAATTATTTGTCGCCAAAAGACAAAAAAACTGTTCGTTATTGTGAAACACACGTGCACGGCACTCCATATCTTGATGTGACCGAAGAATTAAAATGTGCCTACAAACAAGAGAACATCATTCCCATATTAAATTGGTATATTAGAAATTTGTGCAAAGACGAAGTGATCGCATACAAAGGTGGTTCATCAGAAAAACAATTTTTAAAAATGTTGACGACGAATGATAGAATTTTTAATATTGAAGAATACAAATGTCCAAAATACAATGATTTGGTAAATGTCATAAATTTAAACAAACGTTATGTGTGTAATAATCATATATTTACAAAAAATAATCACAAAATTTTACATTGTTCTTGTGACGAAGTGTGGGTTTTTTACAAGTGGTTATTACTTGAAAATAAAATTTTAAATTAATCATAAATTTTGTTTGATTTCCAAAAAAAAATTGTCATACTATACTATATAATACAAAGGTGGTTCAACAGAAAAACAATTTTTAAAAATGTTGACGACGAATGATAGAATTTTTAATATTGAAGAATACAAATGTCCAAAATACAATGATTTGGTAAATGCCTTAAATTTAAACAAACGTTATGTGTGTACTCGAACATTCCAGATGTTTTAGTAGAGGAGGGCCTATATAAGGCTAGTAAGGACCACGTACCGAATCAGTAAATTGGGTATGTAAGCGAATACTTCGAAGCGATACATTTTGGTAGTTTAATCGGCAGTTTTTAACTGTCACGAACCTCAAGTTCGTAACAATTGGTATCAGAAGTGGGATAAAATCATGCCTAAGGACGACACGGAGGGTGTCCGTACCCGAAGTCAACGCCAGCAGGAGACGGACAAGAGACGATTTGGTGGTGCAACGCCACAGACGTCGGAGGGCCAGCTGCGGGTTACGGGGGGTGGCCAGTCAGCAGCTCCTATATCTGGAGCACTTAGGTGCTCTGATGATGATGCTGCAGGAACAGGCCCGTCCACAGGAGGAACAGGCCCATCGGTTAAAAGAGCAGCTGCAGCGCGGACAGAAGGAACAGACCTGTCGGTTGGAAGATCAGCAGGCGGAACAGACCCACCGACAGGAGGAACAGAACAATAGGAACAGGCCCGTCGTTTAGAAGAGCAGCTCAGACGGGATAAGGAAGCGCAGATACTCCTCATGAAAGACCTTCACGATACCTTCGCGAAAGAGATAAGGGAGGTGAAGAATAGGGTTGCTCAATATGGCAACCGCCTGTCGGAAACTGAAACACGAATCGACCAAGTGAATAATCGGGTTGACAATGTGATGGCTGACATGAAGAAAACGCTGGACGACCTCAAACTTGGGGATGGAATTACGGCCCCTTTAGCAACTACAACACCTTCGCTACGTGGATTCAAAGTGCTGCCGTTCGACGGGACCTCTTCCTGGTCGGCTCCTTCGATGTCCGGTAATTAAAGTGTCAATTTTGGTAAATCAATAGGCAGTTTTTGATTGTCACAAACCCCAAGCTCATAACAGTATGACAGTATTTCATGCCGGCACACCACCTGAAACTTTACAAGGCACAGGTTCGGCCACACATATACTCTCTGGGCCGGGGCTCCCCAGTGCCAGCTCCTTCCATTTGACTGCATCCAGCGTAGAGCGGCTCAAATCGTCAACGACAGAGTACTCTCTGATCGGCTCGATACACTGGCGCTGCGAAGAGACGTTGCATCTCTTTGCATTTTCTATCCCATCTGCCACGGGGAGTGCTCCGAGGAATTGTTCGGATTGATTCCAACCGCCAAATTTCACGAACGCACGTCGCGACAAAACCTACGATATTGTCCACACCACCTGGATGTATAACGGTCCACAACTGTACGTTTTACTAGGAGTTTTCTTCAACGGACGACCCCTCTGTGGAATTGTTTACCATTGGCGATTTTTCGGGACCTATACAAATTAGGGACCTTAAAGAAAAGAGCTTACTCCTTTCTAAAAGGCCGGCAACGCACCTGCAATTCCCCTGGTGTTGCGGTTGTTCATGGGTGGCAGTAGTCACTTTTCATCAGGTGAGCTGCATGCTCGTTTGCACCCTCCTCTTTGAAAAAAAACTTGCATAAGCAAACCTTAAAATTCTACATACTTTATAGCCATAAACGTTTACTAAAAATGTTTGAAGATCTGAATTAATATTATGAATTGATATTATGTTGAAAGAATAGCAACAAGTGTCTCTCAAATGTCAGAATGAGACAGAACACTATTTAACTAATCAGGCGTTTAAATTTTTTTATGAATAAGGGGGTAGATACATTTATAAGCTTACGGTCTCTGTGGACAGCTGCGGTACCGGAAGTATTAATTACTACAAGCGCTTTGCCAGCTCTTTAGAAAGGAGTAATCTGTAACTTTGAAAACTACAGGTGCTAGATACAGAAATTAAAATAAGGTTTACAAAAGAAGTTTTTTTTTTCAAATAAATGAAACATTTTGATTAAAATATATTTTTTTAATTAACAAAACATTTTGTTTTAAATTTACTTCGCTCGATCAAGAAGGAACACTTATGACATACGTTATACGTGGTAGCCAGGTGTTAGGTGACCCCAGCTAATTTTTAATTATCCTTTATTCAAGAACCTTTTACTAGGAGTTATAAAGGACGGACTTAACGCCTTATAGCATTTTCTACTAGTCAACCCATCATGGTTGTAGCACGAATGGGTCAGCTCGACCAGGAAAGGACTACGCTTTCCAAAATACTGAAGTCTTACGATCAGTTGCTTCTCACTTGGTCAAGTCCCGGTGGCGTTATGCTGTTTCGTATGAGTGATGCTGCTGATTTATATTTTTAGTGCCACAAAACAAAATGAGTACTTAAATGAATCAGAAAGAGAATAATTTAAAAAGAGAGAGTAATTTAAAAACTTGAGTAATATTCAAATTTTAAAATTTGTTTGATTGTTAATACTTTTCTAAGTTCCTTATTCGTATGCATATCTATGTAATTATGTTTTTTTTTAAATAAAAGGATTAATGTACAGAACCTTCGATATTCAAGTTTTTTATGATGATACACACTTCTTTTGATTTTTATAATGATATTAAACCTTATAAATATATAACCTTATATTGTATATTAAAATTTTAAGTTGGAACAGTTATATATATATATATATATATATATATATATATATAGATATTTAATATATACAAATATTAAAGGGCTTAAACACTCGAAAGATAAGATAATGAAATCAATCTATATGCAATATTGAAAGCAATCATAGTCTCATAGCGTTAATATACGGAGAATAAAACACCGACTGCTTCGGTTCCGCTCGATCTACATTTAATTGCCAGACAAATAAATTATCTAATCAATGCAGCCCAATAACGTGACGTGGTGATGGATCGTGCCAGGAGAGACATTTCAATTGCGTTACGAATATAGGTGGGTAATAGTTATAACCGTTTTGTTGTATTTATAATACGAACGTTGGTTTAATACAGCGACATCTTTCGGTAAAAAGAATTAGGTTAAAGAAGAAAAACTTGGTAAATCCAAATTGACGTATAACATGAGCGCTTAAGGTGATGTGGGCGCCAAAAGTAGATTTATTTTAAAAGTGCAATTTTTGTCATTAAAAACTATGAATTCACATTTTTTTAAATTCATTATGAAAGTTAAAGATTTTTCTTAGTGAATTATCTTGGCCAAAACACGATTGAAACATTTTAGCTTGATAGAAAAAGATCGCAAAATTTCCTCAAAATCTACAATTTTAGGTACGTTAACTAATTAGTGAAAAAGCAGTTTCATTCGAATGTAATGAAATCAATTTCAATTAAATTCAGGCTATGTGTTCACCAGCAAATACACGATTGAATTATGGGTTTATTTTTCAATAAAAGAGTATAATTTATCATTTTATAAAGAAATATCAAATAAATATTGTGCGATTAAATAGCGCGCGGGCCGATAAAATAGTCCATATAAAGAGTGAAAAATCTGCTTTGGGCGCCCACTTCACCTTAAGGCATAACTTTATAATATATATAATAACTTTATTTTCGTAGTTCTATTGGATATTTTTTTAAAAACTTCCGCGCGCGCCCCTTTTTAACCTTGCGCCCTTCGGCACGTGCCAAGTTTTCCTTAAGGATAATCTGCCACTATTCAGAGGTAAGGACTCATCATAACTAACAAAACGAGCCCAAACTCAGCACACCTATTACTACTACTCTTTATCTTATTCATCTTATTCTTTATATTATTATTTACTACTTTTCGAGGAGTTCCAGTTGCATTCACCGAAGTACACCTTCAGGTCATTCTATCAAGTCCGGAGGTGAGATCTTATCATAACTAACAAAACGAAGCCAAACTAGGCACACCTAGTTCTAGTCGTCGGGTTCTTCCAGTAGCTGATACCGTAGTACACCTTAAGGTCACTCCATAAAGTCCAAGACGTATAAATATATTTATCTATTTATAAATCTCACATACTTTTAGCGAAACAATATATTCTAATAAAAATCTATGATTATAAAAATAATAATTTACTTTGGTCTTATCTTTGGTCAAGTACGTATCAAACTTGGTTTTTGGAATATTTTGTATTTCTACAGCGATCGATATTTTCATCACGAGCCGATGTAAACAAACGATATAGTAGTACCAAACCCACTCATGACGGCGACTGAGCCCGGAATGCGTCAAAGTTAAAGTGTATTTAGTAAAATACATTGTAACAAGGCTGTTCAACACGGAAAATTTCGGAATTTATCAGACGAAAAAATTAATTATAACTAAAAAAAAAAACAAAATTAAACTGTCATTTACATTCAAACTGTAGGTATGAGACATGGCTTCCCAATGTGGAAGCCATGTCTCACATGATAGATGAAGAGATTAAAAAATTAATTGAGTTGAATAATTGATATTTTCAAAAGTTACTTGATAAATTAAAAGCGATTAAAACTATTTTTTAATATAAAAATTGCAATTAGTCGATTTAAAAAAAAATTCAACAATCATTTATCTTTATGACAATATGCTTTTTATATTATTTATATGTTCAATATGATTGTTAGATACGATTTCATACGACAAAACGTTGAATTCTTAATATTTAGGTGCTAGTAGAACATACCTACGCGCTTAGCACTTAAGGCCGAATACGAAGAGAACTGGCGAAAATTAATGTATTTCTCTTGACTAGAACTTTGACCTGAAGTAATTCTAAGCTTTAAAACATTTTTGTAGGTTTGTTCGGGTCCTTCACAAGTTGACCGTCATTTTAAATTTTTAAAATAAATGAATATACCAACAAATAAAAAAAATGTTAAGAAATGATATATAAAATTATTATTCTTCCAAAACTCTGTGAATGTTAATTTAGGAAAAATTCTTTTACGTAAAAATGTTTGTATTGTGATTCTGAAGGTGACTGCTATCTTTATTTTCGATACAAAATATTATTTATTAACATAATTCGTTTTAATTAAAAACACCTAATAATAATATTGTATATTGCCAGATAAAAGTTTGCCGTAATAAATTACCAGGCGCTTCGACGTGTGACGTAAGGTAACAGTCGATGTGTCTGTAGCGAAAATCGTTAATTTAGTGTTTTATACGCGTTTAAGTGACTATAAATGTAAATATGGGTAGGAAAGGAAATAAATGTTACCTAAGTGGTAAAACAAAGAGAGTTTATCGCATGAACGCTGCTCGAATGTTGTATTTTGAGATTAATAAAACAAAAAATTACGTTACAAAAATAATATTTTTGTAACGTAATTTTTTGTTTGAGGCTGCCTAATAGATTGCATTTTTACTCATTTACATTAGCCAAACTGATCATTTATACTATTCTAGTTTCAAGTGAGAAACACTAAAAATGTAAATATCAAGACCCAGTCGGAAAAGAATGTACAGAGTAGTGCAAGCACAGAGACCGAAAATATTGTCATAGTCAATGTATTGTCCGAAAACATGGGGTAAGTACATAATTCCGAAATACTTCGGATGTGAAGTGATTGACCAGTCGGAGTAGTCTTGTGAGAATTTACATACAAATTACCTATCCCCACTATGGGGCAATCACCGACTTTTTAGTTTTTTTTCTTTATTATTTATGCAATTTGGATTACAGCATCTTGACTCACAAGAACAAACATTTTCAGTTATATGAGGTTATTTACGTACGATGCACCAATTAAGAAAAAAAAATCATTATCAATTCAATAACTTTTCGAACAATATTTTATAACGAATAAAGTACAGAATTTATAATCTATAGGACCTATTATTATAAATAAGAAAGATTTATTTAAGAAGTAAGCAATGCTCTCTGTGTTGTTCATTACTCTGTATACTGAGCTAGCTCAGTCAAATATAATATAGTCAAAGCCCGTACGGCTTTGATTATATTACTACTTGAATGAATGAATGAATATAAGTACTTTTATTGTACACCACAAACAAATATACAGATAACAAAACAAAAAGCAGATTATAATATTATGTAAGTACAATTTGGCGGCCTTATCGCTATATTGCGATCTCTTCCAGGCAACCAAAGGTGTAAGGATTAGAACAGTGAAAACTAGGTAGGTGGTACAATATAAATATACCTACATAATATAATATTAATACACGCGATTTATAGACAATACATGCAATAAAATAATATACAAATAACTAATACATGAAATTATATTAATTGCTAAAATATAACAAAAATAAAGTAAAACACATATATATATATATATATATATATATATATATATATATATATATATATATATATAAACATACTTACACATTTACCCAAATATATATACAACACGTAACATACGAGTAATTAACGCACTTTGAGTAAAGGTGACAACACGCCGCCCTGCGGTACGCCTGCTGTAATATCTTACTTACACGACTATATACTTGAAGGTCAAATTCTTAAGCGAAATTCTGTTGCAAAAGACTTAGGAGTTTACTTTGATGAAAAACTTACTTTCAGAAATCATTATGATTACATTATTTCTGTCATACAAAACATTAGGTTTTATTACCAGAATCACCAAACATTTCAAAAAACCATCCACATTTATACATCTCTTCTATGCTTTGATAAGAAGATAAGAAGTACCCTTGAGTATGGTTCTGTTGTATGGTCTCCATTTTACGAAGCGCACTCCAAGCGTCTAGAACAGATCCAAAACAAAGCTCTTAAGATAGTTATAGGCTGAAAATAAGTCGCAAGCTACCGTCTTATCAGGAGAGACTACTTACATTTGGAGTTTCATCACTGCGTAATAGACGTGCTATACAAGATATTCTTTGCTTACATAAACTAATATACTGCAAAATTGTTTCCCCAAATCTTTTATCCCAAATCAATTTTAATAATAAGTCAAATCCCAGGCGTCGTCTTAATACGTTTATATTAAACGTTTATAAGAACAATACTTCGTTAGTCGCTAACGCACTCCTAAACAACTTCATGGCAAAGCCAGGCTTGTTGGCTCAATAGTAATTGCTATATATACAGTCATGAGAGCTGCTCCACCTGCCAAAATAAAGCTGCAAATAGCTATGCGCTATTAAGCAACTGGAGATAGTTTTCCAAGTTTAGAAAGTTCTTTTCGAGTTCCAAAGAGCACCATATCCAAGTTTCTGCCAGAAGTGCTAGATGCAATATATGAAGGGTTGGAGGAGTACATAAAGGTCAGTAACAAGAAATCATTGTGAAATTTTTATTTAATATCAAGCTACCTACAGTTAAAGTAATCTTAATTATTGTTTAGCAAAATAGCGATAATTCTCATTATTTTGAATGCTTCTTGTAATTGATCATCTACTACAAATTCTGGTGATGTTTCTTGGCTTGATGCATCACATTGGATCTGAACTTCTATGCCTTCCTCTTGTAATGCATCATTTACTACAACAAGTTGTGATGATTCTTGCCTTGTTGCATCACGTTGAATATGAATCTGAGATTCAAGATTATTGAATAAATGTTCTGGTATTTCAAATGTATATTCATTCGATGTCGTAGAATTGTTTTCCAATTGCATTCAATTTATTCTTTTCCGTTTTACTATTTCTATTATTTCAGACTGAACATCTAGAGCATCTATTAGGGGCAATTGTCGGAGCTGGCTGGCGATATTTTTGGCGAAAAGGGAGAATTCATCTTCTATTTCTTTATGACACAGTACTTGGTCCTTGATACTATTAAGTGTTTCAATAGACTTCTCGATATGTTGAGGTACTAATGGTCGTTTAAGTGGTCGCTTCTTCTTGATAGTATTTTGTGGCTTAACGAATATTTCACTATTTAACTGCTGGGAAGATGATGGAGTTTGAAGATCTGCCGGTGGCGGAAGAGGTCCTGGTATGTCCGATGAAGCTTCGGCGAGAATATCTGGTGAAGGGACGATGGCAATGTCTGGTGAAGGGGCGATTGGAATGTCTGGTGAAGGTGCGGCTGGAATGTCTGGTGAAGGTGCGGCTGGAATGTCTGGATCTGAAGAGCTGTTATCTGAATTCTCCTGTAACAAAACAACAATAGAAAATTAAAAATATGCCTTGTTTTTTCTTCAGATCCCAAAGACAACTGAAGAATGGACAAATATTTCGAGAGTGTTTAATAACCGTTGGAATTTTCCTGGATGTTGTGGAGCCTTAGATGGCAAGCACGTCAATATAAAACAACCAATCGACAGTGGATGTGACTTTTTTAATTATAAAGGTTACTTTAGTACTGTTAGGCTCTGGTAGACGGCAACTACTGTTTTACATATATTGATGTGGGCAGCCAGAGTAGATTAAACGATGCTTCAATATTCAGTAATTCAATACTTAAAGAGAAATTGGAAGATGGGACTCTGAATTTTCCTTCTTGGGGTGTCATTTTAGGAGACGAAGCTTTTCCACTGAAACAGTATTTGATGAAACCATATTCTCGAAGATTAACATTGACAGCCGAAGAGAAAACTTTTAACTACCGTCTTTCTCGTGCCAGAAGAATAGTAGAAAATGCATTTGGCATTATGGTGTGAAAATTTAGAATATACCGGACTCCAATATATTTGTGTCCAGACAAAGTTGACAAAATTGTCAAAGCAACTTGTGCACTTCACAACTGGCTCATGAAGACAGCCATGCACTGTTATGCACCAGTGGGAACAATGGACACAAATACAGACCTGGTTCGTGGAGACAGGAACCTAGATCAAATTATATTGCACATGTTGTGAATCAAGGTAATAATCATCCAATTCGGTTGGCAGAGCAAATAAGAATAAATTATAAAAATTATTTCATTGGAGAAGGCTCCGTCCCATGGCAAAGTAGCAGAATATTTTAAGAATATCTGTGTTCTTATATTTTAACGTGACATTATAAAACAGCTAATAAATTAAATACAAACCTAGTAACCTTGGTATATCCTCAAAAGATTTTTTAAAATAATTTTATAAATTATGATGTGACAATCGAACTAATAAACCACCTAACCAACGTGAGTGGCTACAGCTGTATAGACACATATGATCATATTTAAACAAACATATTTTTTTTAGCTATGAATAAATCGAATACACCTAAGTTTAACCAAGTAGTATGCAGTTGGAGTTTTTGGAAAGACATAGTAAAAACAGAATAGTAGGATTCCTCCCGCGCCATGCGAGGCTTAAATGCCTACTGTTGCAGGGTTGTCACTGTATTTTTATTTGTAAATATTATAACTAATTATTGTTATAAGTAGTTATAACATTTACAAACATAATATACACGTATATTTTATTACACACACACACACACACACACACACACACATTATATATATATATATATATATATATATATATATATATATATATATATATATATATATATATATATAAACTTTGAAAGCTGGGTGTGGCAGAAGAAGCACGAAAGTAAAATAAATGCTGTAGAAATGCGGTCTTTAAGGAATATGCTAGGGTGTAATCTGAATGACAGGGTGAGAAATTGCGTGATAAGAGATAAATGTGGTATGCAAGATGATGTTGTGACCAGGATTAAGAAAGGAATGCTTCGGTGGTTTGGTCACGTAGAAAGAATGAATGAGGAAAGAGTGACAAAGCAAATTTATATGGCAGATGTGAATGGCCGAGTCGGGAAGGGACGCCCTAGGAAAAAGTTTATCGACCAAATTGGCGATATTTTGAAAATGGGCCACGTTAGAAGTACCCTTAACCGACGAGCATGTATGCGTAGATATATGGATGTAAAGGAGGCGAAAGAGGTATGTCAGGATCGTGCCAAATGGAAGTCCGTAGTCTCTGCCTACCCCTCTGGGTGACAGGCGTGAGTGTTTATGTATGTATGTATGTATATATATAAACACGGATACGTAATTCATCATATTTGTTAATCATTTCTTTAGTAACCTCTCAAAGAATCAATGTTTGTCAAAAAAATTCCAGCTTTAAACTACAACAAATGTCAAATAATTAAAATACGAGTAAGTTAACACTGGGCTGATGTCAGCTCAGATTTAAAGTTTAAAATTAATTTGATCTGATGTGATATGATAATTAATGTACTTATGAGGTATGTATAGATATAGTAATATTAATAAAAAGTTAATTTACTTAAAAACGCAATTATTCATTTATTTTACAAAACGAGAAAATAAAACGAAAAAAAAGACTGCTAGTAAAATTTTATTAAAAGTCAACAAAGTTTCAAACAAAGGTGTTGCGGAGCGCGACGGTGGCGGTCCCTGACTGGGCCAGACCTTTCCGACTTATAAAATGCCGTTGTGTACGTACTGTGGCTCGTGCGAGGCACAGCACGCACACAACGATGTGTGCATATTAGCGGCGTTAGTACATTTCTTAGAAGATAGCTTTTAAGATTCTGTTTGTAAGATTCTGTTTTTACTATGATAAAGATAAGGCCTGTATTTAATACGTTCCTCAGCTCAAGTGCACGCACTTGGGGACAATCTTGAGGTTATGATCTTATTAATAAACGTACCTCAAGTTGCGGTTTATTCACTTTATCAGCTGAGGATGGCACTCAAGTACGACCGGTACGTGTTACTTGAGATGCTACAATCTGAGTGCAGGCGGTCCGTGACTAGACTTCGTGATTGCAATAGCGCGAATTACGGAGATTAAAATTATTTTGTGAGAAATTAATTATTGTGATGAAAAAGAGTATATTACTATATTTTACAGAACTTGCGAAATCGTTAACTAAAATTTTATACAGACCAAATTTGCAGAGAAGGTTCGAAATAAGTAATATAGGTAAATCGGAATATTTAGGAAAAATCAATAAAAAAATCTCAAACATTCTGTCTTTTTTGTCTGTTAAATTCAAAATGCGTGGTAATACATTATTTAAACTCATTTTATTACGCACGCACACATTCGTAAGGATTGGTAGGCAAAAATGTTGTTGCCCGTAAATCAATTTTTAATTTGGGATAATTTCAAATAAAATTAGAAGCCTTATTTATTTATATTTCCAAAAACTGCAATAACGGTATATCATTGTTTATATTAAAATTTGGCTACTCTTTAAAAAATAACCTTAAGTAAGGAATTCCTCCAATGTTTTTGAGTTACAATTCTTTAGAGACGCGCCATTATCCTCCTTATTTTCCACCGCAGCCACTGATTTATATATTACATAGTGTTGTATAACTCAAAAAACGCAAAGATCATGTTTAATGTCCATGTCACACCTATGCCGGTAGTTGTTTGGAGTACTATGCTCGAAGTTGTTGACGAGTATGTAAACCTGGGACAAATAGTCCGACTAGGTAAGTCCAACTTCGACCGAGAGGTCAATCGACGGATTCAACTCGGCTGGGCAGCGTTTGGGAAATTACGACACATCTTCTCGTCAGGTATACCTCAATCTCTGAAAACTAGATTGTACAACCACTGCGTGTTGCCAGTGATGACTTACGGATCTGAGACGTGGTCCTTCACTGCTGGCCGTAGGAGGACGCTCAAGGTCGCTCAGCGAGCTATGGAGAGGGCTATGCTCGGAGTTTCTCTGCGTGATAGACTCAGAAATGAGGATATCCGCAGTAAAACCAGAGTGACCGACATAGCCCAACGGATTAGTAAGCTGATGTGGCAATGGGCCGGCCATATAGCTCGAAGAACCGATAACCGATGGGGAAGAAAGGTTCTCGAGTGGCAGCCTCGTACCGGTAGGTGTAGTGTAGGGCGACCCCCCAACTAGATGGAGTGACGACCTGGTAAGATATGCAGGAAGTCGATGGATGCAGGTGGCTCAGGACCGTGCTTTGTGGCATACCTAGGGGGAGGCCTATGTTCAGCAGTGGACTTGTGAAGGGCTGTAATGATGATGATGATGATGATGATGTATAACTCAATGACCGCAGCCATATAATTTTTTAACAATAATGAAAATTATTTTTATTTATATATTTTTTGAATCTAAATTAAATTATAATGCGAGATCAGTATTTATGTAAATATAAGTAAGCAAGAGTTTTAAACTTTTAAACAAGCAGATGTTTTTTGGTGTGGTTTCTTTTTTTACCCTGACGCTGTTGCTAGAGTATTAAAACGTATTAAAACGTTATCTTGAAACCTAGCAACTTTGTCATTTTAGGAATAACTTAAAAGTGTAGGACAAATTTTAGTATTTAAAAAAAATTAAATTTAAAAAATACTAATATTAAATAGGCAAAATACACAAAAGTAGAAAATGGGAAAATTAATTTCACTTTGTGGCAACTTTGCCATCAAGTTTTTTAATGAAAATCATAGGATTTGACTTCAATGGTAAAGTAAGTTTTCCACAGAACATCGTATAAACACTCAGGGCTATGATTTGAATATATATATATATATATATATATATATATATATATATATATACAGGGTGTTAGTGTAAACACCGTTGTCCTTGACATCAGTGGTTTGGTTTCACTTATAGAAAGTAATTTCAATGAAAAATAACAACATTTTTTTTTTAGTCAAATCTCAATTTTTTCTTATAATTATTTCACCCTAGGCAAGTAGGGATATACCTACAGAATTCACAACAAAAAACTCAACATATCGTAGGTAGCGGCAGCGATTCGCGGTCAAAACAAATGTCACTGTGTCAGTCACCTTCGCCGCGTCGGTACGGAATGTACCTGTTAATTTGATTTAAAACCGCGCCGCGCAGTGCCGACATTCTACGTCGCTTTAGGTTGTAGTTTTGGTGCGAGTGTATTTAATTTGTAATATTGTCCTACATAAACGTGCAGTGGAAATGTGCCTCTTCGTTCACTGAGTAACCTCTACTACCAACATGACGGTGCCCCTGCACATTTTCAGCTGTAAATCAGGGCTATGCTGGTAGAGGAGTTTCCTGGGCGATGAACCGACCTTACCCCGCTGGACTTTTATCTTTGGGTAGAAGTGCCGAGTGTATGCAACTAAGTTCCGTAATACGTCCGAACTCAAAAGGCGAATTCTTAGTGTATTTAGAGAAATGACACTGTTGTGCTTCTAGCTTTTACGATTAATGTAAAAGCTGATCAAAATGGAATTCATTTACGAGGATTTTATTTAATAGGTAAGTGTAAATAACCAATCAATCAGGCTACACATCTAGCTGTACAAATCCTTTGTCTTGGCCTCGCTTTGTATGATCTTTCCGTACAATGAACGGTCAGCTTATGCTTCAAATGCCCTTTGCGTTCCAGGGCCGCGGTACGGTATACGGTAAATACGCCAAAAATCCTACCTAATGATTTACTATTTACTATTATTAATGTTTAATTTTCTTTGTTGTTAAATCTAACTTACATTAATTTGGACTCGTCACGCAACACAAAGGGTAGGAATTTTTATCTGTCCTAAGCAAGTGTGAAAGTATGAAGGAAAAGTTTCATGATAGGTTATGTGTATCATTGTGTTTATATTGAAATGTTGTATAGGTAGCAAGGGCGGGCGGTGATCTTTACAGTGATTACGTCACTCGAGCGCATAGGGTATCCATGAATTTACGGACGGTGTCGGACAGAAACTTTTTTAATTTTATAAAAGAAAATAGCGTCTTTTTTGAAAAAAGTCGGTTAAATATTTTTATATTAAAGCCAACCACCTATGGTTTCAGTGACAACGGTGTTTACACTTACACACTGTATATATATATATATATATATATAACTATATTATGTTGTAGTAAAATTTCAGCTTCATAATTTAGTGATAGCAAGTACTCGTCACAATAATTTTCAACAAGTTATAGTTTTTTTTCGTTATCATTATTATTATATTACGTTTGGGTAAAATAATAACTGTAATCAGCCCAAATATTGTTTCCCAAATGTTTTTTCACACAAAAATGGTACTTTTCTTTGAGTGCAAATTAAAATCAACAGACTAAGCTAAAAATATGAAAAATACTGAGTAGTAATAATATTATTAGTACCCGACAACGCAGTAATAATAATATAGATTTCTCTTTTATTTTCTTTCACTTTTGATAAGAATGATTCGATTGACAACCAATGATTTCAAAAGGAAGGATAGGCCCATCTAAATATTTTACTCATAACTTTTTCACACAAGAAAATGTAGCGCATCTGTCATAATATAAACGTCATATCAAAACACGACGTAACCAGGGTCGGATTTCGTAGTATAATTATCCTAATTATACCATTATTACATAGTTTGTAGTACATGGTATCATAATAATACTAAGCGAAAATACCATAATTTTACCTGAAGGTTGACTTGTATTATAATTGGGTCCTTTTACATTTAATATTAATCATACGATATCGAGAATTTCTGTATTGTACACGAGTACCGCGTTTTTTTTTTAAATAAAATTAGAATTAGCTCCCTTTCTGGTCAATCGATGCTCGATCGATGCATTTATGTTGCATCCTTGATACAACTATAATGAAGGGCTACTACGATAAAAACTCTATGCTCCAGAAGCAATCGATTTGAAAACAGAATGTCAAAATATTTTATGAATCAGATTTTCGGATTCAATTAAGCAGATATGGTTTCTTTTGTACTCTTTTCGTTTTACCCTCATTTAATATAAATATATTAGGTACCAATATTCAAAATTTAAATCACACTAAGTTCTTTAGACAAAAATAAAACAGAAATAAAAATAAAATCGTCAAAAAACGAAACGTATAGACGCATGACGCAAAAATCCCGGCACATGGGAAAAAAACAAGAAACGGCAAACGTGATATAATTTTTTTTAAATAGTATAATTTTATTTTCCATGTACAATATTTTTGAGGGTCTGAATCCTACCCTGTCCTAATCTTGGTAACGTAACTAAACTAACTGTAAAATAAAACTTTAAAAATGCGTTTATATGATAATTTAATTGTAACAAAATTAATATAAGGTATTTATCGATGATACGATATTCCATTTTTTTTAAATCTTTGTATCGTAATTTTTGCATTCTTTTACCTCGCAACTAGACATATTAGTGACAGGCAATTCTGTCCTGCGCGCGCACCATTGTCGACCGACTTGCGTTGGCCCTAAACTGTAATTTAAGGGCCAGCACACTGGTCCGTTTTAGTTGTTCAGTTGGCCCGGTCCTTACGCTAGTAATATGTAAGTCAGTGTTGACAACTCATTTGTTAAAATCGGTCTAATAGGCTGCTACAGTACAGTACAAAAATATATTTATAGAATGTCAAGAATAGAATTATTTCTAAGAATCGCCGTAATCGGTTAAGAACTATACGTTGAAAGTGACAACCCTTAGTTGTAGCAAAACATGGCAAAGTAACAGTCATATTATGGCATTACTAGTATGGTATAATTAGTTTTTGTACGTGGTAGAGCCATGCTGCAACTATATTAGTAGTGTAGTTGTAGCACGAATGGATCGGCTCGACCGGGGAAGGACCACGCTCTCACGGAAGAGAACCGGAGACCCTTTTTACAAGAAACGAGGCTTTCCATCTTAGTCCTCACGGGTGACAACGCGTCTGCATTTTAATTTGTAGTCTAGGATAGATGTAGGTGTCGGAGATGTAGATTTTTGTGTACGTACATTACATTTTTATAAATGTATTGAAAGGCCAAAGTTAATATATAAATTTCCTTAAATTGTCTTAGCGACTCTTTAGTGTTTTAAATCACAGATTGCTGTATGGCCCTCTTCTGTAAAACAAATATAATTTCAGTGTCAGACGCGCGTTGCCATAGCAAAATACCATACGATATTATGCTATGGAAATAGCTAAAATAAACTAGCCTAGCTGCTTCAACACTGGACTAGAACTAAGCCTACTTGCTTGTTTTGATATATGAGCCATTGAAGCATTGCGTCTAGTGCGATTCCATAAAAATGGTGGTATCAACAAGACTGAGCTCCTTCCCATTTAAAGTTACTATAGAACTAACATGTTTGACATTCGGAGTTTTTTTTTTATAGAATAGGCTAACAAACGAGCACACAGTCCACCTGCTAAGTGGTTGCTGCGGCCCATAGACATCTACATCTATCTACCATTACAAATCAAAATGCAGATACGTTGTCACCCGTGAGGACTGAGATGGAATGCCTCATTTTCAGTAAAAAGGGTCTCCGGTTCTCTACACTCACCATACGAAATACAGCAGCATTAAGCTACTATTTCACGCTGGTATTCTGTGAAAGCGTGGTCCTTCCCCGGTCGAGCCGACCCATTCGTGCTACAACTATACTACTAATATAACTGCAGCATGGCTCTACCACGTAGAAAGTTATGAATATCATATATAAGTTAGCCGTGTAGTGGCGGTTAAGAATATCCACTACCCCATATCTTCCCGTGGGTGTCGTAAAAGGCGACAGAGGGAGACAGGCAGGAGATGGGCAGCAGCATCTTCCTGATAACAGCAACTGTACGACAAAAAAAACTGCGGTTGCCAACCCGCTTGCCAAGCGTGGCAACTATGGCAATATACCCCCATGAACAATTACACAAATAGACGGCCCCCAGTCCCCGGCGGCCCCGCTATTCCTGGTTACGGTGGCGAAATGGTAACGGCGGGGCAGGGGGTGCTAAGAATCTCCGGTGGAGGTTCGGTTGCCACCTACGACGACTCGACCTGGCAACATTTAACGCACGCACCCTGAGGACTGACGAGAAGATCCTGGAGCTGGAAGAAGAGATAGACAAGTTGCGCTGGAATATTATAGGATTATCAGAGGTCCGAAGAGAGGGGGAGGACACGGTGATTCTCGAATCCGGCAACTTGTTCTATCACCGGGAGGGCGACCATCTGTCCCAAGGAGGTGTCGGATTTATCGTCCACAAGTCTCTCGTCAACAACGTTGTAAAGATTGGGAGTGTGTCGATGAGGGTCGCGTACCTGATACTCAGAATCACCAAACGGTATTCGCTGAAGGTCATACAGGTTTACGCACCAACCTCGGCACATCCCGATGAGGAGGTGGAGGAAATATATGAGGATATTTCCAAAGCCATGCATTCCTCCAAAACCCACTACACGGTGTTGATGGGAGACTTCAACGCAAAACTAGGCACAAGAGAGAACGGTGAGCTGAAGTTAGGGAAATTTAGAGTAGGGCAACGGAATCGAAGGGGCCAGCAGCTGGCCGACTTTATTAAGAAAGAGGGACTCTTTATGATGAACTCTTTCTTCCAGAAGCGGCCCCACAGAAAGTGGACCCCGAACGAGCCCCGATGGTTCGACAAAAAATGAGATTGACTTCATTATGACGACCAGACGCCAACTGTTCAGTGATGTCTCACTGATCGCAAGGGTGAAAACTGGCAGCGATCACCGAATGGTTAGAGGCACACTGAACCTAAACGTTAAGTTGGAGAGGTCTTGTCTGATGAAGTCAACGCTCCGTCCCCCTCGTGCTCTAATCCAGAATCCCGAAAACTTTCAGCTCAAGTTACGTAACTGCTTTCAGTGCCTATAAGATTGCAATGCAGTGGACGTTATGAATGACAAGCTCGTGGAAACTGTCCATGCGGTCGGAGCTAAGTTCTGCAAGACCCGCCGCAAAAGAACACAAAAACTCTCCGATCACACTCTTAATCTCATGGCTGTTAGACGGGAGATGAGGCTGCAATCGTCAACAGATTTGATAGCATACAGGCAACTGAACAGACAGACCTCCAAATGCATGCGGCGAGACTTACGCAACTTTAATACTGCTCGTATTAAAGAAGCGATCGAGCGGAACCAGGGCTCCAAAGTCTTTGCCAGAGATCTGTCTGCCAGTAAGAGCCAACTGTCAAAGCTGAAGACTGAGTGTAGCAGCATCGTTTCCGGGACACCTGAGATTTTGAGTGAAATTGAGAGGTTCTATGGGCAGCTGTACACATCATCGTTGGAGCCACACACAAGTGTGAGTAACGATCCAAGAGCAAGTCTTATTCGACACTATTCCGATGATATCCCGGACGTCGGTGTAAGCGAGATTAGAATAGCTCTCCAGCAACTTAAAAACGGTAGGGACCCAGGCCAGGATGGAATTACAGCGGAGCTTCTGAAAGCGGGTGGAACACCGGTACTTGAAGTCCTTCAGAAGCTCATCAATTCCGTCCTCCATGGTGGCACTTCTCCAGAGGCGTGGAGCAGAAGTGCGGTGGTCTTGTTCTTTAAGAAAGGCGACAACGCTCTCTTGAAGAACTACAGACCGGACAGAACTATTTCCCTTCTGAGCCGCGTCTACGTGCTGTTTTCGACAGTCATTACGAATCGTCTCGCACGCAGACTCGACGACTTCCAGCCTCCCGAACAAGCCAGTTTCCGAAAAGGCTTCAGTACCATAGACCACATACATACCTTGCGGCAGATTCTACAGAAGACTGAAGAGTACAATCTGCCACTTTGCCTGGCATATGTGGACTATGAGAAAGCCTTTGATTCCGTCGAAATTTGGGCGGTGCTACAGTCCCTTCAGCGGTGCCAAGTTGACTGTCGGTATATCGAAGTGCTGAAGTGTTTGTACAGTAGGGCTACGATGGCTATCCGAGTACAGAACCAGAGCTCGAAACCTATCCAACTGCAGAGAGGTGTAAGACAGGGTGACGTTATATCCCCGAAACTCTTCACCGCTGCATTGGAAGACGTTTTACGTACATCACTCACCTTCGATTTGCCGACGATATAGTCCTTATGGCAGAATCACTGGAGGACTTAAGCGCTATGCTCAATGAACTCAAAAGTGCCTCCCAACGGATAGGTCTTACGATGAACATAGACAAAACAAAGATTATGTTTAATGTCCATGTCACACCTATGCCGGTAGTTGTTGGGAGCACTATGCTCGAAGTTGTTGACGAGTACGTTTACCTGGGACAAATAGTCCGACTAGGTAAGTCCAACTTCAACCGAGAGGTCAATCGACGGATTCAACTCGGCTGGGCAGCGTTCGGGAAATTACGACATATCTTTTCGTCAGGTATACCTCAATCTCTAAAAACTAGATTGTACAACCAGTGCGTGTTGCCAGTGATGACTTACGGATCTGAGACGTGGTCCTTCACTGCTGGCCGAATTAGGACGCTCAAGGTCGCTCAGCGAGCTATGGAGAGGGCTATACTCGGAGTTTCTCTGCGTGATAGACTCAAAAATGAGGATATCCGCAGTAAAACCAGAGTGACCGACATAGCCCAACGGATTAGTAAGCTAAAGTGGCAATGGGCCGGCCATATAGCTCGAAGAACCGATAACCGATGGCGAAGAAAGGTTCTCGAGTGGCAGCCTCGTACCGGTAGGCGTAGTGTAGGGCGACCCCCCACTAGATGGAGTGACGACCTGGTAAGATATGCAGGAAGTCGATGGATGCAGGTGGCTCAGGACCGTGCTTTGTGGCATTACTTGGGGGAGGCCTATGTTCAGCAGTGGACTTGTGAAGGGCTGTAATGATGATGATGATGATGATGTGAGTTTAAGTGCCATTTAAATGCAAATTATTAACATTAAACCAATTTATTACTTTAGGTATAGCATTATTTACTTCGTCATTATTTAGTAACTGTCATTTTAATTTGAAAATAATAATACTATATCATGGTTATCTCCTACTATCAAAGGTAAGTCATTAATATATACAACAAACAAAAAGGGGCCGAGAATTGAGCCCTGAGGCACGCCCTTTGTACTATCGACACGTTAGAACTTATACTATTAATGAAAACTTTTTGCGTTCTGTTACTTAAATATATCACTTCTTACACCATAGTGTTGAAGTTTCCTGATTAATGCTCTATGGTAAACACAATCGAAGGCTTTGGATAAGTCACAGAATATACCCAAAGCATCCTGTGAATTCTCCCATGCTTTGAAAATAAATTTAATCAATTAATTTTCTTCCATTTCTGCACTGGGAGGACGACACACTGGCCCATGCCTCAAATGAGAAAGCCAATCTGCTTGAAGAAAGAGCCTTCTTTGCCTCCAACTTGACTCTCGGTGACGGGAGGAGCACACCGCTGACTATCCCGCGGTGTTTGTATTCCATGTCAGATGTGCGGTTCACACAGCGCTCGGTTCGCAAAGGACTCCTGTCCCTGGACATCCACAAGTCGAGTGGGCCTGACGGAATCCCCCCAATTGTGCTGAGGACGTGTGCTCCAGAGTTGGCACCGGTTCTAACGCATCTTTTCCGGTACTTCTAAATTCTAAAAACTCTTCTTTCCCTAAAAAATCCGTCAAACTACAGGCCTATCGCTATCACCTTGTTCTCCAACATAATGGAATCCATTATAAACTGTTAACTCATGCGGTAACTTGAGGACAACCAGCTGATTAGTGACTGCCAATATGGTTTTCGTCAGGGTCAATCAGCTGGTGATATTCTGGTCTACCTGACTCATAGATGGGTGGAGGCAGTAGAGTCCAAGGGGAAGGCATTGGCCGTTAGTTTGGACACTGCGAAGACCTTCGATCGGGTTTGGCACAAAGCGCTTCTTTCAAAGCTCCCTTCCTATGGGCTTCCCGAGAAATTGTGCAATTGGACAACTATTTTTTTGGATACTAGCTTTCTGGCAGATCGGAACATCAAGATCGTTGTAGACAGTACATGCTCTGATTACAAGCATATTAATGCTGGTGTTCCACAAGGCTGCGTGCTATCACCAACGCTGTTTCTTCGGCATATTAATGATATGTTGCAAACCGATAAAATTCGTTGCTATACAAATGACAGCACTGGTGATGCTCTATACACCGGCTGTGCCAAAATTTCTCGGGAAAACGTGTCCGAGTGCCGGGACATATTTGTGTCTGAATTCGAGACTGCTGAACAAAATCTCGGGTTGGAGGCGACTAAATCTAGTCCAGTTTAATCCTCAGAAGACACAATTTAATGCATACACCGCTAAAAAGAACCCCTTTGTCGTATCTTCTCAGTTTTAAAGCACTCCACTTGTTGCCTCAGCGAGCATCGGAATACTCGGCGTCGACATATCGAGTGACGTGCAGTTTTGTGGTTACTTGGAAGAGAAGGCCAAATTGGCCTCTAAAAAGCTTGGCTGCTCAGCAGAGCCGGACAGTTTCTCATGCCGGCACAACGCCTGCAACTTTACAAGACGCAGCTTCGGTCTCACATGGAATACTCTTCCCATTTCTGGGCTGGGGCTCGCCAGTGTCAGCTCTTTCCACTTGACCGCATCCAGCGCAGAGCGGCTCGAATCGTCGACTACCAAGTGCTTTCCGATCGGCTCGATTCACTGGCGCTACGAAGAGGTGTTGCATCTCTTTGCATTTTCTTTCGCATCTACCACGTGGAGAATTGTTCTAATTAATCCCAGCCACCAAATTTCATGAACGCACTACGCGGCAAAACTCCCGATACCATCCACACACTTGGCGGTCTACCACTGTACGTTTCACTAGAAATTTTCATTCGCATACGATCTCTCCGTGGCACAGTTTACCAATTGTTGTAAAAGCTTGGTAACACACCTGCAATTCCCCTGGTGTTGCAATTGTTCATGGGCGGCGGTAGTCCCTAATTGATTTTTATGTAGTAATTTATTTACATTAAAAATACAATTTATTAAGAACTTTTTTAACAATTGATTAAAAATTTTTTCAAAAATTTTACTGATTGTTGGCAGTATAGAATTAGGTCTTAAATTGGCGAGGTACTACCAGATTTAAATAAAGGAAGGTTTCAGATTTCAGATTTTCTGTTTAGATTTAAAGAAAGGAAAAAAATAACTTTACTATGCTTCATTAAAACAGGAAACACAGCAGATTCGATACTGGCATTAAAAATAATAGGTAGTTGAGGTGCGATTGTATCTACTATAGACGCAATAACTTTAACTGAAATCCCTCACAGACCTTCGGTTTTCTTTATTTCAATAGTTTTAAAATATTTTACAATATCTTTTGATATACTTTATGAAATGTAAAATTCTTAGTACCCGCATATACATTTTGTTTAAGTAATGATCCAGCGACGGCAAGAGAATTCAGAGATTTAGTGATTAAGATAGGAATATCAGTAAAATATTTCTCAAAAACCATTGCAACGTACTGATCTGATTTAGTTAATTTGGTGTTGTTTAACTGGTAGTTTGAATTGCGAGAGTTGAACTTACCAATTTCACTATTAATAATACTCCATGTCATTTTAATTTTATTAGAAGCCGTTTTCATTTTGTTGCTCAAATATAAACACTTGGCTACGGAGCACACTAGCTACAGTAAACCAGTTACCATCATGTTGACTGTTAGCAAAAAGTCTTAAACTGGAGAACATATGCCTTACCGTGTAGTGGCAGTATTAGAATAATCACTACCCCATATAACCCCCACCCCATACCCCATATAACATTTGAAGCAAAACCAACTCATGATGTTTTAAATTCTAACATAAGAATCTATGTATTTTTTGATATCAATGGACACTCTGCAAGTCTTTTTGAATATGGTAAGTATATTATGATTGAAGCATGAATTGGTCAGCTTGACCAAAGAACGACCACAGGAACCTAATGCTGCTGTGTTTTTCATGGTGAGTGTTGAGAACCAGAGACCCTTTCTACGATAACGAAACTTAATTGACAATAGATGTAGGTGCCTATAGGCTAGAGCATTCATTTGCCATCAGGTGGCCAGTTATTCTAAGATCCGGCTGCAAGATTACTACGTTCATGTAGTTTTTAATCAAAATCTAGATGTTATAAATAATTATAAGTTTTTTTACGTGGTAGAGCCATTTAACGTGGTAGAACCATTTCAAGTGGTAGAGCCACGATGCAGCTATTGAAACTTCCTGATCTGATTTAGTTAATTTGTTGTTAACACTTAACTGGTAGTTTTAATTGCGACAGTTGACCTTACCAGTTTCACTATTAATTTTACTCCATGTTGTTTTAATTTTATTAGAAGCAGTCTTTATTTTTAGCTCAACTACAAAGAAATGGCCGGGCTTTTAAATATTTTTGAATATTTTTTTACATACTCCCTAAATTATGTTAATAACTATGTTTAAGAACAATTCAATTTCTAGCTATTTGACAATCACGCCTTGTATATTTTGATGTACCAGGTGTTTACCAATTTTTATTATCATTTTGTGGATTCATACAATTAAAATAATTGAGAATTTGTAACCTATATTCTAAATTATTTAAATTATTATGACCGCTAGAGATTACCTCTATTGTCTCAATTTCTAATTTAAATTACTTGGAACTGATTCCAAATTGCATGTCAAATCATTATGCTGCTCAATAGGAGCATATGTCTGGGTAGCCAAGTCCTTGGCTGAGTTAATATATAAATAATAAGATAGCACATTTACTATCTGTCTTAAATTGTATTTGGAGAGGTAAAACCTATCTACATATATTCAAAAAATTCTTAATTAAATTATTAATGTGTATTAAATTAATTCTATTATAAATATAATTAATTAGAGCCGTGGTAGCTCAGATGGTTAACGCTCGCTGTAAATATAACAGAAAGCGAGTAACCAATGATATTGTTAATAACAATTTTAAATGCTGATTTTACCACGTGCTCGGCGGTGAAGGAAAACATCGTGAGGAAACCTGCATGTGCGAGGAATAAGAAAAAAAATATTTCGAACACATGTGAAGTTCGCTAACACGCATTGAAGCTGCGCGGCGGACACTTCCTTGCCTTAAAACCCTCTCAGAAATGAGGGGAGGCCTGTGCCCAGCAGTGGGACGTATATAGGCTGTAACTTTATTTTTTACTTTTATAAATATTAAACATTTATAAATATTAAACGTCAAGATTAAATTATTGTTACATGACAAATTATTCATTAATAAATTTAAATAGAATCTTATTTTATTTTCCTGTGGCCAAACCTGTATGTAAGGCAATGTAAACAAGATAATTCTATGTACATATTTTGAAGTATTTAGTAAATCAATATATTTTTATAATTGATTTTTGTTTACATTGCCTCTTCTCCCAACACGAATTATTGTGCTATTGGACAAATGTGTGTAGAATATTGAAAGATTTTATTTATTATTTATTTGTTTATTTTCAGTTCTGTGTACATAATATATAAAATCACAATCTGATGAAAGATGGGTATATTAATTAAAGTAAATAAGAATAAAATAATATAATATCCACCAATATAATACCCATACATAAGCTTACATTTCAAAAATTATTTAATACCTATATGCACAACATTATATCATCATCATCATCATCACAGCCCTTCACAAGTCCATTGCTGAACATAGGCCTCCCCCAAGTAATGCCACAAAGCACGGTCCTGAGCCACCTGCATCCATCGACTTCCTGCATATCTTACCAGGTCGTCACTCCATCTAGTGGGGGGTCGCCCTACACTACGCCTACCGGTACGAGGCTGCCACTCGAGAACCTTTCTTCCCCACCGGTTATCGGTTCTTCGAGCTATATGGCCGGCCCATTGCCACTTCAGCTTACTAATCCGTTGGGCTATGTCGGTCACTCTGGTTTTACTGCGGATATGCTCATTTCTGAGTCTATCACGCAGAGAAACTCCGAGCATAGCCCTCTCCATAGCTTGCTGAGCGACCTTGAGCGTCCTCAAACGGCCAGCAGTGAAGGACCACGTCTCTGATCCGTAAGTCATCACTGGCAACACGCACTGGTTGTACACTTTAGTTTTCAGAGATTGAGGTATACCTGACGAGAAGATGTGTCGTAATTTCCCGAACGCTGCCCAGCCGAGTTGAATCCGTCGATTGACCTCTCGGTCGAAGTTGGACTTACCTAGTCGGACTATTTGTCCCAGGTAAACGTACTCGTCAACAACTTCGAGCATAGTGCTCCCAACAACTACTGGCATAGGTGTGACATGGACATTAAACATGATCTTTGTTTTGTCCATGTTCATCTTAAGACCTATCCGTTGGGAGGCACTATTGACGTCATTGAGCATAGTGCTTAAGTCCTCCAGCGATTCTGCCATAAGGACTATATCGTCGGCAAATCGAAGGTGAGTGATGTACTCGCCATTGATGTTAATACCGTATCCTTTCCAGTCCAGTAGCTTGAAAACGTCTTCCAAAGCAGCGGTGAAGAGTTTCGGGGATATAACGTCACCCTGTCTTACACCTCTCTGCAGTTGGATAGGTTTCGAGCTCTGGTTCTGTACTCGGATAGCCATCGTAGCCCTACTGTACAAACACTTCAGTACTTCGATATACCGACAGTCAACTTGGCACCGCTGAAGGGACTGCAGCACCGCCCAAATTTCGACGGAATCAAAGGCTTTCTCACAGTCCACATACGCCAGGCAAAGTGGCAAATTGTACTCTTCAGTCTTCTGTACAATCTGCCGCAGGGTATGTATGTGGTCTATGGTACTGAAGCCTTTTCGGAAACCGGCTTGTTCGGGAGGCTGGAAGTCGTCGAGTCTGCGTGCGAGACGATTCGTAATGACTCTCGAAAACAGCACGTAGACGCGGCTCAGAAGGGAAATCGGTCTGTAGTTATTCAAGAGAGCGTTGTCGCCTTTCCTAAAGAACAAGACCACCGCACTTCTGCTCCACGCCTCTGGAGTAGTGCCACCATGGAGGACGGAATTGAAGAGCTTCTGAAGGACTTCAAGTAACGGTGTTCCACCCGCTTTCAGAAGCTCCGCTGTAATTCCATCCTCGCCTGGGGCTTTGCCGTTTTTAAGGTGCTGGAGAGCCATTCTAATCTCGCTTAGACTGACGTCCGGGATATCATCGGAATAGTGTCGGATACGACTTGCTCTTGGATCGTTACTCACACTTACGTGTGGCTCCAACGATGATGTGTACAGCTGCCCATAGAACCTCTCAATCTCACTCAAAATCTCAGGTGTCCCGGAAACGATGCTGCCACACTCAGTCTTCAGCCTTGACAGTTGGCTCTTACGGGCAGACAGATCTCTGGCAAAGACTTTGGAGCCCTGGTTCCGCTCGATCGCTTCTTTAATACGAGCAGTATTAAAGTTGCGTAAGTCTCGCCGCATGCATTTGGAGATCTGTCTGTTCAGTTGCCTGTATGCTGTCAAATCTGTTGACGATTGCAGCCTCATCTCCCGTCTAACAGCCATGAGATTAAGAGAGTGATCGGAGAGTTTTTGTGTTCTTCTGCGGCGGGTCTTGCAGAACTTAGCTCCGACCGCATGGACAGTTTCCACGAGCTTGTCATTCATATCGTCCACTGCATTGCAATCTTGTAGGCACTGAAAGCGGTTGTGTAACTCGAGCTGAAAGTTTTCGGGATTTTGGATTAGAGCACGAAGGGGACGGAGCGTTGACTTCATTACACGAGACCTCTCCAACTTAACGTTTAGGTTCAGGGTGCCTCTAACCATTCGGTGATCGCTGCCAGTTTTCACCCTTGCGATCACTGAGACATCTGAACAGTAATATAATATAATATAAATATAAATGAGCTACTAGTAAGATGATTTGTCAGTTTATTCAAATAAAATTCGCGAACATTCTTCTTGAACGCGTAACGATTGTTTGCCGTTCAAGAGGACGTGCGTTCCAGAGGAGAACAGACTGTACAGTAAAAGGTTAGTGTAGAAAGTCAGATCTGTGAGATGACACCTAAATAAAATGTTATTTGAAGAACGCAGACTCTATCATGGCTGGAGCAAAAGTAGGTACTGAAACTGTGGAGTTTAGGAATACGACTCCATGGGAGGCCTCAAAATGGAGTATAGAGCTGTGAGTGCGCTTATACTTCGTCGCTAACGATTGGGTAGGCAAAGAGCGAAGTTGGGATTGGGAATGATAAGTAGATAGTAGTACTCGTAGTATGGTCATACTTACGAAATTGAAGTGAATCTGATTACACCGATTCCATTTCTCATCACACCGATCTTTTTTAAAGCATTGAAAAGCCTGATCCCTACGTTTCATGACTCTATCCGAACAGCTCGTCATCCATGGAGCAGGTGGTCGCTTGAGCTTCACCCTTTCGACAGGAGCATGTTCATCGTAAAGCTTAAGAACAGTGTTGTTGCGTGAATAAGTCAACGGCATACACTAGCGCCATCTAGTGTCAGGAACGAGAGCGAGGAGAGCTTTCCAGAAAATGACATCACTAATCTTTCAACCGACAGCGCCATCTAGTCTCGAACCGAAGAACTAAACTTCTAGAAGTTGAAACTCGAACTCTCGGTACCTTGCGCGTGTTTACTTGAATATTCCGGATATTTCGGTGCTAATTTATATTTATAGGCGCTGCAAGATGCGATCGGTGAAGTATTGAAGTTGGCGAGACAAGCGAAGCTTCGGAGCGGAATAAAGTGAATCAGTGTGATTAATTATTAGTGTTTTTAACTTTAATTAGTGTAAAGTGAATAAAAGTGTTAATTTAGGTAATTTTATCGGCAATTTTTATTGTCACGAACCTCAAGCTCGTAACAATTGGTGTCAGAAGTGGGATAAAATCATGCCGATTTTACCTAAGGAGGAATCGGAGGGTGTCCGTATCCGAAGTCAACGCCAGCAGGAGACGGACAGAAGAAGATTTGGTGGTGCAACGCCGCAGACGTCGGAGGGCCAGCCACCGGCTGCTGGCCCGTCAGTAGCCCCTACATCTGCAGCACCTGACTTAGGTGCTCTGATGGTGATGCTGCAGGAGCAGTCTCGCCAGCAGGCGGCACAGGCACGCCGATTGGAAGAGCTGCGGGGCGGACAGGAGGAACAGGCCCGCCGACAGGAAGAACAGGCCCGTCGGTTGGAAGAGCAGATGCTCCTCATGAAGGTCCTTCACGCTACCTTCGGGAAGGAGATAAAGGAGGTGAAGGATAGGGTTGCTCAGAATGACAACCGCCTGTCGGAAGCTGAAACCCAAATCGCGAAAGCTGAAAACCGAATCGAGAAAGCTGAAACCCGAATCTACCAAGTAAACAATCGGGTTGACAACGTAATGGCTGACATGAAGAAATCACTGGACGAACCCAAACTTGGAAATGGAGCTACAGCTCCCGTAGTAGCTACAACACCTTCGCTACGTGGGTTCAAGGTGACACCGTTCGACGGTATCTCTTCCTGGTCAGCCTACAAAATCCAGTTCGAGGCTGTTATGAAGGCGAATGGCTGGAATAAAAGTCAGGCCATGACTGCTCTCACACTAGGCCTGCGCGACCAGGCCTTAACAGTTCTGGAAGCTCTCGGTGAGGAAGTGACTTATGAGCAACTCCTTGAGGCATTGGAGGCGAGATATGGCGACGCTCATCTGGAATACGTCTTTCGTGCGCAGCTTAAAGATCGCGTGCAGCGCATCAACGAAAACCTGCAGCAGTGGGCTCTAGAGGTGGAGAAGCTGGTGCGAAAAGCATACCGGTCTGTACCTGCGCTCATAGAAGGGAACCTGGTGCAGACATTCATCGACTGCATCCGCGACCTGGAAGTCAGAGCTGCTGTGAGGTTCGGGCACCACGAGACACTTAAGGACGCCTTGGCCCATGCACTGGAGGTGGAAGCCGTGCGGCAGGATCATCGTTCCCATCGCGTCAGGGAGGTTGCAGCAGCTACAGTTCGCGACCGCAACAAAGCATACAGCCCCAGGTGCTATGGCTGTGGGGAAAAGGGCCACCTTCGATCGAGCTTCCCTAAGCGAACCCTAGAAAGGGAAGGTGAACGATCTCAGGAGGGTAGTGCGGCCAACAGCACCACCCAGCAGCAGCAGGGAAACGAGTAAAAGCCAGAACTGCGGGGCGGGTGCTGGCTGATGTTAAAAGAGCCCCAAGGATCTCGATCTCACAAACCCACGATGGGAACAGTCTAATCATAAAGGGCGAGGTCAACGGAATGCCGTCTAAACTGACCATAGACACTGGAGCCTCTCGTACGGTTGTTAGTTCCCAACTTATAAGTCAGTTCCTTGGGGACTCCGCATACAACCGAGAACGCATTAATTTGGTAACAGCCACCGGTCAGCGTAAACCCGTCCGTGGAGAGAAGGAGATGGAGTTGAAGCTAGGCAACGTGATCTATCTGCATAATGTCATCGTGGCTGATATAATGGACGACTGCATCCTAGGCCTAGATTTCATGAGGAATAATTGTTGTGAGATCGACGTTAAGCAAGGTGTTTTGAAATGTGGACAGGAGGAACTTTTTATGGAAGGTGCGTTACCAGGGAACGTGTACAGCATTAAGAAGATTGTTCTTCCGCCGAGATCGGAAACGATTGTTCCGGTTAGTCTTCCTCGAAACGCTGGGCAACCTCACCGTTGTGTACTTGTGGAAAGGGTAAACAATGACCTTCCATGGAAAGTAGCTCGAACCTTGGTCAGGACCACTTACATCTCAGGAGTACGTGTGCTGAACCTTTGCGACCGTGAACAAATTATAGAAAAAGCCACACTGATTGGTACTTGTGAGGAAGTGGATTGGTTACGTCGGTGCCAATACACGGTATATCCAGTGGGACCCCCAACAAGGATGCAGAAACGAGAATGACCACACTTTTGGAAGACTGTCGCAGTGTTCTCTCCCCGAACGAATTGGTCAAGGCGAAGAAGTTGTTACTCAAGTACGCCGATGTATTCTCATCAAACGATGCTGACATAGGAAAGACTGGCTTAGTTCAACACAAAATAAACACAGGAGAAGAATCGCCTATCCATCAGCGGCCAAGAAGATTACCGGTAGCACGTGAAAAGGAAGTGGAAACCATGATTGAAGGAATGGTGAAGGATGGTGTTATTGAACCTTCCTCTAGTCCATGGTGTTCACCAGTGGTGCTGGTGAAGAAGAAGGATGGCAGCATGCGGTTTTGTGTTGACTACCGCCGTCTGAACGACGTTACGAAGAAAGACAGCTATCCCTTGCCAAGAATTGATGACACGCTGGACTTGCTTACAGGAGTAAAGTGGTTTAGCACGCTGGATCTAAAAAGTGACTACTGGCAAGTTGAAATTAAACCTAAGGACAAGGAGAAAACTGCGTTCTCGACGGGATAGGGTCTGTGGCAATTTAAAGTAATGTCGTTTGGGTTGTGCAATGCTCCAGCAACGTTTGAAAGGCTGATGGAACTTGTACTTACCGGGCTAATTGGCGATGCCTGTCTGGTCTACTTGGATGACATCATCATCGTAGGCCGGACGTTTGAGGAACACCTTCAAAACCTGGAACGCGTGCTCATGAAGATTCAGAGTGCCAACCTCAAGTTGAGTCCGAAGAAATGTTCACTATTCAAACGGCAAGTTAACTTTTTGGGGTATGTAGTATCGGAAGAAGGCATCCGCACGGATCCAGAGAAAATCGCCGCTGTCAAGGATTGGCCGGTTCCAAAAGACAAGACGCAGGTTAGAGCATTTTTGGGTTTGTGCTCCTATTACCGGCGATTTGTGAAGAACTTTGCAGATATAGCCAAACCTCTGCACAAGCTAACCGAGGAGAAGCGACATTTCTGCTGGGATGAAAGTTGCAATATCGCATTCCAGGAGCTCAAGGACCGTCTGTGCAAAACATCTATTTTGGGATACCCTGATGCAAGCAAAGAATTTATAGTTGACACAGACGCAAGTAATATAGGGCTTGGCGGTATGTTGTCTCAACGGAATGGTGACCAAGAGGTCGTGATAGCATACTTCAGCAAGTCGTTGTCAAAACCGGAAAGGAACTATTGGGTCACAAGACGCGAATTGCTCGCTGTGGTATAGTCGTTGCAGCATTTTAGCAAATATCTTCTGGGACGAAAATTTCACTTACGAACTAACCATGCTGCACTAAAATGGCTATTGCAGTTTAAAAATCCAGAAGGACAAGTTGCGAGGTGGATTGAACTACTGCAAGAATACGACTTTGAGATCGAACATCGCAGCGGAAAATCTCACGGCAACGCAGATGCATTGTCAAGAAGACCTTGTCCTGAAGATTGCAACTATTGTACTAGGCAAGAGAGTAAGGAAGAGGTATCCGTGAGGATGCTCAGGACGGACCACCTCAGCAATGAATGGAAGGACAGCTTACAACATGCACAGCAGGAAGATCCGGACATCAAGCCGATTCTGGAATGGATAAAGGCCAGTGCTCCCAAGCCTAAGTGGAGCGACGTCTCAGCAATGAGTTCAACCACTAAAAGCTATTGGGCCCAGTGGGACAGCTTGCTGCTTCAGGATGGAGTTCTGTGCCGTAAATGGGAAAATGTTAGGGGAGACAGCTGTCATTTGTAAATGGTTGTCCCTAAAGCTAAAGTACCGGATGTTCTACAGCTGTACCATAATGATTGTTCCGGAGGCCATCTCGGAGTTAAACGAACTCTACTGAAGATCCGAGAACGGTTTTATTGGGTCCACTGTCGAAACGATGTCGAGGACTGGTGTCGCAAATGTACAAGTTGTGCGGCTGTAAAGGGACCTCAGACTCGTAGTAGAGGTGCATTGAAGTTGTACAATGTTGGTGCACCATGGGAAAGAATAGCCATTGACGTGGCGGGGCCGTTTCCGGAGAGTGAAAGCGGTAACAAGTATTTCATGGTTGTGATGGATTACTTCACAAAGTGGCCAGAAGTTTTCGCCATTCCAAATCAAAAAGCTTCAACAGTTGCAGATAAACTAGTTCATGAAGTCTTCTGTCGTTTTGGAGTACCTTTAGAGATTCACAGCGATCAAGGAAGGAATTTTGAGTCTCAAATATTCCAGGAAACTTGCCGAGTTATGGGTACTCATAAAACAAGAACGACTTCTTATCACCCGCAATCTGATGGAATGGTGGAATAATTTAATCAGACATTGGAGAGGTACCTAGCAAAAGTTGTAGACAATCGGCAACGAGATTGGGACAAGCACATACAACCGTTTTTGTTGTCATATCGAAGTTTGTTCACGAAAGTACAGCAGTGACACCAGCTTTCGCAAACTTTGGAAGAGAATTACGGCTGCCTGCAGACCTGATCACCGGGATACCACCTGATGCCCCACGCAGTATAACCGATTATGCAAATGACTTGCGGAACAAAATGAATGACATTTATGAGCACGTCAGACAATCGGGCCAGCAAATGTCTGAGAAAATGAAAACCCGGTACGACCGCAAAATGAACAATAAAGGGTTCAACGAAGGTTCATTAGTGTGGTTGCACAATCCAGTCCGCAGCAAAGGGAAATCTCCTAAGCTTCAAGCTAAATGGGACGGCCCGTACCGGATTGTAACCAGGATCAACGATGTGACCTACCGGATACAGAAAGGCGCAAGAGGGACTCCTAAGATCGTCCATGTGGATCGCTTGGCGCGTTATTATGGGACCGATAATGCTCGGGGCGAGCATGTCTTAGGAGGGGGCAGTGTTGCGTGAATAAGTCAACGACATACACTAGCGCCATCTAGTGTCAGGAACGAGAGCGAGGGGAGCTTTGCAGAAAATGACATCACAAATCTTTCAACCGACAGCGCTATCCGAAGAACTAAGTTTCTAGAAAATCTACACTCGAACACTCGTCGCTTTGCGCGCATTTACTTGAATATTCCTGCTATGCTTCATTGCTAATTTGTATATATAGGCGCTGCAAGATGCGATCGAGGCAGTATTGGATTTGGCGAGACAAGCGAAGCTTCGGAGCGGAATAAAGTGAATTAGTGTGTTTAATTATTAGTGTTTTAAGTTTTAATTTGTGTAAAGTAAATTAAAGTGTTAATTTAGGTAATTCTATCGGCAATTTTTATTGTCACGAACCTCAAGCTCGTAACAGTGTCATTAAAAGCAGCGACTTTTTCGTGTACAGTAGGGGCGACCATCGCTTTGCACCGTTTTAATTTGGACGCGTCTATACACAACTTTTCTAAATCCATACGACAAAACAGCGTATGTGCAGGAATTAAGAAAGTTGTAGGTCTTAAGAAAGGAAAATTAGGTAATGATGGGAGAGTTCACACGAGGGTGGATAGGAGAAGATGTAAAGGTTAAGTCGAGCCAAGGGTCATCGCAACCAATGTTGTGATCACTGGCTCGTAAAGGAAGGATATGGAGACCAATCGATTTGACAATATGAAGGAGTTTAGAGGAACGGAGTGATGTAGGAACGTCAGTATTGAAGTCACCCATGATGACGTGGTGTGTATATTCAGACACTAAATATTTCACACTTTAAAGTTAAAGTTACACTCTATATACGCCCCACTGCTGGGCACAGATCTCCTCTAATTTCTGAGGTTTTAGGGCAAGGACACTTTCTTCCGCCGCGCTGCCCCAATGCGTGTTGGCAAACTTCACGTCTTCGAAATATTTTTTTCTAATTTCTTAGATGTAGGTTTCCTCAGGATATTTTTCTTCACCGCCAAGCATGTGGTTTTCACTCTTCACGCGCATCTACAGAAAAAGAAATTCAGCAGTGGGGAATGACAGCTTGAAGAGGAGACTAGCATTTTTTAAGAAAAGTCACAGCGGAGATATATAGCAACACCACTCGCTCTTTTGTCCACCCGATTATTGCGTATCGGAGTAAAGCCATAGAGAGGGTAAGTGGTGGAAAAAAGATGAAGTATGAACCAGGTCTATGAAATCAAAATGGCATGAACGTTAGCATTCAAGAAAGCTTCAGTTAGGTCACTGTAGTGACTGGATACGCTCTGTGCATTAACACATTCAGTGCCCACTCCACGGATCCGTGTGGTAGTGGGAGTAAAAGCAGGGCCTACTACACGGATCCGTGTATTACTCTCGCACATTTTTCTATTGTCTAGTGAGCTTTGGGCTCTCGCGGCAAGTTAACGTTGTCTGCTTGGCCATCCGTACGTATAATTAAACTTACGAAAACCTGTGTTGGATTTTTTGATAACTTGTTTAGTTGCACTTTGATTAGCTAAGGAAAAGGACGTGTTTTCCTACCAAAATGAATAGTAAACCGAGTACTTCTAAGCGTTCTAGTAGCGTCAAAAAGACATCCTTTTGCAAAAAAAGACGTAACAGTAGTGATGAAGGTGAAGGAATTGACATGGATTTTTTAGAATTTTCGAGTGATGAAGAGGTTTATTCGCAATGTGATTATGAAGATGGATCATCTGAAGAGGAAAGTGATGACAGTAAATTGAGCATTTTCGATACTCGGAAACAACCTGAAATGATAAAGCATACATTGAACACTCTCCAGGAGTCAAGTTTAGCCTTGACGTCAACAAAATCAAATAACGTAGCTTCTAAGCCACGTCCATCGCATGTGTCAGCAAAATTGTCCTCTGCTTCAAAAACGGTAGATGATATTATGCGGCAATCTCCTAAGGAAATGGAGGATGAGCTTATGCCACAACCACCACCAGCAAATAGCCGGCATATCCCTTCCATAGAACAGGATTACAATGAACTTCCTGACTTACCTGATTATCTATTGCGAGAGAATATGTCTACCCCTAATTTTTCCCTGTTAAGATCGGACGTGCCTACTCCTGACTATTGTGATGGCAATTTAGCATCCGAACCTCATAATTCACCTAGCTCGTCTTTGCCTCATTCGCCTATTCGTAATATTGCGGAAAACTTACCCTCTCGAAAAGAATCTTCAGAACGTGGTGATTTAGTCAGCCCGTCTATTTTCCGTTCGCCTATTCCAAATAATGCAGAAAATTTACTCTCGAGAGAGGTAGCTGCAGCTATTCGAAACGAAGAAAATGTACCCTCTCTAGATTGCCCTACAGAAACTTGGAGCACTGATCGAAGCTCAATGAAGACAATTTACTTTACTCAGTCACAAGAGCTACTAGTACCGCCTCCAGCGAATCCTTTTGAAGTATTGAGACTTTTGATTAATGATAAATTGATAGACCTAATTGTGCAAGAAACTAACGCTTACGCAGTAAGAGTACTATCTTCACCTGGTGTAACAGATCAATCAAGAATCACACGCTGGAAGGATGTAACACGTGAAGAACTTTGGACATTTTTTGAACTGCTCCTGCATACAGGATAAATTCGCCTAAATAGGCTAAGTGATTATTGGAAAAAGCATTGGCTATTTAAATGACCAGTTGTTCTCGTCACGTGCCGAGAAACCGGTTTATATTAATACTACGTTGCCTACACTTCTCTTCTGATTCAAATGAGGAAGATAGGTTGGTTCCAATTCGCCCAATCATGAACCATTTTAACGAGACGATGAAACGTATTTACAGTCCAGGTAAACAATTATCGCTTGACGAGTCGATGGTTTTATGGCGAGGTCGACTTATATTTCGGCAATATATTAAAAACAAGCGCCACAAATACGGTATAAAGTTATATGTTCTGGCGGAACCGGATGGCACGGTCTTGAATTTTCAAGTATATAGTGGTGCAAATGATACTACCTCAGGAAAAGGACACACAGATAAAATTGTCCTGAAATTGCTCGAAGAAATATTGGACTACGGCCACAGTATATACATGGATAATTATTATAATTCCTATAATTTGGCAGTAAAATTACTGGAACGAAAAACTTACTGCACAGGCACCTTGGGAAAAAACAGAAAAAATAATTCAGTGGATCTCGGTTCAGTCACACACAGAAAGGGAGAAAACAAATCATTATTCTTGAATGGTGTCCACATCGGTAAGTGGAGAGACAAACGGAATGTGCTCTATATATCCACGGAACATGACGACGAGATGGTAGAAATTGCTAGCAAAAGGGGCCAAGTGTTGCTAAAGCCCTCAGCTATCGTCCATTACAATAGCTTTATGTCTGGGGTAGACCTTCAGGACCAAATGTTGGCCTATTACCCATGCCAAAGAAAGACGCTGCGCTGGTACAAAAAATTTTTTGTACATATTCTGCAAATGAGCCTAAGTAACGCGTTTTACTTATTTAATAAATACTCAAATTCCGACAAGATGAACCTCTATGATTTTAGAATGGCTATCTTAGAAAATCTTTTACCTCAACCTGTACCAACGGAGCAAATTAAGTTAAAAATTCAGCACAATGTGACGAAAATATAAAACTTTAAATTACGTGATAAACAAGATGGTAATTCCACAAAAATTACTAGAGAAATCATCAGGAAGGAGTGCAAGGGCTGCAGAGCCAAGAAGAAAAGAGTAGCTACCTTATACGAGTGCAAAGGATGTGATGGATCCCCAGGATATTGTACAGCATGTTTTAACAATGTCCACTCTTAAAGTGTGTTATGTATTTAATATATTGTGTATATATGTGCCTTATTTACCTACCTTCTTATGTTTTAAATTAATAAAAAATGTTTGTTGTTTACACTATCTGTCATTTTATGGGGTGGTCTTTATGGTGCAAAGGAGCAGAAGTACTTACTGTAATAATAACATGTTCTTTATTGCACAACCCTCGCCAACACGGATCCGTGTTACTGGCCACACGCTTGTTATTGGCCTGATACACGGATCCGTGTCGGCGATAATAATTATAGAATAACAATAATAATAAATAAATGAATATTATTATATAGTCCTAATTTATGTTTTCTTACATACACTCAATATTTTTATAAATTTTTATGTGGGCCCCCCGTGGTTATCATTGATATTTAAAAGGGAATTCAATGTATTAACTTTAACATGACACACGTTCAACTTACATACGTTAGTACTATATTTTATTCTGTGCTTACGTGTTGATATTTCGTTTGAGGTTTGAGCCACTAAAATTAAGTAAAAAAACTGTCAGTCGTAGCACTGAACGTCAGAAGTGAAAGCTTCTTAGTTTCACAAACTTGCCAACGTTATTTTTGGGTTGTTTTTATTTTTATCAACGTTTCAATTAGAAATTGTTTTTATCAACGTAATTAATTATTATTATTACGTATACCTATAATACAAACAAATTTACAAGTACCATTGACTTATATATTACTAGCGTAAGGACCGGGCCGACCGAACAACTAAAACGGACCAGTGCGCTGGCCCTAAAATTACAGTTTAGGGCCAACGCGAATCGTTCGACAGTGGTGCGCGCGCGCAGGACAGATTTGTCTGTAATAAATATGTCTAGTAGCATCTTTGACTAGAGAAAAAAGAAAGGACATGACATACCTACGAAAAAACGTGTATACTTAAACTGAGTCTGGCACAAAGACGGCGGCTTGACGTAGTGCTGCGCATTATAATGAATATCGATAATGTGGCTCTTATTTAGAAAAAGATTCTTTCGTGTGATCCGTCTCAAGCACCCGTGTGTTCTTAGATAGCTTTTTTTAAATAAATATGACGGATTTTTAAATTGTAGGTCCTTAATTTTTTTTTTTAAAGTTATAGTTATGTTTTCGGTTATCGAATTCCACGAGAGAAACATATGAAAATAACATACTCACCTCGCTAAAGTCGCAATGACAACTGATATAGTTGTCATTGATTGTGACAAAACATGGCGCCCGGCCGCAGCAAAAAAAATTGTTGTTATATTCGGTAATGATAAAACTACTGTTGTCCTTTTTTACATACGAATATACTCATAAGCCAAAAAGAGACGCCGATATTTCGTTATATTCCTACAACTAACGATCTTTATGTCATGTCCTTTCTTTCTTCTCTAGTCAAAGAGTTGCTTGGTAAAAGAATGAAAAATTACAAAACAAAGATTTTAAAAAAACATGGGATATCGTATCATCAGTAAATAACCTTATATTAATTCTGTTACAATTAAATTACAATTTAATTTTTGTCTAAAGAACTTAGTTTAAGTTAAATTAGAATATTGGTACCTAATATATTTTATATTCAATTAGGGTAAAACGAAAAGAGTACAAAAGAAACCATATTTCTACTTTTGAAATTCTGTTTTCAAACCGATTGCTTCTGAGCAGAGTTTTTATCTTGGTAGCCCCTCATTAATGTTGTATCAAGGATGCAACATAAACACATTGATCGAGCATCGATTAACCAGAAAGGGAGCTAATTCTAATTTTATTAAAAAAACGTGGTACTCATGTACAATACAAAAATTCTTGATATCGTAGGGTTAATATTAAAATTTAAAAGGACCCAATAATAATACAAGTCGACCTTTAGGTAAAATTATGGTATTTTCCCTTTGTTTTATTACGATACTATATACTACACACTTTGAAATAATTATACAATTAGGATAATTATACTACGAAATCCGACCGTCATAAACGTCAAATCAAAATACGACATAACCCGTAGACAGAGAAACCTATAGACTAATGATCGGCATGGCCTCGAGTGAGAAAGAACGATAACGAATTTTTAGGTTATAGAATAATCTTTATGACTTATAAACACATTTAGATAAAAATTTTAATTGTTCTAAGAACTGAACTGAACAAGATTCACCAATCTTAAGCTCACAAAACACTTTTTTTCTCACTTAAACCAACTTGTATACTCCTTAAATCGCTACGCTGTCAAAGTTAACAAAAAGTAAACAAAAAAACCGGCACGGAGAAAGGGTCAAAAAATCACACCGCTCTATCTCATTTTTACGCAAAACGTATGCTTAAATCTATCTTTTTCGTGTGCAAATGCGAAAAAAAGGCGTCAATTTGTCTATAGGTTTCTCTGTCTACGACATAACCAGATGTCGTGTTTTGATATGACGTTTGTATTATGTTGTATTATGACAGATGCGCTACTTTTTCTTGTATGAAAAGTTGTGAGTAAAATATTTAGAAGGGCCTATCCTTCCTTTTGAAATCATTAATAAGTACATATTAATTTTATAAAATTTAACCAATTGGATTTCCAAGATTACTTCCATTAATTTTGTTTCTGAGCTATGATCATGATGGTCACGCGAGTTCAGTGCTTTCCCCATCCCAAAAATGCCCAACGTGCATATAGAAGTTTTTACTTCAAAAATCATTAGTATTAAATCAGTGTACGAAAAATATTGCATGTGAACGAGCTCTTACAAATTATGGTTCATAAAAGATAGCTTGATCTGTGACAGCTGTCAGTAAAAATCACGTCTATGAAGTCCTGAATTTCGTGTAAGACAGTACCTGTAATGTCATACTTTTGGGCGTGACTTAGGTGCATGCCATAAATATGAATTGAAGGTTGTACTAAGAAATTCAGGATATCATAGGGGTGATTTTACTGACAGCTGTCACAGAGATCAAGCTATCTTTTATGAACTATAGCAACATTTTAAATTCATAAATTGAGTACTAAAAAGAACATTCAAGTAATATGTCGTAGTACATAATAGCTAAATGAAAAAGAATCACCAATTCAAATTTTCCCGCCAATTGATCAAATAGATACAGCCAGCAAATACAATTATTTAAATTATTAAAAAGTAATAATACCAGGTATTTTGAATTTGTAAATTCTTAAATTTGTGGCCTTATCATGTATTTAATAAATGAGAAACTAAACGGACAGATTTTCACATGTGTTTTCTAACGAACGCATCGGCTCCCAGATGATTCCAAATTTAACTACAGCGTTCCTTATTATAGCCCGCGGTAAACTTTCCGTGCGTAGCGAGTAAATTTACGAAATTTGTGTCTGAAGTGCATTTCATATATATATTTTAGTGTGTTTCTGTGAAATATATAAAGGATAATGGATATACCTACCGACGTGTGGGGGCAACTGGCTTTGGAAGCGAGTCAAGTGTATTTAACTGAAGGTGGACAAGTCAGAAGTCCCTTTGCTAGCACGGTAATATTGTTTTCTATTTACCGACTAAAATGTTACAGCGTTTCAGTAACTCGTAATATTGTTCAGAGGTTTTTGCTGATCTTATGTAATCTATGGCATATGGTCGTTGTGTTCAAATATATATTTTTCTGTATTATATACTAAATAATAGATACAATTATTAAAATTTTGTAAATAATAATATTACGGTTGATATGTGATGAGTGCAATACGTATATATATATATATATATGGTGATATATATATATAGTATATGATATATATATATATATATATATAATCATTATAGTAATATCATTGTAGAGATATACTTTATACCGATAAACTAAATCACTATAAGCGAGGAACCATACGTGCGTTTGATCTAATTTGCAGCGAAACAATCAAAATCATCGTCAAAGGAATGAGTGTTATCGATATTTGAAGCTGCAGCCGCAATTGCAGCTGTCGAAGTTGACGGTTGATCGCCAATGTCAGCTCCTAAAACTAAACTTATTAAAATAAAACCACCTATTAAATAAAAAAAATTGTTGATTTGGTAGGTGGAACTCCATTTACTTCGATGTGTCTATCTCCATTCTTATTTATTTCTGCCGCCTTTTTCTTAGTCTTTAGAAAACCAATATAATTACATACTTTGGGGTTTTCCATCTTAGTCCAGATGTCTACGCATCCGGAGCGTTCTATGCTAGTTTTTTTTTTGTATTTGCGGCTCACTTGACGGTAAGTGATTACCACCGCACATGAAATGCAAATGCATTGTCGGAATTTTAAGAAAGAGTAGGCTCTTTTCTTGAAGGTCCCTAAGTCGTATCGTATCGGTCTGAAAAAATCGCTAGCGGTTGGTTGCGCAAGGAAGAAAACTTCTAGTAAATCGCACAGTGGTGGACCTTCAATCACCCAGATCCATCTACGATGGCAATTGAGAGTTTTATCGGCGTATTTCGATCGATGTACTCGCGATGGTGAATTTGAGCGACTAGAATAAGTCCGAACAATTCAAACCTCTGAACACTATCTGTGGTAGATGCGATAGAACACGTAAAGAGGTGCAACATCTCTTTACAGCGCCAGTGAGTCAAGCCGGTAAGAAGGAACTCGGTAGCCGACGATTCGAAACGCTCTGCGCTAGATGCGATCAAGTGAAAGGAATTAGCATTTGGATGTCTCGGCCCAGAGATGAGAACAGTATTTCATGTGAGGTCAAACTTATGCCTTGTAAAGTTGGCATTGGTATTCTTAATGAATTTAGTGTTCATCTTCGTTGCGACGAAAGTCTTTGTTTAGTGCGTCCTGCCCGTACACACATATGGTGCCGAAACGTCGACACTAACGGTACGACTAATCCACAAACTCAAAGTCACCCAGCGGACGATAAAAAGAGCTGTGCTCGGAGTATCTCCGGTGAATAAAATTCGTAACGAAGAAATCCGCCGGAGAACCAAGGTCACCGGCGTAGCCTTCCGTACTTGCAGGCTGAAGTGGCAATGGGCTGGTCACATATGTCGCAGGAGCGATAGCCGTTGGAGTAGGCAGGTGACCTTGGACTGCAGTAGCCACTTACCGTCAAGTGGACTGTAAGATCGTTGAGACTTCAGTTTTATAAAAAAATCTTTTCCTCTAGTTGTGAAACGTTTTTAACAAGTAGTCAATTAGGGCTAGATTGTCTTTTACGGACTGTACTGAGAACGAATTCAAGCACTGAAAAATGGCTAAATGCGTTGTAGCAACAGTAAAAGTTCACAGTCACAGTCACAGCCAGCGTTGTCAGGCGTCCGGATAAAGCCGGACAGCAGGTTTTTTTGTTGCGTGTCCGGCCAAATTAGACGGTGGTCCGGCCTGTGTTATTGCTAAGCTTTTTAATTTTGATCATACTACTGCGATTATTGAAGTTAATATTATAATGAATATTGAATGATTAATATTAAAAATGACTGATTCATTCAATATTATTGTTGTTTCATTAAAGTTTAAGACGATTTTATTGTAAATGATAAAAGCATTTTTAAAAAAAATTAAGAGTGCTCGGCCTTTTTAATAATATGTCCGGCTAAGCTGGTTGGTCTGTCTGGCTTTTCGGTTTTAAGACCTGGTATCCCAAGTCACAGCTCCTCAAGACAGAATTTCGATCACGGCGGCCAGTCTCAAAGGAGACTTACGATCAGCGCTGGACGGAATTATGAACATGTGCGCAAGCACCGGAGCACACAGGTGACACGACCGGAGAGAGCTAAGGCGCAAAACCTACGGCTTTACAGCTAACAGAAAACCCTATAACTGATTTTGGCCCGATCCGGGATTCGAACCAGAGATCTTTCTGACCTAACCACACCAACATACACAACAGTGTTATCTATCATTACTATCGTAGTTGAAGTCTATGTCTATGCTTTTACGCTCAGCGAGGATCATATTTGATAAACTATTGTAAAATACCTACTACGCAGATTATTTGAACCGAGACTTTAAATACTCTCTCTTTTTAAACGGTAGAGCCATGTTGCTACTGTATTATGGTTGAAGCACGAATGTGTCGGCTCGAGCGGGGAAGAAACTTGCTCTCAAAGAATAGTAGCCCAATGCTGCCGTGTTTCGTATGGTAATTGTAGAGAACCGGAGACCCTTTTTACTGGACACGAGGCATTCCATCTTTGTCCTCAAGGGTGACAACGCATCTTTCCGCCACAGCATCCACTTACCGTCAGGTGGGCTGTGCGCTTGCTGGTTACCCTTATTTATTTTAAAAAAAATGTACGGGCATGCTGTATTCTACACCGTAAAAGCTTCCTTTTAGAGTTTAAAATAATATAACAACCGTGTAGTGTACCGGTTTAGTAATATCCATTACTTTTCGTCCCGAGAGTGTCGTAAGAGGTGACAGAGGGACACTGAAGCGGGAGACGGGCAGCAGCATCTTCCTGATAACTCAAAATAATAAAAAAATATATTCAGCCTTGGGCTTTTATAGGCTGTAATAGTCTGATGGAAAAGCTTCCTTGTAAAGTTAATTAAAATCGTATCATACCATGTTCCTGTGACGCATAGTAATGAATAATGAGTATCGATAAAAGGGGTTTTAATGTGATAGGAGTATAAAAATTAATGACTTTGCGACCACTGAGAGTGGTTCCCCAATAGCCAACCTAATTTTACAAAGTTTAAGAATAACTTTCGAATATTCACTTTCAGACTATTGAGAAGCTGCCCGACAAAGTGTTGCTAAATATTTTTTCTTATCTAACCCATCGTGAGATATGTCGTATGGCAACAGTCTGCAAGAGATGGAGGATGGTAGCATACGACACCCGACTTTGGACTCACGTCAGCTTGCGTCCTGAGATTTCCGGGTTACATGTTGGTAAGTTCTATTAAATGTGATTATTAATATTTTCTTAGTGATGACATAAGGATCTGAGACGTGGTTTTTCACTGATGGCCGTATGAGTAGTATCAGAGAGCTATGGAGAGGGCTATGCTCAGAGTTTCTCTGCGTGATAGACTCAGAAATGAGGATATCCGCAGTAAAACCGGAGTGACCGACATAGCCCAACGGATTAGTAAGCTGAAGTGGCAATGGCCATATAGCTCGAAGAACCGATAACCGATGGGGAAGAAAGGTTCTCGAGTGGCAGCCTCGTACCGGTAGGCGTAGTGTAGGGCGACCCCCACTAGATGGAGTGACGACCTGGTAAGATATGCAGTAAGTCAGATGGATACAGGTTTCTCAGGACCGTGCTTTGTAACATTACTTCGGGGGAGGCCTATGTTCAGCAGTGGACTTGTGAAAGGCTGTAATGATAATGATGATTAATATTTTCTTAACGATGACATATGGATCTGAGATGTGGTGCTTTACTGCTGGCTGTATGAAAAAGGTCATGTTCGCGCATCAACTTATGGAAAGTTCGTAACGAGTATTCCTGTAGTAGAACCAGAGTAACTGACATTGTCCAACGAATCAGTAAGCTCAAGAGGAATCCTTGAAAACGAATTGTAGTTTTGGAGACGTGGCTTAGCCAGTCGTCGATGAAACTCACGGACTACTCAGGTAGCGTCAAAATGAAAGTGATGCATTTATTAATTTATACGTCATATCTGTACGCAAATTATGAGATAGCTGTACCAAGCACGCTCTTGGAAACAAATTAATTGGAAAAAACCACATTGTGGATTCAAAAATGGTTTATGTGAACTTAGATTATTTAGTATGCTTTAAAAATAATTCCATGGACTATTTCCTAAAAATATTTTGGTCGTTTGGAGAAACGTAGCTAATTAGAACCTATTTTAACATTTTTTTTCTAGGTTTTATGGATCAAGGATGCCATTAAAAATAATATAATATAGGTATTTCTATTTTTCAGGTTCGCTCGAATCTCTCTTGGCACTGATTTCAATAAGATTCGGCCCTTCGTTACGTTACATTGAATTACCTATTGAGTTAATCACACACACAGTTTTGCACGAGTTGGCTGCAAAATGTCCTAATTTGACTCACATGCTTTTAGATTTTAGTACTGGTAAGAAAATATTTAATTATATTTCAAACATATGGTTATGTATCTCGATGAACTTTCAAGTGAAGCTAAAGCCATAGAGTATATAGCATAAATTAGTATATAGTTATAGCAACTAAAAAGATAAAACCATGTTTATGTTGCAAATGATTGTTTGTGCATATGTGTGCATGTTCTTACAAATGAGCGTGGTTTTGACGTCACTTGAATATACGTAGTGTCCTGTCTATTTATCTTTCTTTCTTAGCGTAAATACACAAAACCAATTTATTTAAAATAAAAACTTCAAATTGCAAGACATAAGAATATACATAAAAGCCTACTTTCATCCCGTGGATATCTCGAGGAAAGGATTGAGGAAGGAGAGAAGGAGGAAAGGAAGGAGGATTCCCGAGGGAAAGGAAACTCAAGCGAGACTCAGGAGACTGGCATCTTTCAGCTTTCAACTCAAAATAGTAAAATAAAAAACTGCGTTTACCAAACTGCTTGCTAAGCTTGGTAACTATGGCAAATATCTCCCCTATGAGGCGACCTGCGGGGGAGGCCTGAGTTCAGCAGTGGAAGTTTGATAAATGGTTATTAATTAATGAATATTCCTCGTTAAACAACCTCAATGTTTAAACAAAGTTTGTGTTAAGGTGATGTGGGCGCCAAAAGCAGATTTTTCACGCTTTATAGGTGCGCAGACAAGAAATTTTTTGTCATTAAAAGTGTGGAATCGTATCCACATTTTTTTTAAATTCATTATGAAAGTTAAATATTTTTCTTAGTGAATTATTTTGGCCAAAACACGATTGACACATTTTGGCTCGATAAAAAAACATCGCAGTTTCCTCAAAATCTATAATTTTAGGTACGTCTACTAAGTGTGAAGCTGTTTCATTCGAATGTAATGAAATCAATTTCAATTAAATTCAGGCTATGTGTTCACCAGTAAATACGTGAGTAAATTATGGGTTTCTTTTTTAATAAAAGAGTATATATCATTTTAAAAAGAAGTATCTAATAAATATTGTGCGATTAAATAGCGCACAGGCCGACCGAACAGTCCATATAAAGCGTGAAAAATTTTCGTTTGGCGCCCACCTCACCTTAAACTAGCTGACCCGGCGTATTGCTGCCGCAGAAGAAACAATTGTGGAGATATTGTTTTAAATATGGAAGAGTTACATTATTTAATTAGGATAACTTTCAAATAAATGTTACGATACGGATATCACCTAGTGTAGTTAATAGTACTATGCCTATAACCTTGCGTATTGCAAGTAAAATTCTACCAAACATTATTTTTATTTCTAAGATTAGACAAAAACATGTATTTGTTTAAATTTAAAATATTATAATTATAACCTGATATAAAACAATAGCAATATTCCAGCCATGCAACTGCACGATTTCTCAGAGATGCAGGCGTTCCCCACTAAGTTGCGGTACCTCTGCATATGTCTGTCTGAAGTTATCTTCATGGAGGGTTTCATGAGAAAGATATACAACTTTATCAATGGATTGGAGATATTGCATTTAATAGGTAAGTGATATTCATGTTTAAAAATTAAAGAAAATAGAAAACATAAATGTATGTTTTTTATATAGGAGAGGGGTAAACGAGCATACAGCTCACCTAATAGTGACTACCGCCGCGAATTGTAGGTGCGTTGCCAGCCTTTAAAAAAAGAATAAGCTCTTTTCTTGAAGGTCTCTTTGCATTTTCTTTCGCATATACCACGGGTAGTGCTCTGAGGAATTGTTTGGATTAATCCCAGACGCCAAATTTCGTGAACGCACTACGCGGCAAACGTCCCGATACCATCCACACCATCTGAATGCTTGGCGGTCCACCACTGTACGTTTCACAAGGAGTTTTCTTCAGTGTACGACCTCTGTGTAGAGTAGTTTACCACCGGCGATTTAAAATTTGTGTAAAAATATGTAAGCTGCTCAGTGGTAGTGGCATATGAGTCTGCTAAAGTAGTGGCACAGAGGATCAGTGGAGGCTATAGATTACCTTATATGCACCTGTAGCGATGGCTGCGGTGACATCTGTCGTAGTTATAGTCAAAGTGCCGCTCGTCTGTATGCACATTTACATTTACACTTACAAGTTCCCTGGCAAAATTTTGAGAGTCTAAGAGTAAGAAAATTCATATCTATCCACTATAGAAATTATTGATATACCTTTAACATAGTATTTATTTCAAGATGCCCATCATGAGTATAGGCAAACCTATCTAGAAATGCATAACAAATGAATCTTTCTAGGAAAGGGACTTAAAAGGCTGTAAATGTGCGTGACAGTTTATCTTTATTTCTTGCAAGACTTACAGACTAGACTTTCTCTTTAAAGGTACGTATGAGAAGGTAGAAGAAGAGGAGGAAGAGATCTACGAGGTAATAAACGTGCACAAACTCAAATCGGCGACGCCAAACTTGCGCGTGATCAACCTGTACGGGATCAACTTCGTCGACGACTCTCATATCGATGCTTTCAGCTCTAACTGTATCCAGGTGCGCTGCGATGTTTTGTGATTTTATTTGCTTGTTTTCGCTTATAAACTTTCCATTCCCATTCCCATTATCATAACTTTTTTTTGACTTAAATGACATCGAAAGTGATAAAAAATCATTGTATGAAAATTTTCTCGGTTAAATTATGTGAGACAAACAATTTTCAATTTGCCGCCAAATCGTAATCAAATGAAAAATTAATAAAATACATACTTACACAATAATATTAGCAAAGTGTTCCATTTTCAAAATTTGAACTTATGTTTTTATTATATCGTTTACAAGTGTCCAGTTCTAAAATCTTTCAGTGTCACCCTCGTATGTGCCTTTTCGGTACAGACTGGATATTTTATATATTTTATGTGTATGTGTGTGTTTAAAAGTATGTCTGCTTAAAGTATTTATAAGCATAGCTTGCTTTTTTATACTCTAAGTGTGTCTGTCTATATTATGTGCATTTGTATGTTCATTTATTTTTGATGAATCGTATTTATATGTGCATGTTGTTTTCGTGTCGTATAAATTGAGAACAAAATTTATTTCCGTCCGCACAATCATAACCTCGTTTGCAGTTTACTTCGGGACATGGGCTTCTTCGTGGAGTAAATTGCTTCCAATTTGCTGCAATGGCTTATGTGGAGTTGTTATTATATGAGTACTATACCAGTAAGCGACTGCTGATTATATGGCCCCGGGTTGAAATCGCGCCTCGGGTCAAAATCGGTTATTGGGTTTTACTGTCAAGAAATTCTTAATAGTGGCCCGGAATCAGACAGTTGATGGTGTTCTTCATCACGGTGCCACGGTGTGTAAGACTACCGTCCCATCGTAGATACTATGAAGATGAGGGAATGGAGAGTGTACCAGTGTATGCGCACACACACGTGCACTATGATCTTGTACTGCGCAGATGCTAGCATCCACTGAGACTGGCAGCCGTGACCGAAAATTAATCTGGGGAAAATTATTATAAGTTTGTTTATTAAACCTCTCAGAAATCGTAGGAGGTCCGTTCCCAGCTATGTTACAGCTATATAGGCTGTAACTACTTTTTTACTCTTTTAATTAAAAGGAATAAAACCCTAACATCGGAATACTTCTCTTTTATCCAGCTGGAGTGTTTGGCGGTGAACTACTGCAACAAAGTGACGGGCTCCACCATGAAGACGCTATTCCAAAGGTCCCGAAGACTCACATGCTTGCTAATGAATGGTTGCAGTAAGTAATTAAAGAGTTATTAAAAAGTTATTACGTGTGTGTAACAAGACTCGCGTGGATTGCGACTCCCCGAGTACGCCCAAGTTAAAACAGCGAGCGACGAAGATATTACGATGTTAAAAATTAAAATAAAATGGTGTGTCATCTCTTTGCGTACATATCTCAACACCACTGCACCATGAAAGACTCACTGTGGTCGATAGTATGACACGTGTTTCGCCTTCAAACGAGGCATGCTCACGTGAAGTAGACTGCAATGGTCTCAGTCAATAATTTGTTCACGTCTTTAATATAATGGATTTCCTCAAAGTAACGCCTGATTCTATTAATTATGATAATATTTTCGTTAATTCTTTAGTCTCGTTAGATTACCTTATGACGTAAGACAACGCACTCCGCTTTTCGCACTTGAAATTTTTTTGTACACTGTACAAACACGTCGCTGTGACGTCATCGGACAAAGTGTCATTCATGTAATAAATCAAACTTATACTAAAATAGCTTGAGTCTAATTATATTAACATCTTATGAGAATATCCGGTCGGCTTTCTGTACATATAAAACGTATTCCTATGTTTTCTCCCTGGATTATGACGGAGCAAATATTTTTTACGATACAACCCATATAATATCTACTACCATGTTTCTATGTTTTTTTTCAAATAAGAATTAATTATTTTTAAAAACTAACTTTCATAAATAAACAAAAATTGCAAATTTATTACGCCAATATCGTACATATAAGCAAACGAATTTAACAAACATAAAAAAAAGAAAAATAAACAGATATAGCTTTAGACCTTACATATTGTTACGCGCCTAAGTCGACGGCACTAGCGCCATCTAGTGTCAGAGACGAGAGCGAGGAGAGCTTTCCAGAAAATGACATCACTAATCTTTCAACCGACAGCGCCATCTAGTCTCGAACCGAAGAACTAAACTTCTAGAAGTTGAAACTCGAACTCTTGATACCTTGCGCGTGTTTACTTGAATATTCCGGGTATTTCGGTGCTAATTTATATTTATAGGCGCTGCAAGATGCGATCGGTGAAGTATTGAAGTTGGCGAGACAAGCGAAGCTTCGGAGCGGAATAAAGTGAATCAGTGTGATTAATTATTAGTGTTTTTAACTTTAATTAGTGTAAAGTGAATAAAAGTGTTAATTTAGGTAATTCTATCGGCAATTTTTATTGTCACGAACCTCAAGCTCGTAACAATTGGTGTCAGAAGTGGGATAAAATCATGCCGATTTTACCTAAGGAGGAATCGGAGGGTGTCCGTATCCGAAGTCAACGCCAGCAGGAGACGGACAAAAGAAGATTTGGTGGTGCAACGCCGCAGACGTCGGAGGGCCAGCCACCGGCTGCAGGCCCGTCAGTAGCCCCTACATCTGCAGCACCTGACTTAGGTGCTCTGATGGTGATGCTGCAGGAGCAGGCTCGCCCGGGCCTCGCAGCAGGCGGAACAGGCACGCCGATTGGAAGAGCAGCTGCGGGGCGGACAGGAGGAACAGGCCCGCCGACAGGAAGAACAGGCCCGTCGGTTGGAAGAGCAGATGCTCCTCATGAAGGTCCTTCACGCTACCTTCGGGATAAGGAGATAAAGGAGGTGAAGGATAGGGTTGCTCAGAATGACAACCGCCTGTCGGAAGCTGAAACCCAAATCGCGAAAGCTGAAAACCGAATCGAGAAAGCTGAAACCCGAATCGACCAAGTAAACAATCGGGTTGACAACGTAATGGCTGACATGAATAAATCACTGGAAGAACTCAAACTTGGAGATGGAGCTACAGCTCCCGTAGTAGCTACAACACCTTCGCTACGTGGGTTCAAGGTGCCACCGTTCGACGGTACCTCTTCCTGGTCAGCCTACAAAATCCAGTTCGAGGCTGTTATGAAGGCGAATGGCTGGAATAAAAGTCAGGCCATGACTGCTCTCACACTAGGCCTGCGCGACCAGGCCTTAACAGTTCTGGAAGCTCTCGGTGAGGAAGTGACTTATGAGCAACTCCTTGAGGCATTGGAGGCGAGATATGGCGACGCTCACCTGGAACACGTCTTTCGTGCGCAGCTTAAAGATCGCGTGCAGCGCATCAACGAAAACCTGCAGCAGTGGGCTCTAGAGGTGGAGAAGCTGGTGCGAAAAGCATACCGGTCTGTACCTGCGCTCATTGAAGGGAACCTGGTGCAGACATTCATCGACTGCATCCGCGACCTGGAAGTCAGAGCTGCTGTGAGGCTCGGGCACCACGAGACGCTTAAGGACGCCTTGGCCCATGCACTGGATGTGGAAGCCGTGCGGCAGGATCATCGTTCCCATCGCGTCAGGGAGGTTGCAGCAGCTACAGTTCGCGACCGCAACAAAGGATACAGCCCTAGGTGCTATGGCTGTGGGGAAAAGGGCCACCTTCGATCGAGCTGCCCTAAGCGAACCCTAGAAAGGGAAGGTGAACGATCTCAGGAGGGTAGTGCGGCCAACAGCACCGCCCAGCAGCAGCAGGGAAACGAGTAAAAGCCAGAACTGCGGGGCGGGTGCTGGCTGATGTTAAAAGAGCCCCAAGGATCTCGATCTCACAAACCCACGATGGGAACAGTCTAATCATCAAGGGCGAGGTCAACGGAATGCCGTGTAAACTGACCATAGACACTGGAGCCTCTCGTACGGTTGTTAGTTCCCAACTAATAAGTCAGTTCCTTGGGGACTCCGCATACAACCGAGAACGCATTAATTTGGTAACAGCCACCGGTCAGCGTATACCCGTCCGTGGAGAGAAGGAGATGGAGTTGGGCTGCAACGTGATCTATCTGCATAATGTCATCGTGGCTGATATAATGGTCGACTGCATCCTAGGCCTAGACTTTATGAGGAATAATTGTTGTGAGATCGACGTTAAGCAAGGTGTTTTGAAATGTGGACAGGAGGAACTTTTTATGGAAGGTGCGTTACCAGGGAACGTGTACAGCATTAAGAAGATTGTTCTTCCGTCGAGATCGGAAACGATTGTTCCGGTTAGTCTTCCTCGAAACGCTGGGCAACCTCACCGTTGTGTACTTGTGGAAAGGGTAAACAATGACCTTCCATGGAAAGTAGCTCGAACCTTGATCAGGACCACTGACATCTCAGGAGTACGTGTGCTGAACCTTTGTGACCGGGAACAGATTATAGAAAAAGGCACACTGGTTGGTACTTGTGAGGAAGTGGATTGGTTACGTCGGTGCCAATAAATATCGAGTGGGACCCCCAGCAAGGATTCAGAAACGAGAGTGATCACACTTTTGGAAGACTGTCGCAGTGTTCTCTCCCCGAACGAATTGGTCAAGGCGAAGAATTTGTTACTCAAGTACGCCGATGTATTCTCATCAAACGATGTTGACATGGGAAAGACTGGCTTAGTTCAACACAAAATAAACACAGGAGAAGAATTGTCTATCCGTCAGCGGCCAAGAAGATTGCCGATAGCACGTGAAAAGGAAGTGGAAACCATGATTGAGGGAATGGTGAAGGATGGTGTTATTGAACCTTCATCTAGTCCATGGTGTTCACCCGTGGTGCTGGTAAAGAAGAAGGATGGAAGCATGCGGTTCTGTGTTGATTACCGCCGTCTGAACGACGTTACAAAGAAGGACAGCTATCCCTTGCCAAGAATTGATGACACGCTGGACATGCTTACAGGAGTAAAGTGGTTTAGCACGCTGGATCTAAAAAGTGGCTACTGGCAAGTTGAAATTGACCCTAAGGACAAGGAGAAAACTGCGTTCTCGACGGGAAAGGGTCTGTGGCAATTTAAAGTAATGCCGTTTGGGTTGTGCAATGCTCCAGCAACGTTTGAAAGGCTGATGGAACTTGTACTTACCGGGCTAATTGGCGATGCCTGTCAGGTCTACTTGGATGACATCATCATCGTAGGCTGGATGTTTGAGGAACACCTTCAAAACCTGGAACGCGTGCTCATGAAGATTCAGAGTGCCAACCTCAAGTTGAGTCCGAAGAAATGTTCACTATTCAAACGGCAAGTTAACTTTTTGGGGTATGTAGTATCGGAAGAAGGTATCCGCACGGATCCAGAGAAAATCGCCGCTGTCAAGGATTGGCCGGTTCCAAAAGACAAGACGCAGGTTAGAGCATTTTTTGGTTTGTGCTCCTATTACCGGCGATTTGTGAAGAACTTTGCAGATATAGCCAAACCTCTGCATAAGCTAACCGAGGAGAAGCGACATTTCTGCTGGGATGAAAGTTGCAATATCGCATTCCAGGAGCTCAAGGACCGTCTGTGCAAAACACCTATTTTGGGATACCCTGATGCAAGCAAAGAATTTATAGTTGACACAGACGCAAGTGATATAGGACTTGGCGGTGTGTTGTCTCAACGGAATGGTGACCAAGAGGTCGTGATAGCGTACTTCAGCAAGTCGTTGTCAAAACCGGAAAGGAAATATTGTGTCACAAGACGCGAATTGCTAGCTGTGGTAAAGTCGTTGCAGCATTTTAGCAAATATCTTCTGGGACGAAAATTTCGCTTAAGAACTGACCATGCTACACTAAAATGGCTATTGCAGTTTAAAAATCCAGAAGGACAAGTTGCGAGGTGGATTGAACTACTGCAAGAATACGACTTTGAGATCGAACATCGCAGCGGGAAATCTCATGGCAACGCAGATGCATTGTCACGAAGACCTTGTCCTGAAGATTGCAAACATTGTACTAGGCAGGAGAGTAAGGAAGTGGTATCCGTGAGGATGCTCAGGACAGACCACCTCAGCAACGAGTGGAAGGACAGCTTACAACATGCACAGCAGGAAGATCCGGAAATCAAGCCGATTCTGGAATGGATGAAGGCCAGTGCTCCCAAGCCCAAGTGGAGCGACGTATCAGCGATGAGTTCGACCACTAAAAGCTATTGGGCCCAATGGGACAGCTTGCTGCTTCAGGATGGAGTTCTGTGCCGTAAATGGGAAAATGTTCGGGGAGACAGCTGTCACTTGCAAATGGTTGTCTCTAAAGCTAAAGTACCAGATGTTCTACAGCTGTACCATAATGATTGTTCCGGAGGCCATCTGGGAGTTAAACGAACTCTACTGAAGATCCGAGAACGGTTTTATTGGGTCCACTGTCGAAACGATGTCGAGGACTGGTGTCGCAAATGTACAAGTTGTGCGGCTGTAAAGGGACCTCAGACTCGTAGTAGAGGTGCATTGAAGTTGTACAATGTTGGTGCACCATGGGAGAGAATAGCCATTGACGTGGCGGGGCCGTTTCCGGAGAGTGAAAGCGGTAACAAGTATTTCATGGTTGTGATGGATTACTTCACTAAGTGGCCAGAAGTCTTCGCCATTCCAAATCAAGAAGCTTCAACAGTTGCAGATAAACTAGTTCATGAAGTCTTCTGTCGTTTTTGGAGTACCTTTGGAGATTCACAGCGATCAAGGAAGGAATTTTGAGTCTCAAATATTCCAGGAAACTTGCGAGTTATGGGTACTCATAAAACAAGAACGACTTCTTATCACCCGCAATCTGATGGAATGGTAGAACGATTTAATCAGACATTGGAGAGGTACCTAGCAAGAGTTGTAGACAATCGGCAACGAGATTGGGACAAGTACATACAACCGTTTTTATTGTCATATTGAAGTTCTGTTCACGAAAGTACAGCATGACACCAGCTTTCGCAAACTTTGGAAGAGAATTACGGCTGCCTGCAGACCTGATCACCGGGATACCACCTGATGCCCCACGCAGTATAACCGATTATGCAAATGACTTGCGGAACAAAATGAATGACATTTATGAGCACGTTAGACAATCGGGCCAGCAAATGTCTGAGAAGATGAAAACCCGGTACGACCGCAAAATGAACAATAAAGGGTTCGACGAAGGTTCACTAGTGTGGTTGCACAATCCAGTCCGCAGCAAAGGGAAATCTCCTAAGCTTCAAGCTAAATGGGACGGCCCGTAACGGATTGTGACCAGGATCAACGATGTAACCTACCGGATACAGAAAGGCGCAAGAGGGACTCCTAAGATCGTCCATGTGGATCGCCTGGCGCGTTATTATGGGGCCGATAATGCTCGGGACGAGCATGTCTTAGGAGGGGGCAGTGTTACGCGCCTAAGTCGACGGCACTAGCGCCATCTAGTGTCAGAGACGAGAGCGAGGGGAGCTTTCCAGAAAATGACATCACTAATCTTTCAACCGACAGCGCCATCTAGTCTCGAACCGAAGAACTAAACTTCTAGAAGTTGAAACTCGAACTCTCGGTACCTTGCGCGTGTTTACTTGAATATTCCGGATATTTCGGTGCTAATTTATATTTATAGGCGCTGCAAGATGCGATCGGTGAAGTATTGAAGTTGGCGAGACAAGCGAAGCTTCGGAGCGGAATAAAGTGAATCAGTGTGATTAATTATTAGTGTTTTTAACTTTAATTAGTGTAAAGTGAATAAAAGTGTTAATTTAGGTATTCTATAGTACGAGTATAAGGGTGATAACCGAGCTGACACCCCACCTTATGATAAGTGGCTGCTTTGGCCTATAGATGTCTACATCTATCCTCGATTAAGAATTAAAAAACAGATGTAATCATCTTTAGAGGCGACTGAGCGTCTGTATTTGATGATGAAGACGGAATGCCTCATTTCTAGTAACAAGATTTTTGAATTACACCACCATAGGTTGTGAGGTGGCAGCGCAGGATAGCACATAGAGCACGAATGGGTCGGTTCAACCGGAGTAGAACTACGCTCTCACAGAATACCAGTGTAAAATAGCAGCTCTTAACGCTGCTGTGTTATATATGATGAGTGTAGAGAACCGAATACCCTTTTTACTGGAAACGAGGCATTCCATCTTAGTTCTCAGGGGTTACAACGCATCTGCATTTTGATTCTTAATCAAGGCAAAATATAAATGTCTTATGGGCCACAGCATCCACTTACCATCAGATTAGACTGTGTGCTCCGCTTGTCACCCTTATTCTATAAAGAAGAACTTGTTTCTAACGCGAAATAGTAGTGCTTCTATAGCCTCTCGTCTGTACAAACGCCATATTCTGGCGTCTCAAATAATATGCGCTGTGTCAAACGTCATAATATGGCGTCAAATGATAGCAAACTATTTGTAATATATATTATATGATATATATAACATATATACTTAGTATACCTGTTATATACTAAGTACTTCGGAAAGTGCTCCATTGACAGATGCGCCATATTGGCCAAAATGACCCCGACATTCGAGTGGATAGAGAGCCAGGATAATTACAGGTCGCGAAGGTCATCTGTAGACTTCATTATTAGAAGTTGGCTGCAGGTCTCCATAGACAGCAGTAGCCACTTTTCATCAGGTCAACTGTAAATGAAGTCAGTCAGTTAGAAATAAGTAAACAAATAAAAGGAAATATTTTTTAACGCAACAATGGTTCAGGTCTTCAATCGGAGCACGTGATGCAAGTGGAGTGGGAGAAGTCCTCAATCCAGGAGTTGGATGTAACGGCCACAGATCTATCCACCGAGTGCCTGATCGACATGCTAAGCAGGATACCGAACCTGAGGTTCCTCAGTGCCGGACAGATCAATGGTTTCAACGACTCAGTACTGAAGGCCTGGATAGAAGCTGGGACAGCCAGGTGAGCTATTTCCAGAGATATTTGTCTAAAGCAATCAGAGAGAGAGAGATTTAGAATAAAACAGGTGTGTACGTATGCGCGCGCGCTTTTTTTTGTGTGTGTATGTGTGTGTGTGTATAAAATTCTGCTGCACGTGTGTTTGTCACTGAATTCCATCTAAATAGCTGGACTGATATTGATAATTTTTTATGTGTTTTTGAGTGGGTCCCTAGATGGCTTTGTTGATGGCAAATGACAAATCATTCGTGCGAAGCCGGGGCGTATCGCTAGTAAAGTGTAAAATTTTCTTCTTCATTTGCTCATGAGTAAAATATCACATGGACATGGGTATGCTCCCCAATGTGGGGAAGATTCGTTCGTTCCTTATCGGACTGATCGTAGTAATAGACGTTTTTACGTGGTAGAGCCGGGCTGCAGCTATGTTATGACGTATGATTGTAACACGAAATCGGCTAGACCGGGGCAAAATCTCACAGAATATCGGTGTAAAATTGTAGTTAAAAATGCTGTGTTTCATATGGTAAGTGTAGAGAACCAGAGACCATTTTGGAAACGAGGCATTTCATTTTAGTCGAGGATAAATGTAGATTTTTATGGGACACAACATCCATCTACGTATGGCACGTGTGCTCGTTGGTAACCCTTATTCTGAAAAAAATATATTTTATTTATAGTACTGAAAATACAGCATTTATAGACACATTAAAAGTAGAAAAATGTGCAATGTGAAAAGAAAAATGCAAGTGTTGCCCATGTAAAGTAAAGTTTGACACAAAACTGGAAATTAATAGTAAGGTTCAGACTAACAAGAAAGATATATACATAATTTTCCTGCTATAATAAAATAGCTGCAGCATGGCTGTACCGCGTAAAAACTTTCTATAAAAAGACTATGAGTGGGGTTCATAGTGAGTTTGACGCAGGAGCTTGGTGGCACTGGACGTGGATTCGTCGGACAACATCTCGGATGAGGCGCTGTTGCGGTTCCTGTCGCGGCACGGCGGCCAGCTGTGGGGGCTGGTGCTGAGCGGCATGCCGCACATCACCGACCAGCTGTGGCAGAGCATGCTGCATCTGCTCACCAACGCCAGGTCACTACACAACTACACAAACAGTAACGCTACGATAATGTCACAACACCTCTGCACACTAAAGCTGGGACAACGTATCACCCACACTACAGCACACTGACTTACATTAGGACCACGTACCTCCATACTAATGCACACTGACTTACATTAGGACAACTTATCACCACACTACTGCTCACTGATTCTACTACAATGACCGTATTACTACACTATATGTACACTGACTCACATTAGGATTACGTGTCACCACACTACTACAGACTGACTCGCATTAGGACAATGTGTCACAACACCACTGCACACTGACTCTACGATAACGTATTACTTACACATGAACACTGGATCACATTAAACCAGCGTGTCACAAAAACATAGTACTATGACTTACGAGTAACTAGGACCACTTGTCACCACACTACTCCACACGGACTCTTGTTAGTGTAATGCGTCACCAAACCATTGTACAATGATTTAAGAGTACACTAGGACATCGTGTCGATCACCGTTATGTAAAACGTAGTGATTATTTACTGGTGCTGGGCTCACGCTGCAGCAATACGCATTGGCCCTCTCTTCATGTCTCCGAATTATTATTTTTTAATTTCACAGACATGCAGGTTTCCTTCCGTTTCCTTCACTTCTTCTTGGTAATGAAATTGCAATCAAAAACCAACTGCGTGTTAACCTTCAGCGAGTCGAAAACTGGTGACGCGTGAAGCTTCTTCTGGACCTCCTTGTAGCTGATCCTGTTCTAGCCTGAGGAACCAAATTTCTGGCAGGAAATTTCTTGCGCCTTGATATCTGCTGATGGAGGAGGGATTGAAAGCTCATTTTTTCACCTGAGGTGCAAACGACAAAGGTTCAAGGCCACTCACCGGTTCCTTCGGTAAGTCTTCCATCACTGGCGGAGTCCAGTTCTAGAGCACTCTGACTTACTATCTGAGTGTTACCCGTCTACACTTGATTTTTTCCCCCCTTTCTCTTACTCTGCTACTCAATCTTAGATCTTACTCAAGGCGATTACAAACATATGTTTTATCTCATCTTGCAGTACAGCTACTTTGGATTTATTTGCTACAGGACTCTTATTACCTGAATTGATATTTGGTCTTTCTAAACCCGGAATACTATTAACGGTTTAACTGTTTCAATCGCATGCAGAACAATCTTCGCCTGCCCAACCAAATCGTTAATTTTAATGAGTAAGCTCGGAGGGCTCATGATGAGTGTCCTACAAAAGGCCAGTTCAACATGGCTACCTTAAGATCACGATATTGTTTCTAGGGTAAATCCACAGCCAGTGGATTAAAATCCTGAGCCAAACCTACTATTGGCAAGGCAAAACGCAGTTTATTTAATATCTGTGGGTCCACGTTCAGTTCATTCCCAAACAGAGCTTCTTTAGAAAGATCCAACGTCTTCTAGTTTAGCCAGCTAACTGGTAATGATTGCAGCGCCAACAGCTTAATCCGGTCTAAGATTCTGTCATCCTCTGCCGTGTCTGCTAATATCTCCGACTATTCCTCCATTGTTATCCAGATTGGTTGTCCAACCATCTGAAACATTCCAGTACTTCATTAAGAGATATCATCTCACCCACATTTGAGTATTTTGCTCGAGATAGAATGTCTGCGAGCATTTTATTCATACTTGCGCCTGTATTGAGGCTAAGATACGAGTATTCGGACAAATTGCCGAACATTTTGCGCCGCGCAAAAATTAATTCTAAACGGTTGTAACACGAATGAGTCGGCTCGACCTGGGAAGGAACTCGTTCTCAGAGAATACCAGCATAAAATAACAGCTTAATAATGCTGTGTTTTATATGATGAGTGTAAAGATCCGGAGACGCTTTTTTACTGGAAACGGGGCATTCCATCTTAGTTCTCCGGGGCGACAACGCATCTGCGTTTTTATTCTTCTTTTATTAATCGAGGATAAATGTAGATGTCCATGGGCTACAGCATCCACCTACCATCAGTTTCAGGTGGATTGTGTGCTAGTTTGTCACCATTATTATAATCGAATTATTGTTTATAAGTATTATAAAATATAAAAAGTAAAGCGAGCTGTTGCTGCTTCTCGGCTGAAGGGACGCCTCGGCTGCTGTTACGCCGCGGTCGGTGCGTCTCAACTACGGCTGCGGCTGCTATCGCCTCGCCTTGGCTGATAATCCCCGTAAGGAGTCCCGTGGGAGCTGCCTTTCTTTGCCAGACGAGCCTTGACGGCTGTCGCTGCGGCTGGCGAGGCGAAACTAACGCCTCTCGACGACATAAATGTATAAAGCGTCCTAGCGTAAACTGAAACATAAAACATTATCGTTCTTACCTTTTCTTTAATATTATGTTATCAATTTATTTTAATTAAACACTTTTTCGAACGTTACACAACTTTATATACATGTACACACTACTCAGAAAACCACAGCGTACTGAGATGGTACTGACTACTGGGAAATGGGACCGTGATCGGGTTGCGCTAGCCGTCATCGCCGTAAGGGGAGACGAAGCCCTTTTGGAGCCGTCTAGTGGTAAATTTGACAAGTATACATGAAAGGATAACGGTGGGTAATCTCCGAAAGGACAAGCCGAAGGCACAGACCTGAGATATATCACAAGCGTAGCGGTAATAAAACAACTTTTCACAGACCTTTTTAGAAAGATGTCCAGCAGTGGACATTTTACCAGTAGTATTTTGCGACGAGTACAATAGCAGTATATTAACACTTTTGTATTTATTCTTGCAGAATTCTCATCATGGGCACACAGGAGAGACTCGGTGTAAATATTCACGTTGATCAGGTGAGTATTACATTTATTTATTCATACAATTGACGTGACATACGGTCATACAGCTTACTTGTTGGTAATGTATGATCGTGGCAACTGCAACCGACTACTAACAAGGAGGCTGCAAATATGCGTCGTCACCTCTGAGGTCTAACATGTAATGCCTCGGGGCCTGTAATTAGTTTACGTATTTAAATGTTTAAAATATATCTGTATTTGAATAGGCATGACTTACGGATCTGAGACGTGGTCCTTCACTGCTGGCCGTATGAGGACGCTCAAGGTCGCTCAGCGAGCTATGGAGAGGGCTATGCTGATGACTTTCTCTGCGTGATAAACTCAGAAATGAGCATATCCGCAGTACAACCAGAGTGACCGACATAGCCCAACGGATTAGTAAGCTGAAGTGGCAATGGGCCGGCCATATAGCTCGAAAAACCGATAACCGATGGGGAAAAAAAGGTTCTAGAGTGGCAGCCTCGTACCGGTAGGTGAAGTGTAGGGCGACCCTCCACTAGATGGAGTGACGACTTGGTAAGACATGCAGGAAGTCTATGGATGCAGGTGGCTCAGGACCGTGCTTTGTGGCATACCTTGGGGGAGCCCTATGTTCAGCAGTGGACTTCTTAAGGGCTGTAATGATGATGATGATGACCAGGCATGGCATTTATTTTGACAGTTGACAGTGAATTTATTTTGGGCGTTATTGAAAGAATTTTAGTGTTCACAATAAACATCGGTAAAGTAGGGTCTCGAGAATATTCTTACTTTGGCCATAGTTAACAAATCAACATACAATTTGTAAATAATTTCTTTTTTAAATTTGATTATTTATATGGTCAAATTATCTAAAGTAAAGTTTATTCTATATGTTTGAAAGATTTTGATAACGCACTTAACGGTAACCTCAGGGTTTTTGTGACATTTTGTATATTATTGTTAAGGCGCTGTAAACAGTAATGTGTAAATAAATATGTAGCAGCTTTTTGAACGCAAAAAACTACGGCTTTTCAGTTGATGGATGGCATAGCTAACAGCTGCCCCAATTTAGAACGGCTGGAGTTACGCTGGGACCCGGAAAATCTTCGGTTCAGCGACAAAAGTCAAAAGGCCATCGATGTGCTTCGTGTGAAGTGTCTCAAACTGAAATGTCTTGTGTTGAGGTAGGTTTTATTAAATTAAAAAACTAACTATGGCTGATAAAAAAAATCATCAGGCCATAGAAGTCCACTGCTGGGCATAGGCCTCTTCTGTTGTAAAGATTTGCCATAATCGACACACTTCAGTGCAGAGATTAGTGCAGAAACTATAGAAGTATCGGACGTGTGCGTCTGTAACGCTGTCATCTTCTGGAAGTCACAATGATTTCCCACACCGGTATTAACGACACCCGTGGGATGAAATGGCGTTATGTATTCTTATTCATTTCTTATATTTATGTGAACACTACACATTTAATAAAACACCTCAAAACTCCTGTAACTATGTGCTGCAAAGCACCCGAAGTATTTAAAAAAATAAAGCTTAGTAAAATATTTATATTTAATGTAATAAATTCACTTACACGTCACGGCAAAAAATGTTGAATATGAAGATTTATTTCAATACCTACCAATAAGCCGGGGGAGACAGTAAATGTCTTTACAGCAGCCTGCTGGTAAATGAAATGTTATGATCCGTCTGACATATACTTCTAACCTTTAGTGATATTATAAATATTAAGAAATGCTTGTCAACCCTCAAGACCAAGCCCGAATGCCTTGTTATCTGTGAAAAGGGAATCGAGCTCCCCTAATTGTAAAACGAAAATCACTTGGAAGATCTCGGTAACGGGCGTATAAATATGTGATGTGCGTGGTACTGCGTCCCCAGTCCACCTCGTTATGCCCATGGGGGTTGCACATTTTGGTAGAGCCACGCTGCAGCTATATTATAGTTGTAGCACGAATGGGTCGGCTCGACCTGGGCAGGACCACGCCCTCAAAGAATAATTTAATGTGTCGAGTGTAATGCTGCTATGTTTCGTATGGTTAGTGTAGAGAACCGGAGACCCTTTTTACTGGAAACGAGGCATTCCATCTTAGTTCTCACGGGTGACAACGCATTTGCATTTTGATTCTTAATTAAGGATAAATGTGGATATCTATGGGCCACAGCATTCACTTACCATCAGGTGGAATGTGTGCTCGTTTGTAACCCAATGCTATAAAAAAACATACAACAAATTACTCCGCTTGGAATTTATCATAAGTCAGGCAGATTATATATCAGTATGGTGAATATTTTAGAAAAGTTGATCGGTTCATCATCACCAACCCTTTTTAGCCGACTAAAAAAGGAAGAGGCTTACAATTCGAATATTTTTTTCACTTTTTTATGTAATTACGTTACGAGATATCTTCGTAAATTGTGAATTTTCAATTTTTTCAATTTTGATGACTTTTGTTTTAAGAAATAGGGTATTCTTTAGGGGTGGTCCCATATAAATTTGAAGAAAAAATGTCATCTATAAGGGTGGCATCATAGAATACTATAATTACTTAGTGTATTTTTTTGTTTTAAAAACGTGACGTCCACACTAGGATTTTCTCCTGTATCGTGGCAGTTTACAAACGTAAATTTCACTAGGACAAACATCCAGACCCGGAACTCGTGCGCCACACAAATACTTGTTCGGTGCGTGATTCGAACCCGCGGCCCTTAGCGCTGTAAGTGATTGCGCCACGGAGCCGTCAAATATTATATAGTATTATAGTATTCTATAGGTGGCGTAATGGGGAATAAGTTTACGACATTGCAATTGTTACCGATATCGTTACAGCGGATAGTTCACTGTTGAACATAAACCTACCCCATAGGGAGCCTCAAAGGGGGGGGGGATATTTACTATAGTTGCCACGCTTGGTGTAAGCGGCTTGGCAGCGGCAGTTTTTTATTTTTGATTGTCATTAGGAAGACGCTGTTGCTCATCTCCTGATTTATTTTCCTCCGTCGCATCTTACGACCCCCACGGTATGATATGGGGTAGTGGATATTGCAGCTTTAATTATTCTATACAGTTTGCCTTAGCACCGACTTTAGAATGCGAAATTATTGTCAGTATTTTACGTGGTAGAGCCACACTAGAGCTATTATGGTTGTAGCATGAATGGGTCGGCTCGACCGAGGTAGGACCACGCTCTCACAGAATACCAGCGTAAAATAGCAGCCTAATGCTGCTGTGTTTCGTATGGTGAGTGTAGAGAACCGGAGACCCGTTTTACAAATCAATCGATTCTGATGTGATTCACCGCATTTGACGCAATTTTTTCAGCTTACCAGAAAAGCTTATAACAAAAAAAATATTTCACGGAAAGTTTTTAAGTTATTTGAAAAAAACACCATCCGAAGTGTTATTATTGTTAGTTCTATAAAGTTTTTTTTTAATTTAGTTTAAGGTTAGACACTTATGTTTTTCTAAGAATGGGTGAATTAATTTAAAAAAAAAACCTTTTCAGTGACGGCCGATACTACGAGATTGTGAAAGCGAACTTTGAACGTGCCGACCGCACTACTGTGGTACGGACTTCCACCAACTGCCGCGTCTCCAACTATTACTTACTATCGAACTATAAGGATCTCATATTTAATTAAGCAATACTTTACTAATAAGCCCGTAATACACATAATTGTTGACCGCGCAAAGCCATGCCACATACTTTTAACCGACTTCAAAAAGGAGGAGGTATTCAGTTCGACTCTATGTTTTTTTAATGTGCGTTACCTCATAACTTTTCCTGAGTGAACCAATTGTGATGATTATTTTTTTGTTTGAAAGCTGGTGCTTCTCATGTGATCCAATTTGATCAAGATTTTATCCGTGATTTTTGAGTTATCCTTAATAATGGTTATTTAATTGACTATAAACACATTGATGATGTTCTCATTTTATTTATATTATAGTCGGTTGTACAATTTTTTTAATTTGACTTGAGTCAACTTCTACTAATACAATTTCTCATTTATATTGTTCCGTTTTTCGTCTTTTACTTCTTGATATCTAGTTTCCGTATTAAGGGGAAATATAACCTCAAATGGCTTAGCAAGATCCTTCGTTATGCCGAATGTATTGCAGCATTAATTTTGAAATAAATATATGGTAAATTTGAGGATTAATGTTAAGGACTATGTTAGACGAAGACACGATTCCGTAAAATTTTCTCGATAGAAAAAAATATGCAAAGTTACCTCCAAAGTGAACAATAAACCGCTGTTATTCATAAAATACTTTAAATAAGACCATGAAACTTTGCATACTAACTGAACTAACTATAAAGCAGTGCTTATGTTATTTACTTTTTTTAAAATACCATTATTTTCACTGTAAAAAGAAATTACCTAAACTATCGGCGTCTTGAAGCTTGATTCCTGTCGCCGCGTTACCCCGTTACGGCCTGGCCACGTGGATCGGCGAAGCACGGGCGAAGCGACAGGCGGGGCGAAAATTCGCACTGCACGATTTGAGGGCCACGGAAAGTCACGTTTGCCGCCGCGACCAGATAGGCCGAGAGTGAAATGTCTTTATCAAAGTTATCTCGATATTGCTTAGAAAGTAATTGTTTTTTGATTCAAGACATAATATTTGGATGAGATTGCGGAGTACTTGATTTGAATAGGAATCGGGTTATAGATGGAGAATTCGCCAACAAATAGAATGCATCTAGAAAAAAATTTCGAGTAAATACCATAATGAGTGTTAAAACCTGCGATTATATTCTTTTTAATATTCAACCAGAATTGGAGATAAAAGTCAATGCGGATAGAATTTTAAGTTGTTTTTGTCGGCCCAGCATTTTTCGCGGCGAAAACAACTAAAATATTTTGTTCCTATACTATTCGCCGCGTCTGCCGCCCGAATCCGTGGATTGCACCGTACTGATTCATACATTTGTTTCATTCGCCCGCCGCGCCGCCAGTCGCCCGGTAAATTTCGCCGGTCGCGTCGCCACTCGCCGCTACGCGTGGCATGCTTCATACATTTCTATACATTTGTTTTAGTCGCTAGACGCCTCGCCGTTCGCGCTTTCGCAATTTTCGCTACGGCGAATCTCCCGTGGCCAGGCTGTTAGTATCGCTTAGGCTTTTGAAGGGAGCTGTTGTGTCGCTTACAATCATAATACACATTACGCAACAGGACGACGTAAAATTAAAATGAGAAATAACCGTGATAAAAATAAGAAGCGACTGGCTTGGCGTTAAGAAACAGGCATAAATATGATAAACCTAATGAAATAAGTGTCTAACGACCTTTCTACTTACAGTATTAGTGATTACAAACATGTTGGTACATAGCATACGACGCGCGGGGAAGTGGGGGCGAAATTTGAATTTGAGCTGACTTACTATATCCTCTTAATATTACCGCATTGTTTGTAATAAATTCACCTCACTGGACGATACGGGGTCGTGAATATGCTAACACCGCTACTACACCGTTACCTCCTTTATTTTTACCTAGTAAAATAATTACGACAATGGATAAAATTAAGACTCCTCTGCTAGTTTAAGACTTGTATAATAACTCATCCAAGCGAATTGCCTGCGCTGCATCTTATAATGATAATGATCTTCAGACAGGACTTCGATCACGGTCACATAAATTAACGAAGATTAACCATCTGCTGACGACAAGATTATATATAGGAGGACAAATCTTTGTCCCCCTCCTAGTCCGATGGAATAGAAATCTGAAACGACCGGAGGAAGATCAAGCGCAGTACCAACGGCTTTGCGTGCTTAGGTACGTCCTGCACATCCTGTCTCCAGTCTCTGTCTGTAACTGAGATTTTCTGGACAGTAAAACCGTATAACATATTTTGGTCTAACCCGGGCCCACATGATCTGCAGCTGCGCTTACTAAACCAATGAGACAGTCACCGGCTGCACCTTATACTGCTTATGTGGGAGTCCCGAGTTCTACTCTCACTTTAGTGTATTTTTGTAATATTTCTATCTTAATTCTTAACACTATTTAATTCTTCACAAATATTCATTTTGTATTCTTCAAATGTGATGTCACTGACATGTTACGAAGCTTATATAGAAACTGGCACACAAGATACAGGCATGTGTATCACGAGCTATACGTTTATTACATTTACAACGATATTGTTAAGCTTGAATCAGAATATTTATTGCCAGTGAACTGTGTATGTACAATTTGCGGGTGACGTTGCAATTAAATGTTACACGGTTTACCCATATCGGGTATGCAATAATTGAGAAACAAAACTTGATATAAATTATTTGGTATTAAATTATTCATTTAAATTACAAAAAAACATTATGTATTAACCATTATTGTAGTATGATATCCATACATATATGTTTGTAAAATATACACCTTGTAAACCCTAGCCTCATGTTAAACTAAAAAGTTTTATAAAAAAATATAGCGGCTTTTTATTTATTACGAATCCCGTAATATTTTTTTCATTATTAGAAATTAAGGTAAGTACTAATTTAAAAGACGACCTAATCAAATTACAAGACAATGTAGTTTAGTTTCACGACGCTTTTTTACTTATTACGAGAATGAGTTTAACTACTCACCCACCTAACGGTAAATGGTGAAGTAGCCATAGACATGAAGACGTCATTATTGTGCTCGGATAGAAACAGGCTCCCTTCTTCGTGCGTCTAAAACTAAATGAAAGAAAATTAAACATATGTTACCAAAAGTCTCTCTGTTGGGACTTCTTGTCTCTGAAGAGCCTTTAATTACCCTTTCCAGCTCCCGAAACCTCCACATCTAGGTAACATTTCAACAAGAAATGCAGTATCGTATTATAAGACATAACGCAGACAAATATCTCCATGTCAAGACGCAGCAGCAACTCTTGTTACAGAAACTCGTGTTAGAGAGTAGTGTCTTCTTCGACCAGCAACTTCAAACTGATTATTAATACGTCACTAACATTTAAGTCACTTCCCCTTCTCTCTCAACCAAAGTACGTTTATCATACATGCATTCTGATTCGTAAAATAAGAAATAAAGGTATCCACACTTATTTAAGTTTCACTAAAAAGAGACAAATTCAAAAAATTCAGCTAAGAAATGCAAATGATCTCATTTTACGTGCACCAAGAACTAGTTATGGTAAAAGAAACCTAGTGTTTGAAGGAGCACAATTATATAATAAACTGCCTAAAGACATTAAGGAATCGCAGTCAAATGTAAGCTTCAAAAAATTACTAAAATATCATATTATAAAATCTATAAAATAAGGGTCTTACTATTAAGTTAAAACATTAATAATAATCAATAAGTATTTTAAAGTTCTTTTTATTGTTTATTACTAACTCGAATTATAGAATAAAATATAACTAAATATGTATCTCAAGCCGCTTCTTGTAAATTGTTGAGCGTAGTTCAACTATATATCTGTTTGTATCTCTTTCTGACGCTGTGACTGTTTTAACTGTATTTGTAATGTAGCCCCAACTTCTGTGTTTCTCCAGATATTGTTATAACTTATAAATTTTTATGTTCTCATGATAAGTGAATTTTTGTATTCTTAATGAGAGTAAAGTTCTTAAACCATTATAATATTTGGTTCGCATTCGCGACATCTTTTGACTTTTGAAATAACCTTCAATAAGAATTACATGTAATCTTAACATTGAATAAAAATTATTCTATTCTATTTTGCCAATATAGAAAAATGAAATAAATTTATTAACTTTGCTCTCTCAATACACAACTTCTTAAAATGTCTTGTATGAACATAATCATTAAGTAGTTTAAAAAAATTGTAAATTTAGTTGTAAATACTACACAAGTCTATAATACCAGTTATTCCACTAATTAATTGATGGGGCAACGTTCACACTTTTACAACAAAGTTCCAGACATTATACAGTTGGCCTCTATAACCATGTTCAAAAAAATGTATAAAAAAAGTTAAGGTATGCACGGATGACAATAACTCCTGGACACGAGGTGATCACTTTCAAGCTATTTCTGATTTGATTTATATCTTAATTTGTAAATTAAATTTAAAAACTACTTTCAATATGAATAATGTATAATCGATATCAAATAATAAAATCTATTTTTATTTCTGTAGGTACCCATTTCAAACACGTAATTAGATTAAGCGAAGCAATTAGAATGCGTGGTACATCGACACAAAAATAGGCGGAGACCTGCCTCCGACGTACGTCTGACAGTCTGGTAGTGAGATGGTGAGGGAGAAATTATTTTCTCCAAAATGCATCCTGGCGAACACTGTTATACTGGCTACTCAGTGCCTTTGCTTATGGCTGGTAAGATTGACTTTAAACAAATCAAGGACACCGATAAAATGACTTTATTACCTAAAGCATGTAATAGATGGCGCTATTACAAATTAATAAGTTTTAGTTATATAAAATTACTTTATTACCTAAAGCATGTAGTAGATGGCGCTATTACAAATTAATAAGTTTTAGTTCGATAAAATTACTTTATTACCTAAAGCATGTAGTAGATGGCGCTATTACAAATCTCAAATATAAAATTTTCGATTCCCAATGGATCTCACAGACTCACAGAGTGTTGAAGCCTGAAATGGTCCATTTGAATGATCGATCCGAATGTACCAGTACGCGTGACGAAATGTACTAGAATGATTCGGTCGCTAGAAATGAGTGATTCACACATATCTACTCTCGACCACCTTGTCTACAATGGGCGTAACTTTAAAGGAGCCTCTGATGTACTTATTGCGCACTTTATCGAGCCTCGTTACGCCTGCTTACCATCGTAGCTTTTTCATTTCTACGGCCGTTTTGTAAACCTTTCCTTTCAGTTGCATTGGCATCCTGCTATCGCAAAGTATTCTTGAAAGGATTCTCCACCTTAACCGTGCTGCAATAATTCTGTGAGTTAAGTTTGCGTCGATATTAACGTCCGCCGTTATCACCGAACCGAAGTATTTGAATTTGCTGACGTATTTCATTTATTATATTTATTAAGCAAATTAAATTATAAATGTATGAAAATATTATATTATAGTTCCTATTAACTATTGCTTAATTTAAATAAGACGATTATGTGTACCAATGTTTTTCAGTAAGAGTTTTCAAAAATACTCGTTGTTTTAAATCTTCGGCTTTTTAATATGTGTGCTACAGATAAAGCTGAAGAAATTTGAAATTATTTTAAAAGATAATAATTGGATAATTCGTCGCAAAGCATCATTTGCGATGTACGATTCTTAAACCTTTTGAGTCTCGGTTCCCACAAACATGGCTGTGTTTGCAGAATCTCAAGAAACGTAATAACTTTTTTATTATTCCGCTCCATCATAGCCATATGTGCGATCCCGTTGCGCTCATCATGTACAGTGAGACCACAGAAATCTAAATATAAATAGAAGTCGTGAAAGCGCGTGACCTTGTCGCCGCACATGTGACTCGTAGGCCACAAGCGCGCGAGGAGCGTTTGTTTCGGTCACCAGTACTGTTTCGGACGCAGAGACGTAAAAATGGTGTTTGGAAGCATATCCAACTGCGGAAATTCCTCCACAACTTGCAAGTTTTCAAATAAAGGGATAACATTTCATAAATAAGTACTTAGTGTTTTAAATAATATTGTGTTTAATGAAATATATTTGAATAAAATTATCCACCTCCAGTACTACGATTGTCTCCGAAATTTTTATTTTTTTCACACCTCAATATCCATTGATTCCTAAGCTAGTTCATGTCTATGAGTACGACAGCTAAAATCAGCGATGGATTTATATTATGGGCAATAAACAAAATTGTTGCGTACGTAAATTTCCCAGAACATGGCCGCAGGAGTCGAATGCGAGTAAGTTACGTGACACAACTATTTTGTATCGATAATTTATTATGTTTGGCTTACCTAATTTTAACGAACGCGAATTAAATGCGATTCTTCATTAAATATTTATTTACACCTTTCTACTTTTTTTCTTTCTAAATATTTTATACTGTTGACCGTTTATCGGCGATTATCTGTTTGTTTGTACTTTCAAATTACTTGATAATTTTTTAATAAGTTATATTGTAAGGATAGTAGTCTTAACTCGATCTGTAAGAAGCCGGGAAACTGAAAAGTAGCAAACAACAGAAAGTCAGTTACAGATATTTAAAACTAATAAAAAAATTATGAATATGTCACCCATATACATATTTATTCGTTTGCTGTTTGTAAAATGTATTTATTTTATTTATACATATATTTATTTAATACAATGCTTTTATTACAAGTTTCCAAAAGATCCGGTTATTAAGGATATATTTATTCCTAACGTATTATTATATCCCCTTTTTTCTAATTATAAAACGTATAAAAGCTAAAACTAAGACTAAAAGCGTCTATTACTGAGACAATTTCAGTTAATTAGTTATATCTCGGTGTGAGACCTCTGGAAGATCAACGACGCTTAATAGAAAGTTATCGAAACGTGCGTTGAGAAACACTATGCCCAAGTGAGAGCGAGCGCGCAGTCATTCTCTGTATTTCGCACACTTTAATTATTGGGCCGAGTGGCTACGCCTCCTGAGATTTTGCGTTTTTATAAAATATTCCTTAACGCAATATTTTATATATTTGTTGCATGAATGCTAGAGATTGTAGTGTTATGCTACTTACATATCATTTTACACTATTTTAAATTTATTTTTCCATTCTGTTTTTGATTTTCTGCATTAGCCTCAAAACTGGATATTTTGCATCACCTTTATTTTCATAGGATCCTGTAACGTTTTTAAACCATAACGAACACAATAACAAATCATTTTCACATCGTATTTTCACGTTATCAGCACTTTTTAAATCGGTGTCAATGGAGTCTACCTTTTTCGATATTTTATTTAGTTCTCCGTAACTCTGCAATTTCGGGCTTCGTGCGCACTGTTGCGCTACCTTTTTTCCTATATCAATAATATCTCATTTTTCACTTAAATCTTGCCGTTTCTCTATTACGAGCCTAAAACCAAAATTTGACATGTTTTGACATCGTTGTTTATCTGGTTGTCATGGCAATTTTTATTCAAATATCGTTACCGGCCTGATGTTTTTACTTCAAAAATACTCTTTTCTTCTTGGCCATTTACAAAAATTTGCTTTTAATTTAAATAATTTCAAATAATTTCTCGTTCTTATCCCAGATCGGTCAAAAAGGAAAAAAGCCGAAGAATCGGCGAATAGAGGTTTCCACTTCAGCTTTGATACGAGAAGCACCTCTTAAAGGCTTTATCCGCACTGCCTCGGGATCTTGCAAGCCTCTGCCTTCTCCTGAAGTCGTCGCCTAGCCACGCCTACGCCTCCACCTATTAGTGCCCGCGCTATCTTCGGCCGCTGAGCGTGCTTGTCTCAAGCGCTGCGTGTGCCTACTCCAGACGTTGCGTGTCTCCGGCGCTCCGGGCGCTGTGTGTGTCTACTCCGGGCACTGTGTGTGTCTACTCCGGGCGTTGTGTGTGCTTACTCCGAGCGGTGTGTGTGTGCCTACTCTAAGTGCTGCGTGTACCTGCTCAATACGCTGTGTGTACCTACTCCAGACGCTGCGTGGACCTACTCCAGATGCTGCGTGTCTACTCCAAGCGCTGTGTGTGTCTACTCCGGGTGTTGTGTGTGCTCATTCTGGTCGCTGTGTGTGCCTACTTCAAGCGCTGCGTGTACCTAGATTAGGCGCTGTGCATCTACCACAGGCATAGCCTGTACATACATTGTTTCCGTACTCATTTATCTTTATTAACTTTTATTTTTTTTAAAAATTGTAATTCACTATCATCACTACAGCCCATCATCACCCTCATACCTTTTTTTTTATAAAAAAAAAGCTGTAAATATCTTTACAATTTTTTAAATAAATTATTTTCTTTTTTGGTTGTTTCGTTGTTAGGTTAGGTTCTATAGTTTTTAATTGTGGATTTACATTTTATAAAAGAAACTGTAAATATCTTTACAAATTTTAAATAAATTATTTTCTTTTTGGTTGTTTCGTTGTTAGGTTAGGTTCTTTAGTTTTTAACTGTCGCTTCACGACATTTTGGCGCCCAACGTAAAAGTTCTTCTCTCTTAATTTTTCTTTTTTCTCTTTTCTTCACCTTAACTACGCCTTATCCATTTCCTTTTGATTTAATTGCTTTCTCTTTCATTCTTAACTCTTTATTTACTCATCCTTATCATATCTTCCATATTCTAAAACAAAACTTCATCTAGTTTTTCAACTTATCTGGATTATATTTAGACCTACATATAACACTTCACTTACATTCATCACTTTAATATTCTTATTCTAGATAACTTAAAGAGGTACAATTTTTAATTAAATTTTTATTTCTTAAACTTAACTTTGCACTTAAAACAATGAAAAGGGTTATTAAGTACGAATTCCTTAACAAGGTCGAACTCGAATAGGAAGTGAAGATTAGATGTGAGAAACCAGCTAATACCGTTTTGCATGACACTACATTTGTATATATGTTTGTATATTTGTATATATGTTTGTATATATGTATAATTACTACCTGATTAATTTCTTTATCGTTATCTTCACTCAGGAGCGGATGACAACTCCTTAAATAAGCCTGAATGTACTTTTAGTGATGTTGCTCATCTCTGGCTTTGAGCCCTACCGCTCTGGCCGTTCTTAACCTTTACTTAAGTCATAGCGACTAAAGCTTGCTTAAGATTAATTTCTTTAACTTTATCTTCACTCAGGAGCGGATGCCAACTCCTTAAATAAGCCTGGATGTCCTTTCAAAATGTTTTTTTTTTCCACGCAGGAGCGGATGACAACTCCTTAAATAAGCCTTAATGTCCTTTCGAAAACACACTTTTAGAGTGGTAGTCATTGAATGTGAACTCCACCCTTACCTGAATGCAGATGATGAATGTAAGAGATGGTATATCTGATTTTGCCTGGTGATGTCTGTTGCTGCAAAGCTGTGTTTTTATGGTTTATTTTAGAATGTACATATCAAAATTTTTGCTGAGTCAAAAATTTTCCAGGGTCGGGGGGAAAATGTAGTGTTATGCTACTTACATATCATTTTACACTATTTTAAATTTATTTTTCCATTCTGTTTTTGATTTTCTGCATTAGCCTCAAAACTGGATATTTTGCATCACCTTTATTTTCATAGGATCCTGTAACGTTTTTAAACCATACGAACACAATAACAAATCATTTTCACATCGTATTTTCACGTTATCAGCACTTTTTAAATCGGTGTCAATGGAGTCTACCTTTTTCGGTATTTTATTTAGTTCTCCGTAACTCTGCAATTTCGGGCTTCGTGCGCACTGTTGCGCTACCTTTTTTCCTATATCAATAATATCTCATTTTTCACTTAAATCTTGCCGTTTCTCTATTACGAGCCTAAAACCAAAATTTGACATGTTTTGACATCGTTGTTTATCTGGTTGTCATGGCAATTTTTATTCAAATATCGTTACCGGCCTGATGTTTTTACTTCAAAAATACTCTTTTCTTCTTGGCCATTTACAAAAATTTGCTTTTAATTTAAATAATTTCAAATAATTTCTCGTTCTTATCCCAGATCCGTCAAAAAGGATAAAAGCCGAAGAATCGGCCAATAGAGGTTCTCACTTCAGCTTTGATACGAGAAGCACCTCTTAAAGGCTTTATCCGCACTGCCTCGGGATCTTGCAAGCCTCTGCCTTCTCCTGAAGTCGTCGCCTAGCCACGCCTACGCCTCACCTATTAGTGCCAGCGCTATCTTCGGCCGCTGAGCGTGCTTGTCTCAAGCGCTGCGTGTGCCTACTCCAGACGCTGCGTGTCTCTGGCGCTCCGGGCGCTGTGTGTGTCTACTCCGGGCACTGTGTGTGTCTACTCCGGGCGTTGTGTGTGCTTACTCCGAGCGGTGTGTGTGTGCCTACTCTAAGTGCTGCGTGTACCTGCTCAATACGCTGTGTGTACCTACTCCAGACGCTGCGTGGACTATCAGAGCGGTGTCTACTCCAGGCGCTGTGTGTGTCTACTCCGGGTGTTGTGTGTGCTCATTCTGGTCGCTGTGTGTGCCTACTTCAAGCGCTGCGTGTACCTAAAATAGGCGCTGTGCATCTACCACAGGCATAGCCCAAGTACAAGTACATACATTGTTTCCGTACTCATTTATCTTTATTAACTTTTATTTTTTTTAAAAATTGTAATTCACTATCATCACTACAGCCCATCATCACCCTCATACCTTTTTTTTATAAAAGAAAAAGCTGTAAATATCTTTACAATTTTTTAAATAAATTATTTTCTTTTTGGTTGTTTCGTTGTTAGGTTAGGTTCTATAGTTTTTAATTGCGGCTTTACATTTTATAAAAGAAACTGTAAATATCTTTACTAATTTTAAATAAATTATTTTCTTTTTGGTTGTTTCGTTGTTAGGTTAGGTTCTTTAGTTTTTAACTGTCGCTTCACGACAAGATATTATTTGAGTATGAGTTGAGAGTATTTATTGTTTGTTTATGTGTGAGAGCTACGCCTGGCGACACGCGTCCCGATATTAAGACAGTAGAAGGCATTTCTATTGTCTTATTATTTAGATTTCTGTAAGTGAAACAAACGTAATGTGGACGCTGCAATGCGTTATTTCGTACGTTAATCTCTTTGATGTACCGCCACTCGAGTTATCGCCAAACAGCAAACGGCATTGTAAATACCATTGTCAAATTAGCGCGTTAAGTCGTTGCCACACCTACATTCAACGTACACCAACGCGATAATTAACAGCATTTCTCGTCAGTGTAAGCATAATATTGTACAAAAATGATAAAATAAACAAGTCTAGAATTAATAAAATAATAATTTGATTTGTTTGATAATCAAATATGTTGAGTTTTATAAAATAATAAATTTTTCGAATTGTATTAAGTTACCATAACACATATAGGTACACTATATTTAGTTATTTTTTCTTATGTTTCTTTTGTGTTAGAAGTGTCACAGATAAAATTGCGTGACTCCTATAAATTAAAAATAGATATACACACCTTCAGATTGCACCATTAGAAAGGTGAGATCATAACTGTCACCTAGGTCTTTAAGAGGCCTTTCAAATGAGGTCGAACACGATCATCCTATCTAGTGCCGTCACTGAGATCCTTTACTCACCTTCGGAGTCCACCATTCAGAGGGGAGATCATCACAGGCACCTTGGTATTTAAATGAGTCTAAAAACGATGGTTCTACGTAGTGGTATAACTGGGATCCTTTACCCAGATATTGAGTCCGTCTTCAGGAATGTGAGATTATCCTAGTTACCTGGGTCTTTATGAGCCCTTTTAAATGAGTCCAAACACAGTTTTTCTATGTAGTGCCGTCACTGAGTTGAAGAAGTTGTTATAACCAAATGTCATCCCTCCATATTTTTTATTGCGAACTTAAGGGTTTTTAAAGGACCAAGGGTCGTCGCGTCGGAAAAACCAGAACAATGTCTGCCTGGCCAACAACAGTTGAATTATAAATATATATACCTACGCGCTCCGAACAGCCGCGTAAGCTCGATATCCGCACTTAGAGCGACTGCTGACTACCTCTATTCTGTTAATCTGTGATTTGACTATTTTTTTCTTTCAAATTATATTTTTTTTTTTTTTTTATATTTATATATATATATATATATCCGAGACTTAGAGCTCCCAACAATCCAGCAGTTCCTTAAATCACTCTCTGAGAGATTTTTCAAAGCCTCAGAGTCCCACCCAAATCATCTCATTCGTGAGACAGTTGCTTATGCAGCCCCTCTCCACACTCGCTATAGTGTGCGCAGACCGAGTAACTCTCTCTTGGAACACCCCCCCCCCAACAAGCTTTCGGCTGACCTGAACTGCCTACTGGCGGCTCAGGCCGAGCCTACTTAACACATCTCTTAATCTGCCTTGGTTAGGCACATTTCTAAGCGGGTTTTCGCCGCTTGCGCCCTCCTTTCTTCCAAAGAGGGTCGCGTCAGTTTATGGCTTAAAGATCTCTAGTCAGATCGGTAAGCCAATCCCTTAAGGCAGTGTTTCGCAGCCGGCTGCGTGGTATGCTATGAGCATTCACCGCCTCCCTCCCCCGCTTTCCGGAGGGGAAAAAACAGCACGTTGTAAATCTACATACACCAAAGCCCGCCACCACCAATTGTTCCACTAACCGACCTGAAAGGGAGCTAGAGTGGGTGCTACCTCATAATAATAATGTCCTCCAGACCGAATTTCAGCCACGGCGGCCAGTCTCAACGGAGGCTAGCCATCGGCGCAGGACAGGATTATAGTGCCCAAGTGTATGCGCAAGCACTGGTGCACTCTATTCTCTCACTCACATAATCCGATGGGACGGTAAACCGACACGACCGGAGAGAGATCAGGCGCAGGACCAACGGCTTTATCTGCTTTCCGAGGCACGGGGGGTGAGACACCGCCAACTTCCTGACTCCGGGCAACTACTGAGAATTTCTTGACGGAAAAAATAATTAATTTTTTGGCTCGACCCGGGATTCGAACCCAGGACCTCATGATCAGCAGTCGCACTACTACAACCACTAGACCAACGAGGTAGTTATATACCCTAAATACTAATTCATATTGAATTATGGGCCATTACAAAACCCTTGCCGATTTTTTGTCACCAGCTCTTGGACTATTATGGTCCTCAACGAGCCAAGCGCGACTAACCAATCTTTCCATTTTATCTATCAAAAAAGAACAAAAATAAAGTTTGATAATGTAATAGAACATTTTAGCAAAATAAAGTCCCGTAAGTATTATAAGCATATTTTGTTCTATTTTGGAAGTGCTAGATAGAAAACCGCAAAGAGTGCCAACCCACGCCCCGATGGGATGGTTTTGTTAACGGGATGGTATGAATTCTCTAAATATCGGAACAAGCAAAACATGGTGTTTTATGATAGAATTATGCGTTTGTTTGATGGATTCTGTAAGAAAACAAAAAATACTACTAAAATAATAGTATATTTACAGTTTATTGAGAAAAATTACCATTTTTATAGCTTTTTTTTCCATATCACGTTAGTTTCAAAAATATTAAAAGCTATTTCTAAACTATTTACAAATAGCTTTGAGTTTAACTGTGTTTTAGTTATAGCTTAGGCAGGTAATGCACTAGCGATTTTTTTATTACAAAACATGTAACATTCATAGAAACAGTAACGGCATTGACAGGACTAAGCGAGACTGATAACTTAAGACTAACGTCACACAGTGAAAGTACCCACTCGTCACAAGACAAAATTTATACCTTAAATCACAGGAATCAAACTGATTTTTAATAATAATAACTAAAAAAACAAATAACTTACTATACAAAATTAAAATTACCACTGATAAAACTCGGACTCTAAAAATAATTATATTGTTTTAGTCTAAATTTTGTAAGTCTTCTTCTATCAGTCACCTCACACCGTCGCCTAGAAACAAATCTGGCTCCTCTTCTAAGAGTAGGTTCTGATTGTTACTGTTTTCTTCGTTGCCGGCTTCGGAGTTGTTATCTTTATTGGGGTCGTTGTCTATTTTATATAAAATATCGTGGCACAGAGGACACCTATCTTGGACATAGAGCCATTTCCTGAGGCAGACGCCGTGGAAGAAGTGGTTGCAGCGCGTAATTTTGGCGGAATGCATTTCTTGGTAGCATATCGCGCAAACGTCATCCAAACGATTTAACTGGTCAGAGGAAGCTTCTCGCAAGGAGTTAATTTTGTTCACGGCCGTCCTTCTTTTCATGAAAACTGACCAACCGGCTCTAGCTTCACACCAAATGTTAAAGTAAGCGTGAATGCACATCATCATAGCCCTGATTGCGCCGCCCGACTCAAATAACAAAATCCAAGCTCCGTTGAAGAAGAGAAAAATGCCGAAACAGAACTCAATGGTATTACCGAAAGCACGAATGTAGTATACGTAATCGTCCAATTGTTCCCAGAATGTGCTTCTGTAAGCATCTATGAGGAACAAGGAGTAGATCATGAGGCTGACAACGACTTTAACAATAACTTCTATGCTGAAAGCGCTAACAGCTAACAGCCAAGTAGATATGGAATGCTGGGACCACAGATACACAAGTAGGGAAATTGGAAATATAATAAGAAATGCACAGACTCCTAACGCGCGGACATGCCGATGGGTACTAGGATTGTGTGACGCACTCAGAGACATCAACATAGGATTGACGATGTTGTGCAAAAAGTGTAGCAGAGCTGTGAACAGCAAGCAAAAATTTCTGCATAGTCGAATAAATCTTTTCTCAGGGTTCAGTGAAGTCAAACCAGTCTGCAATGCCAGTATATAAAATAGTATAGCGGAAACCGTACCTATGCTTTTGTCTTCTTCCTCGTCTGTCATTAGGATCCATTGGAAGAAATTGCCGATGTAGTGACAGAAGAAAGATATGACCGAAGTCATCCCGAGAACAGCAGTTATGGTCTCACATCCTGTTACTAGCAACGATTTTGCCATTGAGGCTAGAGACTGAACGGCTAGTAGAGTGGAAACCTTTAATACCTCTTCATTATCATCGTCGTAGTTGTCCATCAGGAGCAGAATCGCATGTTCCGCCACTCTTAACACCCAAAATACCCTCAAAACACATGGTACGTTCAAACGCATCCACTCGGTCTCGACTAATGCAGATAGACCGTAATTACTTATGAAGAGCCTGCCGTGCTGGTAGCCAGTGTAGATAACTTGCACAATCGCATAAGCTGAAGTCCAGAGGACATATTTGACAAGAAAGAGTGGCAACAGCGAAGAGAAGACCGGGGAATGATGCAAAAGATTTGGCGGAACCGGTAACATCGCCAGGAACGATGGTGCCATAAAACTAATAGGCAATAGCTTCTGTACAGTCTGATTGCGAGGTCCGAGGTGGACATTTTTAAAGAGGAATGCTAAGCCAAACTGTATAATAAAATTTTGTATGACTAGAACGCCGGGGCCATCGAGATCGAGTAAATTTTTTAAATTTAAATTAAGAATGTCTTCGAGTATGCTTGGGGAGGGATGTGGGGATGAGGCAGCTAGGGTTAGTGCTTGAATCTGCTTGATCGCCGACACGTTGGTCCAGTAGGACACGAACACTATCCCTAGAGAGATGAGGTACAGGTAAACTATGATTAGGTGCTTGGTGTATAGCACGAACACGCAGAGCGATGACATGCATCCTGAAAAGAAGAGAAAGCTAATATTAATAACTTGGTACATAATTAAACGGTAATTTTTGAAAATTTTTTCATAGACTTGTTACCTCCATTGCTTCGTTAAGTATACTTAGATAAAAGTAAACATAAAATGACTTTGTGCTCTGCGACCTTATGTTGAATATTTGGATCCTAGGGTTGCAATCCTTCCCAAAGCTAATAGTCCTAGTAATATAGCCTCTAGTGTGCCAAAAGTGTCTATTTATCTATTTGGTTCATGCGAATCCGAATTTCCAGCCATTCCAGCCAGGCTAACAATGACATTGGGACGTCAAACATCTCAGTCACCCCGAAACCTTGGGTGCTGTAATGCACCCGAAACGTCGGTTATTAATAAAATAAGTAAAAGTAGTTAATTAAACGCGATAGAATTCGTAAATTTAGTTTTATTCAATTCATACTTTACATTTTAATTCTATCCATCCATCCATCATATCCTATAATAGTCCACTTCTGAACATAGGCCCCCTCCATATAATGCTTCGAAGAGGGAATGTTACCATAGTTGCCACGCTTAGCAAGCGGCAACTGCAGTTTTTAGGAAGATGCTGCTGCCATCTCCTGTTCCAGGTTCCCTCTGCCTCCCCATTACACCGCTACTACACGCCGGTTAGTGCTTATTTTGAGTGGGACTACTTTCGTGAAACATATTCTAGTATAAAGCTGAGAGACTAAAATATAAACTAATTTTTATAATAAGGTCGTAAGATTTCTTAACTATTTACGCAAATAATATTATTAGCTTTGGCTAGGCCAAAGAATCCAAGGCCTATAATAGCAGCCTGATCGCTGAGCCATGACATGAGTTGATGCAATTGGACATACATATAATGTCTAAACGTAATACAAAATATAAAAAATATTAACACTAAATTATTATCAAAGCCGATATAATATAAGATATAAAATAATTTTCTTATCAATAATGTTTAGACAGTTAACAAGTTTAACAAGGAAACAAAGTGTTTCTATGCCGATATAAGAAAAGATTTATTATTAAGAAATCATTTTAAATATATTGATAGTTACCCAGTTAAACATGGAAACAGATGTTGATATGCGTTTCTATGTCTTTAAGAAAATATTCAACTCCGCTAAACTCGTCGCAAAGGCCACGTAGTTAATTGGACATAGTTATGCAAATAACAATCTAAGCAACACTTGAATAAAAAATGCGAAGAATTGCTTAGGCTCTTTACTTTCATTAAATAAATAAATTATCACACTCATTCGTACCGTGTCGTAAAGGTGACTACGGGAACTGACTAAAAAGTTTAATGGCTTCCAATAGACGGCAGTATTACCGTCTCGTTTACGACAGGCGTAAAATACCAAGACCGAAAATAGGCAGCTGCGTTAACAGTGCAAGACGTCTCGTACTGCTCATGTCCAGTAGTGGTCTTTTACGGGCCGATGTAAAGAAGAACAAAATTACAAAAACAATCAAAACACGCCATTACCCCAGAATACCTAACCAAACTTCAATTTTCAATTTTAAGTTATTTTTTGTGTACGTTGTATGTTATACAGTTTTTACAACTAGTTTAGAAGCCAAGGTTTAATTTATTTGCTAAATTAAAAAAAAATTATAATGATTTCTTAAATTTACGCGAACACTACACATTGAATAAAACTAAATTTACGGATGCTATCGCGTTTAATTAATTACTTTTACTTATTTTTAATTCCCGACGTTTCGGGTGCTTTACAGCACCCATGGTCACGGGGGGGGGACTGAGATGTTTGACGTCCCAATGCCATTGTTAGCTCGGAAACCTTCAGTTTTTGAATATTAATTTTTGGTCCGATTTACGCAAAACGAGCTTACAGTATCTTGAAGTCTTGCAGTGGTATGCTTGGGTTTGGGTTTAATTTTTAATTATAGGATCCCAAGCAGCACCCAACCATCTTCTCTATTGAAATTAGGATGTTTTTTAATTTCAATAGCCTCACGTATCATCCTTGGTAGGAATCGGTGTTCTTTTGCGAGGATTTGTAGTTTATCAAATCTGATGTAATGGTGGGGACGATCTTGAACATGTTCACAGACTGCAGAACGCTCGCTCCGGGAAGTCTGCAGTCCCATGTCCGTGACCATGGGTGCTGAACGCGATAGAATCCGTAAATTTAGTTTTATTGAAAAAAATTATAATTCTTTTTTGTGGATCCGCTTGCGCACTCTTTTTTAATTTTTGTGTACCTATATACAACAAGACAGAAATAATAAAAACTGAGTTTGTACAAGAGTACTACTACTTATTCTATGATATATATATAAATATCTTCCAGTATGTAATATAGGAAAATCTATTAAAAATGTAATAAATAAATAGATTGACTATTTATTCTATTATTTATTGAAATATCTTCCAGTAATACAGGAAAATAAATTTAAAATGTAATAAATAAATAGTAAATTGTCAAAATTGTATTGAAGGTAGGCTGTTCAAAGGTAAACGGGGATTAAATATACATATTAAACGATGCCATATTAAAAGTATTTCGGCTTCACAGCCTACCGTAGAAATTCATAACTCTGTTAGTAATAATGATACAAATTTTTCACTTTTTCGGAACAATTGCACAACTATCATAGTAATGTACCAGTGGTTAAAATAATTCTCAGAGGTACGAGGACGCAACTTGCTAAAGCGTTGTCATGCACTATTAAAAATTGTTTTATTAATTGTGAAGAGTTGGCAATAATTATTTACTTTCGCGTATTCCCATTTTTAATTTTTAAAACAATAAATAAATCAATTACGTCTCAACTAAAAGAGATCTTTTCAAAATTTACATTACCCAATACTTATTTATTTCGACCTGGTCCTAAATTTGATTTAAAAAATTAGTTGAATAGAAAGTAATGGATGACGACTCAAAAATGCACCCCGTATTCTATTCTCAGACGACACCCTGGCTCCTCGTAATATTGAAACTCTTGAAGGCCGTCGTGAGAAGAATCCTTCGGTTAATCCTTCTCGGAATTTACCACTGCGTTCCAATACTTCTATGCAACCTTTAAATTTTTTTTGAAAAAGACACTTTAGACGCAATCTTGTCATTTTCGAATGGCTTTGCTGGCGGCATTGACGGGATTACACCTTAACATCTCAAAGATCTAATAAGCACGTCAGTCATGTTCTGCGACGCCGGTAGAGCACTTCTAAACGGTAACAGTACAAAATTATGTAATTTTATAATTTCTGGTAATGTATCAATTCATTCCCTACTTATATAAGGCAAGATTGTGTGCCTTCAAAAAAAGGATAACGGTGTCCATTTTATTGCCGTTGGTTCCACATTCGACGCATAACTTCAAAATTAGCTTGCAGGCACGTAATTTCTAACCTTAAGACAACATTTCAGCATATTCAACTAGGCTTTGGCACTTACTTGATTGAGGCGGCGATACATTCAGTGCGTACCTTTTTAACAAATATAAATGCAGATGTTCTTGTGAATTGCTTTTAACCCTTTTATCCTTAGGAATGCTTGTAACTCTATCAATAGGGTAACCCAGCTAAAAGTAGTGGCTAACAATACCCCCGAAATGTATCATTACGTTTGGCAATGTTACAGTAGAAATTCAAACTTGTTTAATGAAAACAATATTATTAATTGTGCTGTCGGTGTTCAGCAGGGAAACCCACTAGGTCCAGCTCTTTTCAGTTTTGGGAATTCAATTCAAATCCAAGCTGAATGTCTCGTACCTGGACGACGGTATACTGGGAGGTAAGCTGACGTCCTCAATGATCTTACTCATATTTTTTGAAATTTTATCTAGTTCTAACAGAGATACCTTAATTCAAAATTTCAACCTATTATTTGAAATTTGAAATCCAAGCTGAATGTCCGGTACCAGGGACGACGGTACACTGGGAGGTAAAGCAGATGACGTCCTCAGTGATCTTACTCATATTTTTCAAAAATTAACTAGTTCTAACAAAGATACTTTAATTTTAAATTTGAATCATACTTTTCCAGGAAAAAAAAACTGTCAATGCTGAATCGCTATACCTGCTAGTAGGTGCTCCGTTCTTTTTCGATAGTATTAAACCTGTTTTAAAAACAAAATTTGATCAATTTTTAAACCGCGTTGAAAAATTGTATATTTAAGATATAAACAACCACATTTCTCTTACTTCTCTCGTTTACTTGTATTTATATTTATGATATTTTAGAAGATAATAATGATAATATACTTAAAATAGCTTTTGAAATAATTCTAAATTTGACTTTGAATACAACCTGGAATCAAGCTATTTTACCTATAAATTTTGGTGGTATTGGTGTAAGAAATCTTTCTAGCGTAGCATCACCTGCTTTCCGTGTTGCCGTGCAGTGTCGATGACTTATGTAACATACTCTTAAATAATAAAGTACATCTATGCTTTACTGCGGAGGCAAGGCAAATATGGCACAAATATAACACTTTTTACCGGAGAAAATGTCGCACTGTAAGTTAACCAACAAAAACAGTGGGATATTCCGTTGGTACGGTGTACAGAAACATTTGTTTTATAATTTCCACAGTAACCAAGATTAGGCTCGTCTTCTAGCTGTTTCGACTAAGGAATCTAGTCACTGGTTACGCGCTGTACCATCAAGTAATCTCGGCAAATTGCTTGATGAAGAAAGCTTACGCATCGTCGTAGGAATCCGTCTAGGAGCGGCAATTTGTCAACCTCACCAGTGCCCCTGGTAGCAGCGTCGACGAGCTTGGGCTCCACGGACTTTCATGTAAGAAAAGTGCAAGTAGGTTTTCTCGTCAAGGTTGTTTGAACGAAGTCATCCCAAGGGCTCTTGTTTCCATAAATGTTCCCTCGGTTTTTAGAGACTTGCGGGATATTTAGAGACGATGGCAATAGACTCGACAGTATGACTTTGGTCCTTTGGGAGAGAGGTAAAACCCTAATGTAAGACGCTACTTGCGTAGACACGTTGGCGGCGGCTCATCTCAAGGGTACCACGTTTGGAGCCGGGGCGGCATCAGAGGTAGATAAATTAAGTAAGTGGTGCAAATATGAGTCTTTGAAAAATGACTACATATTTGTGACATTTGCTGTAGAGACTATCGGGTCCGTGGGGTTCACGAGCAGTGAAGTTCCTAAAGAAATTGTATCCGCGCCTAGTCATCGCTGCTGGTGATAAGAGGGCTGGTTCTTTTCTCGCTTAAAGGCTAAGTATAGGCATACAGCGAGGAAACGCAGCCAGCGTTCTTCCACGACACGATACCACGAGGAGTAGGACTGTATGACAATTTAAATTTTAAGTTTTAGTTTTAGTGCGTAACCTTATAGTTAGATTTAATTTTATCTATTTGACAAAAATCCTCCGATAAGAAACCGAATGGTTTAGCATATGTCTAGTCCATAAGCTTGAAAAAAGTATTTATTTCATAGAAAATAAGGGTAAGAAACGAGCACGTAGTCCATCAGATGCTAAGTGGATGCTGTGGTCCATACTACATCTGTTCTCAATAAGGAATCAAAATGCATACGAGTTGTCGCCACTGGGGACTAAGATTTTTTGTTATCCAAAAATATACATTTTTTTTAAATAAATGGAATTTAATCATTATTGAATTTCCTTTTTGGTTACGATTTGGTATTTGGTATTTTTGTATTATGGAGATTTAGTTAGCAAAGGTTCTTGAGGATTTAATTTTTCCATTGTTCTATAATGGCTGTACATAATCGAATTAAGTATGCACTAGGCAACGAGGAATACTTTTTTTTGAAAATATACAAATAAAATAGCCAATAGACACCTACATCTATTCTCGATGAAGAATCAAAATGTAGATATGTTGTCACCCCTGAGAAATGAGATGGACTGCCTCATTACTCCCCTCTCTAGTTATTTCTCATCTCTCCTCTCACTCATACTCATTACTCGACCTCCTAGAGGTCTCCGGATCTCTACACTCACCATACGTCACTACTATCATAGTGTAGCATCAAGTTGCTGCATAGTGGTAGTCTAGACGTCTTGCACCGTTAACGCAGCTCTGCCCATCTTCGGTCTGAGTATTTTACGCCTGGCGAAACGAGACGGTTGTATAGACGGTTGTTACGACTTAAGCCATTAGACCTTTTCAGCTTTTCCCGTTGTCATCTCTTACTACACTTAGGTCGTCCATATACATACAGAATTCCGTTTCGGGTTTCCGTTTCGGAATTACAAGCGGTCGGCCACACACATTCGGAATCCAGTATTGGCCGCAAAATTTCGAACGGAAAACTATTGTACGTGTGTGACGGGTCCTTGATTTTATATGGACTTGCTGCGTTCGGAATGCCGAATCGGAATTCCGAAACGGAATCGCGAAACGGAATTCCAAATGTATGTGGCTGACCTTACGATACGAATTGGTGTGATGGATTGTTTTCATTTAATTAATTTAAATCAAAAGCCTAAGGATTTCTTTGCTATAAGTAACTAATTTTTAACTCAAGTGTGGTTTAAATTCTTATTTGCATAACTATGTCCAATTTCTACATGGATTTTGCGACAAGTTTAGCGGAATTATTAAATATTTTCGCAGACATAGAAACATTTGTTTCCTTGTTAAACCGGTTAAGTGTCCAATATGCTTAAAATATTTTGATATTAAAATTATTTAATTGTTTATATTATACCGGTTTTGATAATAATGTAGTGTCAATGTTTTTTTAAGCTATTGCATAGCTTCTATCGCGGGCCTTGAGCGCGGGGACCGAATCCAGAAATTCCGTAACGAAAAAAAACCTCACGCTCCCCACTCCGACGGGCACGGAGGTGTGGCGTTGAAAGCCGTGCATCGTCTAACGTCGTTTCAGTTCGGCAGACTTCGGCATTCGGCAGACTTCGGCACGGTGTTTGTGTTCGTGCGACTAGACGTATGCGTGTACACTAGCTGCTAACTCAATGATAAAAATTCCTGAATAACCTACATGTATTTTAAGATATTAAAAATATTTTAAACAATATTAACTTCTCATTTATTCAATAAGAGAAAAAAATTTGTTTTCTTATCGGTCAAAAGTGTAACTTGATTTAATATTAAAAACTTAACTGCATAAATAAAATAAATAAATAATTATAATTGCATAAGTTGATAAAAAATGCTATGCAATAGCTTTACCGCGGCAGTCACCGAGTGCCACACGTATTTTTTTTATATATTTCATAATGAGGCAATCCATCTCAGTTCTCATCTCAGTTCTCATTCTTTCTCTAACAACGCATCTACATTTTGATTCTCAATCGAGAATAGATGTAGGTTTCTATTGGCTACATCATCAATTTAGCATCAGGTGGACTGTGTGCTCGTTTATCACCTTTATTCTATTATTAGAAACTCGCTCTGGCTTCGCCTGGGTAGCATAAAATATCTAGGTATACAATATTTAGTTTTAATAAAAAAAATTGGATGACCCTACTACTAGGACCTACTACTATTAGGTGTTTTAGCTCTTCGAACTCAAAACGCCTAAACTTGGAGGGAAGTATGTTAAAAAAAACGTTTTTTTCCAAAAATTTTACTCTACGATGTCACATGAACGAATAGATCAATTTTCATGTTCAAAACGGCATTCGACGCACTTTTTAAGTTCTACAAATAATGTAAGAAGCACAAACTTGCTCGGTTGCCAAATTTCGAAGTTATGTTAAAAAAACGTTTTTATAAAATTCTTTCTCCTTCGATATCTCACGAACGAATGAAACGATTTTTATTTTCCAAACGGCATTCGACGTCATTTTTTGAGGTTAAGAGCTGATTAGTTTTTGAATTTTTTTATTTTCGAGATCTCAAGATCAACTCGTCCGAATCAGTTCATATTATCACCAAATCTATTCCATATTGAGATCTTTAGAACACCGCAAACCGCATCTCAATCTATCATACGTTCAAAAGTTATGAAAGGTTTACATACTTACACACATACATACATTCATCCGCACGGACGTCCACGTGAAATTAGTCAGAATAGCTTCCTGGGATCTCGAAACGTCGAGATCTGAAGAAAACTCAATTTTTGAAAATCGTGGTCAAACCAATAACTTCCCATTTTTGAAAATTTTCAATTTTCTTAGCGGCAAGTTAAAAATTGACAAAAATAAAGACTAGATCACTCTTGGCATTGCTCCCTATCTGTTCCTGAAGACAGAAACAGATAGACAATTTTTTTTAATATTGTTTTTTCCCCATCAGCTCGATACCAGTATAAAGCAGTTATACCGATGTTACAGACACAAATCATCATCATTATCATCATCATTACAGCCCTTCACAAGTCCACTGCTGAACATAGGCCTCCCCTAAGTAATGCCATGCACGGTCCTGAGCCACCTGCATCCATCGACTTCCTGCATGTCTTACCAGGTCGTCACTCCATCTAGTGGGGGGTCGCCCTACACTACGCGTTCTTCGAGCTATATGGCCGGCCCATTGCCACTTCAGCTTACTAATCCGTTGGGCTATGTCGGTCACTCTGGTTTTACTGCGGATATCCTCATTTCTGAGTCTATCACGCAGAGAAACTCCGAGCATAGCCCTCTCTATAGCTCGCTGAGCGCTTCCTTACACGACCAGCAGTGAAGGATCAAGTCTCAGAAATCATATTTTGCGTTATACGTGATATACATAGTTTTTTAATTTCTCAGATTTTGCCACCGAGGTTTTTCTTTTAACACCGAGCACGTGGTAAATCAGCACTTAAAATTTCAACTAACAATTTCATTGGTGCCGGCGGTGATCGTATCCTGGTTGCTCGCGTTCTGTGAAATTTACAGTGAGTGCTCTGCCCTGAGTTAGGTACTACGGTTCAGTGTACAATAAATATCTTAAATAGTATAGTAATAACACATAATAATAACAGTGTAACAATTTCTCAAGTAATCAAGCGCTACTCAATTTTAAGAGGCGTTAAGTCTCGTGCTATCTCTATCACTTTAAGTCAAAGTGACTGTGACACCACGAGATTTATCAACATCTTAAAATTGAGTAGTAATAACACATAATAATAACAGTGTAACAATTTCTCAAGTAATCAAGCGCTACTCAATTTTAAGAGGCGTTAAGTCTCGTGCTATCTCTATCACTTTAAGTCAAAGTGACTGTGACACCACGAGATTTATCAACATCTTAAAATTGAGTAGTAATAACACATAATAATAACGGTGTAACAATTTCTCAAGTAATCAAGCGCTACTCAATTTTAAGAGGCGTTAAGTCTCGTGCTATCTCTATCACTTTAAGTCAAAGTGACTGTGACACCACGAGATTTATCAACATCTTAAAATTGAGTAGCGTATTTGGCCATAGCCGACATAATTGGGCATAAATGTCACAAAAGGTAACTAGTAATAGAAGACCTACAACTAGAATAAAATATACCAAAACACTATCTGCACTTGCAAGAATAAATGGATAAAACAAAAAATATGTTTTGTACATTGGACATTGATTTATTTTTATCATTGCCGTTATAACGTGGCCCCACATTTACTTGCCGATTCTTATCTAAGAAGGTCTTGTTTCGCGAACCGGTGTAGATTTTACGTTCATAACAGCTATATAAAGTCTAAATTGAACAACAAGTTTTGACTTAGGCTCTGACTTTAAACAGGCATAATAATGTCCTCCAGATCGAATTCCGGTCACGGCGGCAAGTCTCGATGAAGACTTGACATTAGCACAGGACAGGATTATAATAGTGCACGAGTGTTTGCGCAAGAACAGGTTAACTCTAGTAAATCGACACGACCGGAAAGAGATCAGACGTAGGTCGGGCTTTATGTGCTTTCCGAGGCCCGGGCGTAGAACACTTTTTGTAGGCACTTTTTGACCCCACCTGGAATTCGACCCCGGGACTTCCTAATTAGCACTCAATAGTCGCGTGTACGACCACTAGACATGCGTAAATGCAAAACGTGCTGTAGAAGCTCTACCAGGTAAAAATCTATCGCAGTTGTTTATAATTTTAAGTTGTTATCAGAAAGATGCCAGCCAAAGCATCGATAAAATTTAAAATCGCAAACTAGTTTGTTATAATACATTTGACCTACAGAGCGCAATATCATGTAAATGCCAAAGAAATAATAACTCTTTTAATACTGCATTAAAGTCTGTAATGTTAAAATATTTATAAATTAATATGCTGCGTCAATGCACTAAACTGGTAAAGTCAGATGTTGCGAAAGTGCGCTTCGTTTGCGCTAAAAGCAAAGGTTGAGAAATATTAAAGTTTTAAATTTATACCTTTGTAACATTTTTTTATAACAGAGGGGGCAAACGAGGATGCGGCTTATCTGACGGAAAGTGACTACTGCCGTTCACGAATAATCTTTAAGCCAATTATTGTACACCAACGAAACATAAATATAACAAAAAAAAAATATAACAAAATATAAAAAAAACAATGAGGGAAAAACAAAAGGCGGTCTTATTGCTACAAAGCAATCTCTTCCAGACAACCCAGAAGAACAAATTAATAAATAAAAAAAGAAATTAATAAAAATAAAAATAAGATTAACGGGTAGGGTGCACTAAATTAGCAAAAAAAAAATACAAACTTATACTCGTATACTAAAATGACAACATACTTTATTTAGGTAGATTAAGACAAATAGTGTTCCTTAATCCGATTCTTGAACACATTTAATGATTGAGCACTTTTAATTAACTGGGGTAAGGAGTTCCAGAGTCTTACTCCAAGAACAGCAAAAGATTTATCATAAAATGTCGAGGAGTGTACAGGACATTGGAGCGAAAGATTTTCTTTGGGCCGTAAGGAAAAGTCGTGACAAAAGCTAAGAAACTTAAAACGTTATTTTAGATAGGGAGGGCTTGATACATTGAATAAGACGCAGTAGAGCTAGTAGAGCGCAGAAAGTATATGAGTATTCCGACGAAGACGGATTGGGAGCCATTTGAGTTTGGTGCGGTATTCCGAGACATGGTCATAATATTTACGAAGCCCAAATATGAACCGTATATAGAGATTTTGGAGTCGCTCAAGTTTGTTAAGTTGCTCCTCGGTGATATCAAGGTAACAAATGTCAGCATAGTCGAGGACAGGGAGTAGTAAACATTGTGCAAGCGTAATTTTGGTGGAAATGAGTAAAAAGTAGTTTAGTCCCCGGAGTGAAGCATATGCTGCAAACATTTTTCGGCTCACTGCATTAATTTGGGGAGTCCAAGAAAGACTGGAATCCAAAAGGATACCTAAATTTTTAACTACTTCATTATATGGGATAAGGATACCATTAAATACAATGGGTTGAAGTTGACATTTTTTAATTTTGGAAATCATTCTTGAACTCCCAATAATTATAGCTTGGGATTTTAGAGGGTTCACCGTCAACCCATAAGATCTTGTCCAATCGAGAATACAAGCCAGATCCTTGTTGATACATTCAACAGCTTTGGGAAGATCTACGATGGTTGTTTGTAAATAAACATATCAAATACCTGTAAACGAGCAATTCTTGTATATATATATATATATATATATATATATATATATATATATATTTTGCTGAATCATCATCATTCTCTAAACCATTTCCCATTATCTGGGGTCGGCGCAGTAAATCTTCTTGTTCCATTCCTCTCTGTCAGACGTCATTTCCATACCTACTCCTTTCATTCTCATATCACTCTTCACACAATCGATCCATCTTTTATTCGGCCTTCCTCTGCCCGTGTGTCCCTCCACATTCATATTCAACACTCGTTTTGTGACATGACTTGCATCCCTCCGCATCACATGCCCAAACCATGCCAATCTGCTTCCTCTCACCTTTTCTACCACTGGCGCTACTTTCAGGCTTCCTCTTATATACTCATTCCTTATCTTATCCATACTTGTGTCACACCACACATCCATCGTAACATTCTCATTTCATTCGCATGCAATCTATTTTCATCCTTCTTCTTGATGCAATTGCTGAATATATATATATATATATATATATATATATATAATCAGAATCGCGGAAACGGCTCAAGACTTTCATGAAATTTAGTGTGCAGCGGGTTGCGGGGCAATAAATCGATCTAGCTAGGACTCATTTTTAGAAAATTTCGTTTTATCCTTGTTTTTAGGCAATGAAAAACTACTACAATATCATTAGAATACGAAAGTAAATTTTGCCTGTCTTAAAGGTTGTAACAGCTCAAATGGGATATTGAGCGGTGCTGCAATCATAAAACGCCGGTTCGAGTCCAAATGTCTACGATCTGACTCTTTTTTCAATTTTTTCAAGTTCCTTCTTTGGTGAGAAAATATATTATTTGGAGCCCTTTTTTTAGTATATTTTTTAAAACACGAAAAATAATGATCGAGAAGATCGAAAAATTTTATTCATATTTCATCAGTTTGTAATTTGTATTTAATTTATAAAACACATGATTTCCAAAAAAATACCGAACAGAGCTCGGTCATCCAGGTACTTTGTAAATATATTAACGCGAACAACCGCAAGAACAGAAACATTGCAGGTGCATTTTGCCTGCCCTTTAAAAAAGGCTCCTTTCTATACCGTGTAGAGGCGATGTAAGAATGTCTACTACCCTAATAATGTCACCCATTGGGTGATATGGGGTAGTGTGGCAAGCAGTGCACTTTAATAGGCCTTAATGGTAACGTAAGCCCTTTTTTTAAAGGTCAGGAAATTCGTTGATGGTAAGCGATTCCACAAAGTTGTGCGAGGAAAAAACTTCTAGCGTAACAAAATTATTATTGTAAACCATTAATAAAGATACATTTCTAAATATTTGGGTTATTACTTTAAAGGTTTCTCACAGACCTACAAAAATATTGTTTATTTTAATCACTAGCGCACGACTAAATTAACAAGGAAATAAAAAAAATATAAGCCTATGTAAAAAAAATGGAAAATAGTGCGACTCTAGTACACCTCGATTCTTCACGTTGACCAAAAATAATGGTACCTCTACGTACTAAAATATTATTATCGCTTAAATAAAAGGTTATTATATAGGTATAAATATTCATTATTCAATAGATCATCGACGCGCACGAGGATAAAGTAGTTCGGAAGCGCTTATACTTCCGACTTGATTAACAAAAATTAATATTAAAACCTGGCTGAGAGGTGAAACCTAATGCTATTGCTATAGTCAACCAAATCTAAGAAATACCTTTTGACGTTTCACATTAATCATTCCGCAATAACTTTGCAAAAGCGTACTCACACGATTTAAAATAACCTTTTACGTAAATCCAAAGAATTATGAAGTTATCCATATTTCATTACAACGTTTATGGTTTTTTATCACTTATTTCAATTTGAATATTTCAAACAAAGCAAAATATTAAAAAAATAACTAGCATTAACTTTTTTTACTTGACGTCATTTCAATGTCATGTCGCTATGTATTTACCGTAGTGTTTGGACGATTAAAATTCATTGATATGCGAATAATCGGAAAAATATTCAAATAATCGGTAAAAATATTCTAATAATCGAATAATTAATTTCTTTAATGTATTATTTGTTTAATTTAATTTTTATTTTCATAATTCCTTAAATTACATGAATCATGAATAAAACAAGTTTATTTTTTCACTTTGTCAAAGTAAGTTTTTGTAGGAAAAAAACGTTACTCGACTCCACAGAATCAGTAATTCATTTTTGAGGCGATGTATACGCTTTTATAACAAAATGCCAGAAAATATACAAAATTTGACGTAAGTACACAAAGTTCAAAAACTTTATTAAACTAAGTTTGTATAAAAAGAGTTATTTTAATATTGAGGAATTTATGGATGATAAAAACCCCTGGGAAGGGTGATCGCTACCAAGTTATTTCTAATTTGTTTTGTGTTGTTAATTATAACACGCATGATTGTATGCTCTTATTTTTTTTTAAATAGTCCCGTTGAGTTTCTAGCTGGTTCTTCTCAGGACAGAGGTTTTTTTTGCGAACCAGTGGTAAATGAAAAAAGTGACTTTCAATAAGTGTTATTCATAATCTATATTCAATAAAAAAGTTTCTGTTTCTGTTTCGAGAGCTTACTGTGCGTAATTTTATGATTTTGTGTTTGTCTTCTTATTTTGTGACTCGGCTTTAACTTTTTGAACTGTTTCTTCTATAATAACTTTTTGTACGTGGTAGAGCCACGCTACATCTATATTATAGTAGTAACACGAATGGGTCGGCTCAACTAAAGCAGGACCACGCTCTCACAAAATACCAGCGTAAAATAGCAGCGTAATTCTGATGTGTTTCATATGGTGAGTGTTGAGAACCGGAGACCCTTTTTAATGGAATCGAGGCATTCCATCTAAGTCTTCAGGAGTGACAACGCATTTGCATTTTGATCCTAAATCGAGGATAAATGTGTATGTGTATGGGTCATAGCATCCACTTACCATCAGGTGGACTGTGTGCTCGTTTGTCACCCAATGCTATAAAAAAAAATCATTGAAGCATGTGCCCATGTCACAAAGGATGACTGGGCAAAAGTGGTAGAAAAAACAAAAAATGATTATAGATGACTGAAAGAGACATTAATTTTGACTGCATTATTGAAAATCAAATAATAATTAATACAAACAACGACATCCCTACTAGTTGTACTGAAAGTGATTGAATAAATTTATTTTTAATCTAGTTTCAATCTTAAGTTTTTATAACTGTGCTTCTAGAAATAAGCAGTAACAGCAAATACGAAGAAACTGATAAATCTTGTGTTTTAAATTATCCGTTTTTAATTTATTCAAACTAAACTGTAAATGATTACCAACTCTAAATAATCGATATCGATTTTTTTAAGAATCGAATAATGTGCGTTTCCATTTTTTGGTTGGCATTTGGTGCAATAAGTCTGACAGCTGTCAAAATGTATTTCTTAGATTTGGTTGACTATAATAGCCCATACTATTCTTCATGAATCTGGCTATCATACACAAAAATTTTCTAAATCGGACTAGTAGTTACAGAAACTAGTGTGTTTAAACAAACAAAGAAAAAAACTCGTCCGCTTTATTATATTTTTATTAAAGAATTTCATATAGATAATCTGAAGGTTAAGTGGAAACTTTTGGTAAGATAGTTTAGTTGATAATATACGTAGGTACAGATCAACACGCTACGGACAGAACAGGAAGTAAAACTACTGATTATGGAAGAAATAGCTCGTGGTAGCAGGTGCAGCTGTATTATGGTTGTAATACGGATAGGTGGGCTATATAGGAGAAAGACCACGCTATCAAAGAATACCAGCGTAAATTAGCAGCTTAACGGTGCTTTGTTTTGTATGGTGAGTGTAGGAAACCGGAGACTTGTTACTTGAAACGAGATCTTTTCATCATAGGTCTCGGGAGTGACAAAGAATCATTTTGAATCTTAATTGAGGATAGATATAAGTGCCTATAGACCACAGCATTAATTTACCCTTAGGTGGACTGTGTGCTCATTGGTGTGCTTATTCTACAACAAGTGCAAAAAATATACATAATTATATTAGTAACTGACTTCAATATAAACAACATCATCAATGTAGTCAAAGTCAATTAAATACGCATTATTAAGGATAACTCGAAAATTACTGATCTGATCTTGATCAAATTTATATAGGAGTGGGAGAAGCACCAGCTTTCAAATAAACAAAGAATCATCAAAATCGGTTCACCTCGAAAAAAGTTCTGAGGTTACACACATAAAAAATACGGTCGAATTGAGAACCTCTTCTTTTTATGAAGTCGGTTGTCTCTATTATACTCTATATACATTATATCTATTCCACAAACTTACGATGTATTTCTGTGGGGATATGCAGCTGGACTGGATACAGAATTAATTATGCAAATGCAAGAGATGCGCGCAATTTATAAATTGCCTCGCAAATGCAACGCGACCTTGTCAAGGAGACTTAATGTTTTGTCACACGTCGTTGTTTATTTTTGAGAACATCGTTTACGTAATGAGGAATAAACATTTGTTTAATATTAGCGACCAGTCCCAGCTTCGTATTGGTTGCTAGGTCTTAAAACCGAAAAGCCGGGCAGATCAGCGAGCTTAGCCAGACATTTTGGTAAAAGATCGGACATTATTTTTTTGTCTTAGTATAAGACATTTTTTTAAAAGTAAAACAATGCTTTTTATCATTTACCGTAAAATCTTAAGTTAAGGTTCGTAAGTTCGTAATAACAACAATTGAATAAATCAGTCATGTTATTATTAATCATTCAATATTCATATAGATTCAATAAGAGATTCAATAATTGCAATAGCACGTATGTAAGTACATGAAAAATGTAAATAAATGGTCAAATTTAAAAAGCCTAACGAGCCGGACACCGTCGAATTTGGCCGGACACGCAACCAAAAAGCCTGACTGTGTCCGGCTTTATCCGGACGTCTGGCAATGCTACTTGGATCCTGTTAATGTGACGTCATATAGGTTTAAGATATTTATGAAAGACAGTTTGTTTCATTTTTTTTTACAAAAAATCTGTAAGTTTTTTTTTGATAAAATAATATGCCTAGATCTCTACCGGCATTGCTGTTGACCTGTTCCGTGAAACTTCATTACAATCGGTATTCAGCCGAAGGTTAGAACGGACAGGCAGACAAAAGAAAACTAAGCTCAATAAAAGACACTTATTTTGATATGATAGACTGATACTTAAATTTCATTTATACGTATAGAAACAACCATAGAATACTGTAATTACATACATAATAGAACGGGGGAGTGGACGGAGCCCGTGTAGCCACTAAAATGTCACTAACACGTCAATTAACACGTATAAATGTCAACACGAGATACGTTTTGACGTTACAATCGTTTCCAAATTTCGCATGCAAATTAAGAAAGTGCACGCTATTTATAAATAAATATGTATTAAAATCTGTCTGTCAACACAGTGAATCGGGTTGGTAGAAAATATAATAAATACTACGTAATTGCTTGTATGTGTGCTCCCGGCGACACCTATCCTCGTACAAAATAAGGTTGACAGCCATTCTATTGTGTATTATAGTATTCTATGGAACCAACGAACTACTCCTGTGAAATGGGTCGCGGTTATACGCTAGAGTAAGTCAAAATAATAAAAAAAAAACTACGGTAGCCAAGTCAAGCAACAGAATGTGAGATATGCTTGCTGACGCATGAAGTTACTATCAGTTCCACTGCAGAAATTCTTTAGATTAGAATTATCACTTACTGGTGCTATATAAAACCAGGGCGCTGCAGTCATGGAATTAGTGTATGATCGTTTGACCGCAGTGGATCTATCAATACTACGTTTGTGTTACTTCAACGCATCAAAGGCCATGGATGTAAGTGTTTATTCTATTGACAAACTTATTTTTCTTTCTGTTATTTTCTTACGTGTGTATGATTTAGTGTTAACAAATTATATTTAAATATTGTGTGTATATGATTAAGCCGTGGTAGCTCAGATGGTTAGCGCAAGCTGTAAATTTCACAGTACGCGACTTGGGTTCGATCCCCGCCGGCACCAATTAAATTGTTAATTGCAATTTTAAGTGTTGATATATCACGTGCTCGGCGGTGAAGGTAAACATCGTGGGGAAACCTGCATGTCTGAGAAAATTTCGAAGGCATGTGAAGTTCGCCAACACGCATTGAGGCAGCGCGGTGGACATTTCCTAGCCCTAAATACAAAGACAATAGCAGAAAGTGAAAAAGTTAAAAAATACTTTTTTAACAATGACAGTCATTAGCTGATCATTAGTGAATGTGTTTCTGTTTACTTAAATTACAGGAAGACAAGAGCAGAAAGAAGAGATGAGAGTGGCATACGTGTACAGAACACATCATTGAATAACAAAACTACAACACTGAGTGGAGAAGAAAACGATAAGAATATGCAGTACTCAAGAGCTGAATATCCATTCTTCAGTTCAAAATCCAGCCGGTTGCTCAGTTTCAAAAACTGGCCTCTCGTTATGCGACAGAAACCTGAAGATGTTGCAGAAGCCGGTTTCTTTTATACTGGCCATGCAGACAGGACCAAGTGTTTCCATTGTGGTGGTGGTTTAAAAGATTGGGAAGATGATGATGATCCTTGGCAGCAGCATGTTCAGTGGTTTAGTCAGTGTGATTATGTAAAATTTAAACTCGAACAGTATTTTGTATTAGATTAAATAGAAGTAGATTTATAAAGAAATAAAAAATAATATATTGCATACAATTTGTTTTATTTAATTATATGACGTTTCACATAGTTACATACACACAAAATGCATTACACACATAACACATAAAATCTAACACACAACACATATTATAACCTTAACTACTATAGTCTACAGTAACATTTCTGTTTTTATCTATCTCAATAATATTATCAAACTCAGCATAAACTATACAGTTAATTGTTTGTATTAGTGAGGATTCAAATCGTACTTCTAATCTTACACTACCATGCTTTATGAGATTTCAATGAGCTGATGAGTTGGCTGATAAATCACGAGTTAAGTTAAATGCTAATAGACAGTAAACTTTGGCACACTGTTCACAAGAGATTCCATTTCCTTCATTAAGAAAGTGAATACCAGTTCCCGAGAATAGAGTATGATATGCTGATGTAAATATACTATTATTAAAAGATGGTTGCAAAGCTTTGGAAGGTATTTTTTGACCATCAATATATAAGCTGAAAGAATTAATACCATAATTTTCAAAGTTAAATGGATTTTTAGTAAGGGAACCATTAAATGCAGAATTGTTCACAAATCCAATTATACATCTTTTGGGTACCTGTCCTAAAAATATATTATCAAAAGTTTTTTCTTGAACACCCGATGGAATCATTAAAACTTTTACTTCAGCTCGAGTAATAGGATATTTAGCAGTGGTAGAAGCTAACACTTTTTGATGTGCGAGTAATACACTTGGATTAATTCGTGCTCGTTGAACAATAAGAGTTGCGTCCGTAATGCAAACTTTAAACATTACATTGTTTGACCCAGCAATTAAATTAAAACTCTCTCTTGATCGAACCAATTTAACACTCATTTCAACACCATTAATTAAAAATTTATCTTGGTTGAAAATGTCACCGTAAAGATGACCAATCATTTCTATTTCCTTACTTTCACTAATCAATTCCTGTCTTTTAACAAATCCTATGTTTTTACCATCTGTAGAATTCATTTTTCCTGCTGTATCCTCATACCAAAGAGAAGAAGATGCTGTATGCTCGATATGCATAGAGGTATTATTAGGTGGTGATACAAGTTTTTGGTTTAAATAAACATCAAGTTGACTAAAAAGTGAATGCAGCCAATTATTTACAGGTGCCACTATTGTAGTAGATATCAAGTTAGTTGAATCTTGATTTAATACTTTTGCCTTTATGTGGAGTAATGTATGAGACAAATCTATGTAGTCATCACCTGTCCCAGGAACTTGAAACTCGATAGGTCCATCATCACCGAGATATGAAATTGGTTTATAATGAATCCACAATCCATTTTCAATGCTAGTTTGTGTAGACGGTAGTGCAAATAAATCCAAAAAAGGAAAGACATGTTTAATTTGAAAATATATCTTTTAATTTTTTGGTTTTAGACCAAGTTTTTTCGCAGCTTTCACTTTAGCAGTTAATGGTGGAATGAACGAGGTCAATCGTTTTCTTTTAGTTTTATACCCAGATCCTGTCATGTTAAATTGATCAATTTTCTCATCAGCATTTCGTTTTAAATTCGTACTAACTTGCTTTAGACAATCTTTTATTGAGGCTTCCATAGGACGCGCCTGAACCATATCCGTTAAAAGTCCTACTCCAGCGCTTAATGCCTCTTTACCAATCACTCGAGCACCACTTAAAAGTAAAGGTAAAACTGATCTAAATAAGCCCCCTAAGAAGCTCTTAATACCACGGCCGAATTGTTATGGTGAACCCTTATAAATTACTCCAACTCCTGACCCAGCTTGATGTGTATAATAATTCATATGGACATATATGATGATCACGAAGGGAATTCATTATTATAATTTTCGGAAATGTAGTTAATACACACGGTTCCAAACTGGAATGGTATTTTTTGTCCTGTGCTCGATCGTATAACTATTTCCAGCGTATCGAACTCTCTTTGCATTACAGGTAAGTAGTGAGGTTGAGAGAAAACGTGCATTTTATTTGCACCATAAATGTATTTTGTAGGATCTAATGAAATGACTCTTAGTAAAGGAGTCATAACATCACCCATAATCTGAGGATCGATAATGTCGCAATATAGAAATAGTCGCAATATAGAGATGGTAACCCTAAGTGTAAATTAGCAGGACACTTTCCAAAATTTCTCTCTAGGAGACTTTTATTTGGTTCATAACCTAGTTGTAAACTTAATTTGGGTGATAATGTTACGGATGTTATATTTTTATCCAAAACAGAAATAGACACAAATTTTGTTATTACATCATAGCGAAATTTCAAGTTCTCTCCGATAATTTAACACTCTTAATATGCTCGTTGGAGCTGGAATATGTTTTTTGCAGTACACTATGGATGGTTTATCTTCATTAGGCATTAACATAGATTTTGTAATGTATATAACATTTTCATGATCTTGAACAGTAAACATGGTACATGGATATTGAAACTCGACAACTCCAACCAACCATTCACCTTCTAATTTCATAGCTTTTGGTAATTTCGTTGTTGTGTTATCAGGAAAGTATTCCATTGAACTATTGCTGAGCAAAGTTAAATAAAAACTTTCTTTATTCATATTTCTTTTAAACTAGAAGCTAAAATCCAACTGTTAAATTTATCTGTATAACCTTTCCACTTCACTAATACTTCTTTTTTGTTACCTGAGTAATGAGGGTCAATTATTTTATCTATTTTATATTGTGAGGTGGGGTTGTAAGTGATTTTCTGTAATTCTCTTTCATAAAAAGTATCAACTATTGGTTCATTTTGTAAATCTGTTATTGTATAGACAACCGATGGAGATCTACCAATTATTGAAGATATAATAAATATTTCATCACTCCAATTTGATTCATATCCTTTTTGGAAAACATGTTTATATTTAGTTATTCGAACATAATCATCCACATTGAAATTTAGTTTAGGATTTTCTAAAGAAAGTTTGTTTGACCGTCTATCATAAAGATTAGTCCAAACTGTCATAATATTGTTGGAATTTACATCACATGGGCACATCTTAATACTAGAGTGAAAGCTGTGATTATAAGAGTATATTAAATCTTGTAAAACATCTATATATCTATAAGATATAGAGTGAAATAACGCCAAATTTTCATTTTTAGTGTTCTTTGAAATCGTTCAACAATACTGGCCTTAATGTCAGGATTGTTAGTGGTATAGTAATAAATCTTTTTGGATTTAAAGTATTTTTGTACATCTTTTGGAACAAATTCTGTACCTTTATCAGATTGTATGTGAGTAGGGGTTAAATTACTTTCAGTAAATATACTTTCAAAACATTCTTTAGTTGTTTCTGAGTTTATCTTTTTCATTGGTTTTGCAAAAGCATTTACTAAATACATCAATAACACAAAGTATATACTTGAAACCATCATTATATTGAGAATAAGTTCTCATATCACTTAAATCAGCTTGCCACAGTTCATTAATATTTGATAGAGTGTACCTATTACGCGGGATTTTTTTTGAATGGGTATATGTAATGTGTATGTTTCTTGTGATTTTAACCATTCTTTTACTTTCTTTTTATTCATTTTACCCTTCATGGCTTTTGATAATTTATCAATACTACCAAAACCAGCGGGATTAGATGGATCATAATAAATCCTGTTAATTTCTTCTAGTACGGGGTCCATTCTTCCCACTCAAGCCTTTTACGTATTTTAGTTGTAGACTTTTTATCTCTACTGCTCGGTGTAGAAAACTCTATTTTTTAAGTTATAGATTTTGTATCTCCTCTACTCGGTGTAAAAAACTCTTGAAATTCAATCTCAGAGGGTTTGTTCAGATCTTTTGCTTGAAGGTGGGTAATAAACTAACATCTCTTTGAATTTCCAATACAAGTAAGTGGTACTTTAATATCTTTTAATGCTTCAGCAAATCTATCCCACCCTACTGGATCACTTCTTTTTAAGGGTCTTAGTGAATCATTTATTAAATCAACAATATTACTTCCAGGATTTTTTTCATTATCAATTATGACTGTACCTTCATTATCCCAATGTATTTTACTTTTACTTGTTTCAACTAAGTTTAATAATAACTGTCCTTTTTTATTACAACTTTTTGGTATTAAACTGAGTATTTGAGCTGGTGTGTAATGTCTTTTAATGGATTGATTCTCCTCCAATAAAGATTCAGCATCAACTGAAGTTTTTAGATCTCTATCTTTATTTTTAAAACCAATTTTAGACTCATTTGAATCTTATAGATATCAGAATAAATTGGTAATCTGAGTGGTTGACGATCCTCTTCGGTAAAATGAAGGTATCTTTGGAGTGTTTGTAAATACAATATCCATTTCTTTCGGTCTTCCGTCTTACTATTCATAATATTTTGCATTTCAATATCTAATCGAGATAAATTACTATTAACCTTATTTTCTTGTTTTAATTTTTCAATCAATCCAGGTTCGACAAGTATCATTTTCTTTGCATTTTCCATGTTAAATGACTAGTCCACTCACTAATCCACTCAATATTGCACCTAATATTATTGGTAAGAAATCCCTCCATCCTTTTTGTATAATTATATTCTTTCTTAGTTTATGTTTACACTTACGCACTAGTTTACGGAGTGTATTTTTATGTTTATTCAATTTTTGTTTATCTTGATCTTTAAGAGGTACTTTTCCTTTTAAAACATTATGAATACACTCACAAATACAGTTAATTTCTATTTCATCACACGGTTTAAGTATTGCTCTTTGATATTTTGGTTTAAGCGTATGCAAAGCGTTAAGCAAATGTTTATGCGTTGTGAGTCGACGATGCATCATTTAGCAATGATTTGAATTGTTTGATTCTTGGTGTATTTAAACTCTTTTGTGGGGACGTAGACTGTACAGAAACCATTAAATGGGAAGACATTTGTCTTGATACGACAAAAATCATTGGTATTCTGTTCTACCATTAAATATCCATGCGCCTCTAGAGTAGGCATCTTCAATGAATTTTGGGTTATCTGGTGACACTTGTCGTGCTAAATATCTTATTTGAGTTTTATCTCGAGGGTTTTTAAAATATATTATATAACTTGAGTTTAAAGATATGTCTCTTTGCCCTTTACCCTGATGAAATAAGTTTTGTGTTAAATAAAATACACTAAGATTCCTGTGATGACTACCTTTTGTAAATATATCCACAATTCTTCCATATGACTCTTTCATTAGATCATCAATAATAGTTTTACGAGTATATTAACAGGGAACACATTGTACAACGATATTTTAGTGGATGAGATGTTTCGCTCCTATTTTATAGATAATAAGTACCAAGATTTTGTATTTTGTAAATAAAAATTGTAACAAAATTAGGTAATGGGTTTTATTGATGATTCAGATTAGCGTTGTAGTTAGGAACAAAGAAGTATAATACAATAGCACTGATAAGCCGACGCACACGCCGAGGAAGAATAGACAATGACAATAGATAAGAACAATGGGACGCTAATGACGGTGGAGGCCCTCACCGGATATCAATTACATTTGTCTGCACATCTCTGGAACCGTGCATCTTACGCAAAACCGGACCGCAGATTCGTGATCAGAGCATGCCAAAACTTTTTTTTTAGGATCGTGAGTCGACGAACGTTGTACCACTTCTGACTCAGTGAGCTAGAACTGGTACAACGTAACTACTCAGTAGTATTAAGCTGCTATTTTACGCTGGTATTGTGTGAGAGCGTGGTCCTTCCCCGGTCGAGCCGACCCATTCGTGCTACAACCATAATATAGCTGTAGCGTGGCTCTACCACGTACAAATAAAGATCTTCTATCCGTCTCTGCCTACCCCCCTGGGTGACCGGGAGGGGGGGGGGCAGAGAGCGTTTATTTTACTATGTAGCACTCCAAATTATTACTTACTTACTTACTTATCTTCACGCACAATCCCTAACGGGGTAGTCAGAGGGAACAGATCGCCAAGTATCACGATCCTTACATACCTCTTTCGCTTCTTTCAGGTTCATTAACTTCTTCATACATGCACGTATAGGTATCCGAGTACTCTTGACCTTCCCCCTCTTCGAGCAATTTGCTCACATGATCTTCGAAAGTTAGTCTCGGTCTACCTCGACACCTTTTAATATTTACTTTCGCTCTATATATTTTCTTCACCATTCGGTCTTCACTCATTCGCTCAACGTGCCCAAACCATTGGAGTACGCCCCTATCAATTTTTGTGATAAGGTCATCTTTCAATCCTGCCATATTACGAATCTCTTCGTTTCGCTTTCGATCGGCTATGGTAACGCCACATATTTTACGAAGAGATCGCATCTCCACTGCATTCAACTTGCTTTTATGCTTCTTCTGGCATACCCAGGTTTCGCTGCCATATAACAAAGTCGGTACCAACACTGCGTTATGTATTGCAAGGCGTGCACTATTCACCACGCCTTGCCTTTTGACTAATGCATTCAGTGCACCATTGACTTTGTTTCCGGCAGCGACACGCCTATCCACATCTAAATCACATCTTCCATCCCGGCTGAAAGCACTCCCCAAGTATACAATTTCATTTACCTGTTCTAGACATTCCTGATTTACCCATATTTCACATTTCGTTCTCTCTTCGTCCTTTTCAAATACCAGAACCTTAGTTTTATTAGCATTCAAACGGAGACCTTTAATTTCACATTCCTCTTTCATACACGTGACTAATGCCTGCAGTTCTGCTTCTGATGGTGCAATAAGCACTGCATCATCAGCATACAGCAGACAATTTACTTTAATGTCACCCAATTTCACCCATGGAGTGAGTTCAGCAGTGAAGTCACTCCAAATTATCGTATAAATATAATCAATTATATAGTCTAAAGTGTAATAAAACATATATATTATATAAAACTTACTTCGAAGGGACATTACACATGCACTGGCTTAAAAAAACTTGACAAAATATAAGAATCGTGAAAACATAAAATATATTTTTTTTTTAAATCACGCGACTGGTCAAGACATTGCAATAACAATGTCAGAAACAACCTTGTGCTTTATTTTCGTATGTCACGGCCGAATTTGCCTTTTAAATCAGTATAGGTATGAATAAATGTTTCTAATCAATCGATGTTTATTTCCGCAACATAATAAATACGTTACTGTTCAGGTTTCTTTTTTTTGTTTTTCTTTTTTTTTTTTTATAAATATATTGTTGGCTGTTTTTTTTTTTTTAAAAAAAAATCATCATAATTTTGAAGAGTTTTTCTTTTTTTTTTTTTTTTTTTTCTTTTTTTTTTTGTTTGGTGGAACAAGTTAGGAAATACTAAACGATTAGCAAATTAATAAAAAAATATAATTACAGGCTGTGAAGAATTTCATAACAAAGTTCGACAGATAGATAAAAATAAAAATACGAATAAGAAATGTAAAGGTGAGCAAAAAAGAAATGCGGTATTAATGTTTTTTTCTTATGTACTATGTTTCGTTATGGAAGTAAAAACAACAAATAAAATAAACAAACTGTTAATTTTTTTATAAGATAGCTTGACAAACTAGCACACAGTCCACCTGATGTTAAGTGGTTGTTGCGGCACATAGACATCTACATCTATCCTCGATTACAAATCAAAATGCAGCTGATGCGTTGTCAACCGTGAGGACTAAGATAGAATGCCTCGTTTCCAGTAAAAAGGGTCTCCGGTTCTCTACACTCATCATACGAAACATAGCAACATCAAGCTGCTATTTTACGCTGGTATTCTGTGAGAGCGTGGTCCTTCCCCGGTCGAGCCGACCCATTCGTGCTACAACTATACTACTAATAAAATTCTAGTCATCGCGGGCTATAACATATTTGGGTTGTTGTAGTGGATACTACTACTGCTATTAGGATCAATGGACAACAGCCCTGAAGAACGCCTCCTTTCCAGTAAAAAAAAAAATTTCGGTTCTCTACACTTACTATACGCAACCCAGCAGCATTAAGCCGCTTATTTACGTTTGTATTTCATGAGAGCGTGGTCCTTCCCCGGACAAGCCGACCCATTCGTGCTACAACTATAATATAGCAGCAACGTGCTCTTCAGCCTATGAAAACCAAATGGCGGCTGTACACTCTCGACGAGAGCACTCGCCATGTCTCTCGCACGAGAAAGCGCTTTCACGAGTGTGACCTTGTACATTCTCGTTTATTCAGTTACGGTGAGGGACGGCGAGGAGATGGACGCATGATTGGCTCCCGCAAAATAGGTTCACTTTGATAAATTCAAGAAAATTGAGTTTGCTCTCCTGGGTCCACATGAAAAGTTTGTGGTAGTAGGATAATCAAATATACTGCACGCGACAACGTCTTGCGGTAGACTGAATGAAGCGCGAGTGGACAGTGACGCACTCGTGTCCACTTGCGAGGGAATGCGAGGCCCTTTGACTCGCGCACCAAAAACCGACACGAGCGCGAGAGCACGCGAAGCGAGGGTTGGAAGGCAAGGCTCAGCGAAAGTATCCTGTACACTCTCGTCTTCGCCTTGCCTCGTGGGCCCTCGTTGAGTGTATACAGCTGTCATAAGACCTACATTTCTGGAGATTGAAAAATATATCAAAGACATTCGAAGGCAGCGCGGCCTACACTTCCTTGCTTTAAAACGAACGAACGAAAAGCACCCGTGCAGCAGTGGGACGGCATACGGGCTTCTTTTTATTTAATACACAGTCAGTAGTCGATTAATCGTGTACTACTTTGTAATAATTGAACCAGAAACTAGCGACCGAATTACAGGCTAACCTAATTATTGGCTTTATAGTGATTTCGACAAGGTTTCGAATACTACTGTTCTTTTAGTTCAGTCGGCTAAAAATTAGAGATAAAGTTTGTTTTGTAGTTTTGTTAAAAGTGACCTTGCTGCTGTTAAACAAATCGGTTGAGAGTTAAAACGCAGGACAACAAAAACTGGCTAAATTAAGTCTCGCTGGGTTTCTTGCTGATTCTTTCCAGGACAGAGGAATTTTTCCGAACCAGTGGTAAATTAAATAAAAGAGTGACCTTCAATAAGTATTATTTATAATCTTACTTACTTATCTTCACGCAGAATCCCTAACGGGGTAGCCAGAAAGAACAGATCGCCAAGTGTCACGATCCTTACATACCTCTTTCGCTTCTTTCAGGTTCATTATCTTCTTCATACATGCACGTCTAGGTATCCGAGTACTCTTGACCTTCCCGCAGTAAACAGCTGTCGAGATACAGTATGAACAGCCAGAAAGACATGACACAACCCTGTTTTACGCCCGCTTGGACGCTAAACATGGGTGACAGGCTGACAGGTTATGCCCTACCCGCACACAGGCTTTACAGTCATAGTAAAGCGACTGCACAGCCCTCAACAATCGACCATCCACACCATATTCCGGCAACAGTTCCCACATTTGCATATGCGTGGTGATGCAGCCGAAGATGCTAAATCGCACCGACTTAGCTTTGTCATTATCATCATCACTGCCCATCACAAGTCTGCTATTGAACGCCACAAAGCACATGCCTGAGCCACCTGCTTTCGACCACCATAATCTCTTGCCAGTTCACCACTTCCATCAAGTGAAAGGCCCTACATATCGCAAAAAATAAAATTTATTCCTCAGACGGCCAAGGTTACGCTAGTCAACGCTCTGTTGCTTCCTATTTTTGATTATGCCGATATTGCCTATCCAGATATAACTGAGGAGCTGCTTAGCAAACTCGACCGTCTGCTCAATCTGTGCATACGCTATATTTTTGGCCTGCGCAAGTTTGATCATATATCACAATTTCGCTCAAGACTTAAGTGGCTCGACATCCGTTTTCGCCGGAACACACACCTTCTAACCACTTTGTATGGTATTCTTCAGTTCCTTGTTCTCCAGTTTATCTAAAGAGCGCTTTTCATATTTAAGCTTATCCCGTTCGATGACCAACAAAACTCTAACTATCCCGATGTATAAATCTGCATACTACTCGGATTCCTTCACGGTATCATCAATTACACTTTGGAATAACCTTCCACGAGATTTAAAAGATGCTTCTTCAATAAATACATTTAAACGTAAGCTTGAGGCATATTATTTAAAATTACTTGATTAATTTTATTGATTATGTTTATTATAATTTCGTATACTATATTGTATGCTTTATTGGTTTAGTATATATTTTATTTCATCGATCACTAATAAAGAACTAGATACACATTCCCATTCAAAAGTTCTCTAAAAACTGTCGCCAATTGTTGTGACGTAATTTTAGTTGAAATAAATATACATTTATGTAAATTCAACCTTAAACACATTGCCTAATATAGTTGTATTCACAAAGATACGTACGAAAAGCAATATTTTTTTATGACCGAGGCTCGTAGCTGGGGCAAGGAATCATTGGAGTCGAACTGCCCAATATTTTTTTTTATTGTTATTTTAATTTTAAAATGTTTCAAACTTGTTTTAATAACTGGTGTACATAAAGCATATTCTATTATTTTCTATGGTGTATTATATGTAATGGTTATAATTTACCTGAATGTAAATACGTTTTTGGATAGGACACCACATTCATTTAGTAACGAAAGTACTTGAAACAGTCATAATTATTTATTTATTCTTCATCTTGTGTCAATAATTTAAAAATATTGCTTGACAAAGAACTTAAATCTAAATTCAATAGTTACTAAATATAAAAAGTATGTACAGAAAGTTGTAAGTCGTAGTCACATATTCATCACTTTCTAAAATATGCTTCGAACATACAACGCTTCCTTGGGTCGGCTTGAAGAATTCTTCGGACCTTTGACATGCTATGACTAAAATCCATTACGCACACCTAACTGAATCTCGAGGAAAGCTGAAAAATTAAAAATAAAATCTCACATCTTTAAATTTACTACATGCACATATTCAAAATTAAGTCTATAAAATGTTACTATAATATTAATAGAAACTATAGAATTCTCATTAAACAAAAAAAAAAACAATCATACTTTAATAATAAAAAATAATAACGTCTCCAACAAATGTAACAGAGTCAACGCACATACCTCGAACAATTATGACTTATTTTAACTTAGTTTAAAAAATGTTTTACGGAGATTTCTTGACAAAATATATGTATTTACAATACAGTGACAAGAATTAAATAATGATAATATTAATACGTACCGAAATTAGAAAATTCCATCCTTTTTTAGCGTCCTGGATGTGTGATTTTTACACTTTTTAAACGAGCACTGAGGCATGTTTACCGTCGGGGCGTTCGAATGTAACTAAATTAAAAGCGCACCCAAATGTTCGAATGGGTGCTCATTCGGTGAGGTCGTTTTTTGTCACTGATTGTGTATCTAGTTTTTATTAGTGATCGATGTTTTATTTAAATATATATGTATGTATGTATATATATATATATATATATATATATATATATATATATATATATATATATATATATATATATATATACACATGTGTGTATATATATGTATGTATGTGTATAAGTGTATATATGTATAGACTAACATATACATAATATTATATAATGCGTTTTGAAAAGTATGAATAAATAAGTTAGTTTTTCTTTCTCTCGCGGCTCTACCCATAGCTCTCACCACACTACAAAAGGTTCGCTGGCAGAGAATGCCTTTTCGGCATTAAGTTCGCCTTTGTACCAAATTGTTTTGTTTGAGTGCAGTAAAGAATTTTCTATCTATCTATATCGCTTACCATTTTTTTAATAGAATAAGGTAGACAAACGAGGACAAAGTACACTCGATGTTATGTGGATGCTATGGACATCTACATTTATCCTCGATTAGGAATCAAAATGCAGATACGTTGCCACCTGAGGGCTAAGATGTAATGCCTCGTTTCCCGTAAAAAGGGGTTCCGGTTCTCTACACTCACCATATGAAACACAGCGGCATAGATCTGCTATTTTACGCTGGTATTCTGTGGGAGCGTGGACCTTCCCCGGTCGAGCTGACCCATTCGTGCTACAACCATAATATAGCTGCAGCATGGCTTTACTCCGTATAAAAACACGTGGTCTACCATACTGTCACTTGAGACACTTTCATGAGCATACATAAGAAGCTGCCACTTGCAACACTTTCTTCCCCAATGGTTGTCTGTTTTTTAGCAATATGGCTGGCAAATTCCTACTTCAGCATACTGACGTGTTGGGCTATGGTGGTTACTCTGGTTTCTGCTGACATCCTTATTACGAAGTGGATCACTCAAAGAAACTCCGAGCATAACATTCGCCACACCATGGACCATGAGTTTCTTCATACAGCCATCTATGAAAAATCATGTCTCCGATCCATATGGCAATATCATCAACACGCATTGGTTGCACTCTTGTTTTCCACTTTTGAGGTATACGTGACGAGAAGATGTTTCGGTAAACTCCCGAACGCTACCCATTCGAGTTGGATCCGTTGACTGACCTCTCAGTCCAAGTTGCACTCAACTATTCGGCCAATATTAATAAAATAGCTTAACAAATTCTATTTGCCTTAATTATTTACCTTTTCTTTGTGCGAGCAGCTATGGTACTAGTATAACAAGACCAGTGTATCTATTGTGGTCGCTGGCTTTAGTTCACTACTAAGCTCTGCTTAAGCTCTAAGCTGAAGATATACTCCAGAGCTAAGTATGTAGTTTACTAGATGACTGTTACGTCTGCGCATTAATTGCCCCAATCAATTAGGATGAGCAGTTGTTTCACCTGTTACGAAACTGAATCGGCACATCCTTGAGCTGCTTAGTCCCAAGATAGCCATGTGCTTTTTTAAATGTCCAAACAAGGCTCTTGTCAAAATACGCAATTTGTTTGACAGCGCATCTATAAGATATCGGTTGGATCGAGAGTGAGCAAGAAGTTACGTTACTCAAGCGGTGCGTCATATCGTAGTATTGAAAGTACTTTGTTTTTAGTTATCACGGAGACACTACTGCGCATCCGCTGTCGTCTCTTACGACCCCCCACGATCTGGGGTAATGGCTATTTTTACACCGCTACTACACGGTCCAGTTAACGATCATAATGAAACGATATTCTCACAATTAGAATTACTCTTGAATTGTGCCCCGTATTGCGAGGCGTTTTCTTATAACCAAGTCCGATGGAGTATCCTAGAGAGAATACTAAAGAAATAATTGTATTAACTGCTCTGCCCTGGTGGAATGTCATAAAATTCGTTCTTGGTAATTTTTAACATGTAAAGAATATTCTGGCCAAGTTTTATACCTATGAGCTATAGTTTGAAAATGTGATTTTTTTTAATTAACGCCCCCGTTCGTAAAATCCGTTCTTAATTTTTAGTTAAACATTTTTATGCACTGATTATTTATCAAATTAGTTATACTAATTCCGGAAGAATGTTGTTGTCACAGTACGAATCCACGAACGCAAAGACTTTAAAGTGCTTGAAATAAAGTTAATTTTTCTATGACAGAATTAGTAATAATACAAATAAAACTGCACTCTTAAAAGTCTTATTGCACGGTAATATTGTATAGATAATATTACCGTGCTTATTGCCTTAAGTTACGGTCCATTTCAGTTTGTTTTGACTGTACAGATTTAGTGTGACTGTAATTTGCGTAGTCTTAATTTTTTTTGGGATAAAAATTACCTATATTAAAAATAATGAACCGATTCAGTAAACGATTCTGAACGAACTACTTTCTCAAAGTGCGTTAATTATGTTACGTGTTGTATATATATAATCGGAATCTCGGAAACGGCTCCAACGATTTTCATAAAATTTAGTGTCCAGAGAGTTTCGGGGGCAATAAATCGATCTAGCTAGGATTTATTTTTAGAAAATGCCCCTTTGTCCGTGTTTTCAGGCAATAAAAAAAAACTGCTACAATATAAGAAGGTAAATTTTGACAGGTTACCAACGATCGTTATAGCTCAGATGGGATGTTGTTCGGGTGTGATATCGATGTTCCGTGGTTCGCTCCCGTCTTGGGTCCGACTTTTTTCTTTTTTTTTTCAAGTTCCCTTCTTTTGTGAGAAAATTTATTATTTCGAGCCCTTTTTTTAGTATTTTTAAAAATACGAAAATTTTAATTAATCTAACTGCACTCATGATTTTTTATTGAAATAGCCAGTTCAGTTTTTTCTATTATAATGTGTTTTGTTTTTATAATTATATAAGATCAAAAATTATTATTCATGTAATTTGTACATAAATGTAACTTAAAAAAACCGAGCATATATATATATATATTTATAAGAGGTTAATATTACTTTAACCGATTTTGCTAACTCATTCACCTATAGAAAACTACTTATCAGCAAGTAGCATAGGCTGTATTAAATTTTCAAAAAATTAGATATACCTATTAAAATTGCATTAATGTAACACAAGGTATCAAAAATTTACCTATAAAAGTCATTAGATATTTGGCGTACGCTGCGACAAGTATTGATTTTAGTACTCATCATTGCCCACAAAAAGTTCGCGAGGTTATAGTTCTAACTATTATATTCAAATCACAATAACCACTGTTTGTTCAAATTAGTCAATTAAAAGACGGGTACAATTGAAAGATGATGATTGATGACATTGCCTAAATCCGCTCATTAAATTAAAAAAATGATGTGTCTTACCTAGTTTGAAGATGATATTAATGATATTAAATTAATTAAGTTGGATAATGATTAATATTATTAATCACTATCCAACTTAATAGTTTCGTAATCAAGGTTGATTATGTACATGTTAATTCCTGTTTAAATTACCTGACCTTTCGTTTAGAAGTTATGACGAGTATAAAATACTAAAGTTTGAAAAATGCGGTGTGAGTCCTACATGCAATATGTTGATAAATTTAAATAAATGTTAATAAATGATCTAAACCTAAAAAACAGGTTTAGGTTTAGATCTAAACAGCCACCCTTGGGTAAAATAAGTTAAATATATTCTTTATTATCAGTGTAATAAGGTAAGGTATACTTATCACAGGGTGGACTTTTTAGGTTTGATAAACGGAATATACCTAGCTTGGGATTTTTGAATTTTCAACTCTCTCTCTCTCTCTCTCTAAGGGGCTAAAATATGACGTCACGTGAGCGAATCCACGGGCAAAAGTTAGTACTGAATAATAAGTATTCCATTCTATTCTATTTGCTAAAATTGACTCCTAACAATTAATGTAGGCCATAAACGTTACGCACCACATCAACCAAATGCTAAGCCTCCACTGCGCTGCGGAGTCACCTATTCAATTGAAATAGACTTCTAAATTAAAATAATATCTAATCAGTGTATTTCAAATAAGTAAAATACGAGGTTACCGTTACATATGCAGCTATACTCGTGTGTTCCGGGCGTTGACACCATGCTACAGAAAACACACAAGGAAATTCGCACGAGCACAATTAATAAGACGCCCAGTTAAAAGTTAACTTTAGTTAGTGACTTTAAAAAAAACATTAACGGTATGTTTGATGCTAATTAGCGTTGAAAGAATACATTGTGGTAGATCCTTTGAGTCTAGCTTGGGTTGCTTAGATACGAAGTTATTATCATTTATATATTGTACTGCATCAGATACAGGAAGTATATGGATGTAGGTAGATATGGGGAGGCCTATGCTCAGCACTCAGCGGTGAACTTGTGATAGTTGGTATGATGACGATAGCTTCAGCGAATTTACTTCATTCATTCATTTATCGTATGGCAATTATGGTATAGGTTTACGTTATAGAGTAGGAGCAGTAGAAGTTGCTGTATCATAGCAGCAGTACGAATAGGTACTCTGGGCGCTCCGCTCGATCGGGTAAGAACCATCTTGCTAAAATTTATAGCATTTGTACTGTAGCTATATTATGGTTGTAGCACGAATGGGTCGGCTTCGATCGGGGTAGCAGCACGCTCGCACAGAATGCCAGCGTAAAATACCAGCTGAATGCTAATGTGATTCCCATGGCGAGTGTAGAGAACCGGGGATTCGTTTTTACTGGTAACAATACATTCCATCTTAGACGTAAGTTACACGTTCATTTGGCCATCAGTTCAGTCCATCAGTCTGGTCAAACTGATCATCTAATTGATTGACTGATGGACTAATGGATCGAACTGACGGATTTATTAAAGAAAAGGGGTGACAAAACAGCATACAGTCCACCTGATGATAAACGGGTGCTGTGGCCCACAGATATTTACATTAATCATTAATTAAGTATCAAAATGTCGACCTAGCTTACTTGTACTAGCAAAGGTACGAACAAGCTATGTTGTGTGTGTTACCTTTTAAGGAGAGCATAGATTTATAATAAATAGCCTTGTAATATAAAAAATGTAAGTTCATTTTGAAGTTTTAAATCTCAGCTGTCTCAATATATAATGGAACATTTTTTACCATTAAATTGAGGCTATGAAGCTATTGACTGTGTTCGGCGACTATTATAGACGTGTGTCAATCATGAATGATTCGTTCATTTGAACTTAAAAGTATTGATGGTACATTCATCTTTTTTTTAAATGTTCCGGTACAACCAATCATAAAATTGACGAAACCTTTTTAACTCGTGTTTGGTGTGAATTGTGAATGAGTCGAAACCGACCGAATCCCGAATGATCTGAATGAATTTTTAGTGTAGGGTACTGGGCTCCAAATGATCCATTTGAATGATCGATCTGAATGTACCGGTACACATGACGAAATGTACTAGAATGATTCGGTCACGAGAAATGAATGATTGACACATGTCTATCTGCGACCATTACACAATAAGTTTACTAAAATGTCGTTCCTATTTTCATGTATGTGGCATTGTTTGAAAATAAACTTTAACATAACTTAAATGGAGGTGCATTGTCACCCCTGAGACCTAAAATGACAGGTGAAAATCTGAGGGTGCAAGGTCAGGATTATATGGTGGATGCATTAACGCTTCCCAACCAAGCTCTTTCAATTTATGCTGAGTGGCCAAAGATGTGTGTGGTCCGGCGTTATCATGATGAAAGATCACTCCTTTTCTGTTGATCAATTCCGGCCGTTTTTTTCTCAATTTCTTGTAGGAAGTAGAGATCCGAATCGATGGTTTTGCCCAGCGGTAAAAGCTCATAATAAACGATGCTTTTCCAGTCCCACCATACATACAGCATCACCTTATTGCGTGTTAATCCAGGTTTCGCTAGTCTGTGGAGCTCGATTACCCTTTGTCCATGATCTATTTCGCACGTTCTTGTCGTAGGTAATCCACTTTTCATCACCAGAGATCAATATTTTCAAAAATGGTTCGGTTTCACTACGTTTCAATAGAGAATCGCAAATCAGTACATGATTCATGGTTTTTTTCAGTGTGTCAAAAAACTCGATATTTGGGTGTCACACAAACACCCAAATATCAAGTTTTTTTTTGTATAGCCGGACTTTTTCATATGGGTCAAAACCGTTTTATGGTCAATCCTCAATTTCTCGGCTATCTCGTAACTGCTAATATGCCGATCTTACTCCACTTTATACGTGGTTGAGCCATGCTGCAGTTATATTAGTAGTACAGTTGCAAAACGAATGGGTCGGCTCGACCGGGGAAGGACCATGCTCTCACAGAATACCGGCGTCAAATAGGATATCATATATAAAAAAAACTTTTTCAAAAATGGCGTCGATTATCGACTTTATCCTTACGAGAACGACCAGGGTGAGCTGCATCTTTGACACCGAAATTCCAGGACTGTAAACGCTTTAACCAACTTTGTGTTTGTTGTTGAAATTTTTTTCGCGGCTTGAGTCGCATTTATCCCTCTTTTGTCACATTCCATGCGGGATTCGAATCCTCAGCTCTCAGCGCCACAACTTAATGCTAGGCTACTACACCACAGAGCTTCCAAATAAGATTGTTTTTTTTTTTATTAAAAATTATCTCTACACTAGGATTTATCCTCTGTTGTAAGAGGCAGTTTACATACATAAATTTTACAAGGATAAACATCCAGACCCACAACAATAATTTATCATACAAATATTTGTTCCGTGCGGGATTCGAACCGGCGGCCCTCAGCGCCATAACTCATTTCTAAGCTAATACGTCACGGAGCCGTCGAAATTAAAAAAGTAAGTATTATATAGTTACGAAGATTGCCCCGTGGGCATAGTGGTCGTAAGTGTAATGTAGGTGGTCTCAGGGTCGAATTCCAAGTTGGACAAAAATCAGGCAGAAGAAAGATGTTTGCAATATTTCACTTGTGCCTCGGAAAGTACGTAAAGCCGTTGTTCCGACGCCTAATCTCTTTCTGGTCGTGTCGGATTGCCTTAACATCGGACTATGAGAGTAAAGAATAGAGAATGCACCTGTTTGCATACACACACTAGTGCACTATAACCCTGCCCTGCGCAGATGGTTTGTCTCCGTTGAAACTGACCCATGTGACCAAAATTCGGTCTGGATTGGGACCAAATTTTGTTCAGGTTCTCAATTCAGATGTTAATTTTTATTTATGTATGTTCGGACTCTGTCTTATTTATATATATATATATATATATATATATATATATATATATATATATATGACGGATTTACGAACTTCTTATTTTTCGAAAGAGGTTTATTCCTTTGAGGTATATCCCAAATGATTTCAATTCGTAAAGTCTTCTGATGAGTTTTGGAGACAAACAACGGAACTCTTCAATAAATGCCAGCAAATCAATGCATACACATTGTTTACGCAATTACACAACTTAACATCACACCAGCACCCTCTAAAGCATATGCAAATGTATTCAGTACACCATCGTAGACCCTCATTTCTGTCAAAGTTGTTATTGGACTACTTATAATCCTGCAAGTAAATTTGAGCATATTTCTTTTATTTATGTTTATTGAAGTTGTTGTACAAAATTTATGATTTTATCACTTGTATATTTACGAGTATAAGTTTTTATCTAGTCAGGTAACTAATAAAAAAACATAACATCATTATGAATTTGGAGAAGCGTGATGCAAAACATTGTCAGGTATTCAAATATATGATTAATTTTAATTGTTCTCTAAACTAGTTTTAAATTTCCTATAAATAAGATAAATATTTATTACTGGTTATATTTTTGCTGTAGTTAATAAGCAAAAACTTATTCTTAGATATTTTATTATGTGTAAAATCAATTTTATAATATATATTTAATTAATTATATATACTATAAATAATACATCTTAATATATATAAATTAGTAGTGTCACATTGTTTGTCCATGATGGACTCTTAAACTACTTAACCAATTTTAATCAAATTTGCACGCTGTGTGCAATTTGGTCCAACTTGAGAGATAGTTTTTTTGCCCATGCGTGACCCACAATTTTTTTTGCGAATTTTAATAGGACATGACAAAGGTTTTCAAAAAGGGCAGAACAACTACTGCCTGGCAAGCTAGTATTATAAAAATTATTGATGTTATAGTGCAAATAGAAGTAAATGTTGTTTTCTTGGGTCACTTTCTAGTTTATTTTGATATTTTTTTGGTTAATTATTACGCAATAAGTGTATTTTATTTTGAAATTTAATTTGTAATGTACTTAATAATACTTAATGTTTTTAAAATTCAATAATTTTGTACACCAGAAATGGTTAACATGTTGTACTATATTTTTTATAACAACTGTAAAACACACACATTATGCAAAATAAACAAATACAAATAAATATGTATCTCTCAGAATTCAAACTTTAAACAATGAAGGCTACAAATGCGTTGTCATGTCTGAGGATTGTAATTTAAATTAAAAATTAAAAAACCCCCAAAATGAAAAAAGCTGATGATCTTCAATGTCCAATCAGATTTTTTTTGAACAAGTGAAACCAGCCACAGTCGAGCATGTACCTGCTGTACCCATATGTCAGAAGAGTCACTGACAAAATTGGCTACATCTTAAGGCGCGCTTCCATTAAAGCATACTTCGAACTACCGAAGAAGATTGGTCAGTTTTTACCATCAGTCAAGTGTAATGCCCCTCTATAAGATGCAGGATTGTACAAGCTTGATTGTGAATATGGTCTCACTAACCCGCTTTTAAGAATATATAGATGATGTGAAGAATCAACGATCCGGGAAGTCTGCCATCTGTGAATATGTACAGGATCGCCCCTATCACTACATCAGATTTGACAGACCATGAATCCTCGCTATAGAACACCGATTCCTTTCGAGGATGATTTGCAAAGCTATTGAAATCAAAAAGCATCCTAATTTCAATAGCGAAGATGGCTGGGATCATCTGCTTGAGATACTATAACTAATAAAATTAAATCCCAACCCAAGCACACAACTGCAAGACTTCAAGATACTATAAGTTCATACTGTGTAGATCGGAACAAAAGTTAATAATTTTAATCTGTGGGTAACCACAGTTAACTATTACATCGTGACGTCAAACCAGTCCCCCATGACCATAGGTGCTGTAAAGTGCTCAAAACGTCGGAAATATAAAAAAGTTAATATATGCAACAAAATATATATAACAATATATATATATATATATATTTTTTTTTTTATATTTTATTTAATATATATATACAGGGTTAAAAGAAAAATCGTGCTAGATCCGTTAAGGCCGTGGAGTACCCATCATTTCTGACTTATTTTACTATGAAACACCCTACCCTGAACTTAACCCTTTTCGAGATATTCGCCTTTTAATTATTTTTTTTGAAAATTGCCGATTTTTAGGTTACTACATTTATTTTTGGATCTTATTATAATTATTATTGCATTTTTACATGTGTAATAAGATGCTTTAGGACGTCAATCATTAAAATAGTGCATAAGTTAATTGAATAGACCGTAGTAGACAAGTGAAAGTAAAGAAATAAAAAAAAATATTAGAAAGTTTATTTTTCTCGAAGGGATATCTAAAAAAAATATTATGGCAATTGTTCGGCAGATGTTTCTTTAAATATCTATGTTTCATCAGCTATCTAATGAGGTATAACAATCTAGGGTTTGTATTACATTTCGTCGAAAAAAGTAGTTGGGACGCTCCAGGTAGCAGTTCTAACGGTCCCGCGCCTATTGTCTTCCAATTAAGACGCACCAAGCAAGCAAGACAGGTGACGATTTATGTAGGTGCGAATGAAAGAAAAAATGTGTAGTGACCCGTTAGGGCTGGGAATACAACAGGGGGTATTGTTTGGTTGTCAGTCTGCTTTTGTGCTTCGTACATAGTAGATGCGATATCGTTTTGCTCTTTTTCTCGACTTGGCTGAGATTCTAGACTATTTCTTCTGATTTGTAACTACTGTGCTTGTTAACCGGACTCTGATTTGTGTCTGTGATACGGAAGTGTTGAAGATGACGTCCTATACACCTGAGGAATATACTGATATGCTTATTTGTTACGGATACTGCGATTGTGTGTCTGCGCAAGCTCGCAACGAATACGTAACTCGCTACCCCGGTCGTCGAGTGCCGGATGTGGCCGTTTTTGACAGAGTTTATCGAAGACTTCGAGAAACTGGCTCTGTTTTGAGACGAAATACAGACATGGGAAGACCACGAATTGACGACGAAGAACAGGACAATGAGATAGTGCAACGCTTTCGAGCGGATCCGACTACTTCCACTAATATTGTTGCCCGTGATCTGGGACTTTCGCAATGGAGAGTGTGGTTTACAGTGCATAATGCTGGCCTATACCCGTACCATTACACGCCGGTACACGTTATTGAAGAAGGAGACCCCGCGAGAAGATTGGACTTTTGCAGATTTATGCTAAATGCTGATGGAGAAGACCCAGATTTTCTAAGAAATATCTTGTGGGCGGATGAGTCCAAATTTGATAAAGATGGCATAACTAACTATCACAAGGCCCATTACTGGGCCCCAAAAGGACTAAGGAATCCCAATAAGAAAAGAGTGAAGGGGTCCCAACGAAAATTCAGCGTGAATGTGTGGATGGGCATTATCTCCAATCATTTGTTTGGACCTTACTTTCTCCCGGATAATCTAAATGCGGAAAGCTACGAAAATTTCCTGAGAGCAGACTTGAGTGATTTGCTGGATGATCTGCCACTCTATCTGATCAGAGACAAGTGGTTCCAACACGATGGCTGCCCGGCCCATTTCAGGAGAAGTGTCAAGGACTGGCTAGACACAAATTATCCAAGCAAATGGATAGGACGAGGTGGGCCGTTGCCACGGCCAGCGAAAAGTCCAGACGTAACGTTGACGTTCATGTGTGGGGGTGCATGAAAAGTCTTGTGTACAGCAAGCCGAATCCAGTTTCGTCTGTGGAAGACTTAAGAGAAAGGATTGTGGATGCAGCAAATAAAATTAGGACCATGTTGACTACTGGAGTAGTGATGACTGGTCTCCGTAGAAGGTTGCGACAATGTATCAGAAATAGAGGCGGCCATGTTGAACATGAACTGTAGAATAAGAAAAAGTTTTGTGAAAACCTTTAATAAATGACATTTCATGCGTAACGATTTTTTATTTTACTTTTTTCGGCTAAGTATAAATTTTCTTCTTCACTGTCGCCTATGAAACTAAAGTTTTTTCAATGCATTTGAATAAAACCTTAGATTATTATACCTCGTTAGATAGCTGATGAAACGTAGATATTTAAAAAAAACATTCCCTTCAAGAAAAATAAGCTTTCTAATATATTTTTTTATTTATTTACTTTCACTTGTCTACTATGGTCTATTCAATTAACTTACGCACTATTTTAATGATTGACATCCTAAAGCATCTAATTACACATGTAAAAATGCAATAATAATAATAATAATACACACAAAATAAACAAAAATAAATGTAGTAGCCTAAAAATCGGCAATTTTCAATAAAAAAATTAAAAGTCGAATATCTTGAAAACGGTTAAGTTTAGGGTAGGGTGTTTCATAGTGAAATAAGTTAGAAATGATGGGTACTCCACGCCCTTAACGGATAACAAAATAATATATACAACAAAACAAAAAAGCCTGCAATATACGTAGTAGCTTGCCAGTTAGCGTGAATGAGATTAACGACAAAAAGGACATAGCTAACATGTTTGCTAAACATTTTTCAATTAAAGCAATGCATGTGGAGAGTATTCCCCATGCTCAGTTGACAATCTCCAATGCTGAGGTTTTGTCCTTGTGTGCCAGTGATATCATAAAAGTAGTTCATAATATGAAGCGAGGAAAGTCTCTGGGCCACAATGGCTTGAGTGTTGAGCACCTTCTCTATGCCAGTGATAAACTATTTGATTCTTTAGCATTACTTTTTAACCTGTGTATTAAACATACATATCTGTCTGATAAAATGTTACAGACGATTGTTGTACCAGTCGTTAAGGACAAAACCGGTGACCTCTCTAATATCTCCAATTACCGCCCTATCTCTCTGGGCACAATAGTTGGTAAAGTGCTTGAAAGACTTCTACAGCCCGAACTTGTGAAAAATATTAGGATAAGTGATGCTCAGTTTGGTTTTCGTGCCTGTGTTTCTGCCGACTCTGCAATACTGTCCGTTAAGCACGTCGTAAACTATTATGAAAGAAGTAGTACATCTGTTTACGCCTGCTTTCTGGACTTGAGTTATGCATTTGACATTGTTAATTATAATATATTATGGAGGAAAATGCATGAGCCCAGTGTACCTGGCACTGTTCTGGGTTTGCTGAGATACTGGTACGAGAACCAGACAAATAAAGTTAGGTGGGACGACACCACTTCTAGTGGCTATAAACTAGAATGTGGGGTACGTCAGGGAGGGCCATATTTTTTTTAACTGTCCTAAATTATCTTCTTCACTCTATGATCACCTCCCTCCTTACATCCCTCGTCCAATAAATTTTGATTCACTTTTAACCTACACAAACACTCCTTATGTATATATTCTGTGTGATTTTATTAACTCTAATAGTATAAAAGTTTAATGTTTGTCAATACTAATATACTAAAGTAGTTATAGCAACTGTGTTTGTCATTTGTCCTAGGTAATTCAACAGTACAACCACTAGTATTATAAGATAAAAAGGAAAATTTAATTGTTTAAATAAAACAAGACACTTGTATTATCACAATCTTCTTTAGTTCATGGGCATAGTATTTGTAACTACTGAGCTTGTACTCAATAAACACTTCCACGCTGACATTGGCGAATAATCAAAAACCGCCAAAAAAAAGAAAAAAAAAGATCCGGGGAGAGTACCGCCAGTAAGCATAAATGGTGTGCAGGTTTGGACTGTGAAGAATTTCAGGTACTTGGGTCATATGCTGTCGGAGAACCTGAGTGACGACTTGGATATTAAGCGTGAACATAGAGCTCTTGCTATACATTGTAACATGCTGGCGCATCGCTTTGCCTTGTGTTCTGAGGATGTTAAGATTACTCTGTTTAAAGCCTATTGTATTAGCTTTTACACCGGACAACTTTGGATAACTCCTATAACATCCTCAGAGTACAGTATAATGATGCTTTTCGTATTTTTTTGAAACATCCACGGTACTGCAGTGCGTCCACAATGTTCGCAGAGGCTGCCATCCCAGACTTTTACGCAGTATTATGATGTAGAACGGCCAGTTTCTGGATAACTGTACGTAACTCAACAAATGAATTAGTTAAGGTCGTTGCTCAGGTGTCTCCTGACAATATATTTTATAAACACTGGCAGGGTTTGCATCAGACGCTATAGGTGTTGAATTTTTTTTAAAGTACTATATTTTAACTCATAATAGAGTTTAATTTGTAATTTTGTATGTGTATAATACTCTAATTCATTGTCTTTGACGCAAAATGTACTTAACATATGTGGGTTGATACCTTAATAAATAAACTTTAAAAAAAATCCATAAAAACTAGTTTTATTTAAACACAACTGTTACAATCAGCGGAACATGCTGTAAATTTTTATATTAATTAAGCATTGAAAATTTTGCAGCAAGTATGGCAGGCTGCCCAAACGATCAATAAATGAAAATAATGTGGCAAATTACAAATTTGTGTTCAATCTTTACACACATATGCGAAGCATTACATGCCTGTGCCACACTGTGTGATTTGATGGGTGTTTTGCATATTTGATATATGCAAGATATGAAAAATTATAATAATAATTTCCTTATTTTATAATTACTTAGACAAACTAGATTTTTTATTTAATAAGGCAAGCATGTTTACCTTGAAATATGAAATTCTTGCATAAAAACTGAATGTATTAAGTTTACTTAACAAAAAATTTATAATTAAGATATTAATAGCTATTTTGCAACCATCCGCTCAATTAAATTATGTGTCTTCTACCTAGTTTGAAGAGCATCTCCCACCCTCCCTTAATTGCGTGCACTAATCCTAGCACCACTACTCCTAACACAACTACTTCTAACACCACTATTCTAGGAAAGACACACCATCAACAATAATACGACATGTGTTCCACCTCTACACAAGGCGTCTGCAGGTGATCGCGATATTATGGTTGTAGTTCGAATGAGTCGGCTCGACCACGGAAGGACCACACTCTTTTATAATACCAGCATAAAATAGCAGCTCAATGCTGCTGTGTTTCGTATGGTGAGTGTAGAGAACTGGAGACCCTTTTTACTGGAAACGAGGCATTCCACCTCAGTCCTCATCTATAGCACATTTGCATTTCGTTTCTTAAACAAAAACAAATGTAAATGTCTATGGTCCACAGTATCCCCTTAACCATCAGGTAGACTGTATACTCGTTTGTTACCCTAATTCTATATAAAAAAATAATGCTTATGTTATGATAGCTATGTTTTATAATATGAGAAAGTGAACTGTGGTATGTAAACAGGTAAGTGTTATCAGGCACAGATTATCACTCTATAGATTACCAGAAAATTGATACTGACATTTATTTAATGAGTGATATCTACTTATGTGGGTGATAAGAAGTGGAGATCAAATTGTTGGTAACAAAACAACAAAAAGGAAATTATAAGTAATCAGTTCATTATTTATGCTGTTTTCTAATATTTAGGGACAGTAATTCTAAATCTTTATCCATGATAAAGAAATTAAGGAAAATAAATTTGTAAAATAGTAAGCAATTCCTTCCTTCCTCCATTAATAACAATCACATCATAATGTTGCCAAAAATTATGATTAAACACTTAAAACATTCAAAATAAAACTGTTTATGGTTTTGAAAATAATATTTCTTTTGAAAGAGGAGTGTATAAAGCCTTTTCAAATAAACGAAATATCAGTTCAGTTTCAGTACGTACACATTGTGACACTGACACTGTAACCACGCAGGGTAAACACTGAACGCAATTTTGAAATACTGAAATCTTGTGAAATCGAAAGGAAGTTAATGGTTAAATTATCACTCATTAAATAAATGCCATAAGCGTATTGAGTAATATTTATAAAACGCTTACCTAAACAGCAGATAACGAACTTGAAGAAAGTAAAAAGGAAAGCATTATAGAAGTTCGCATCGTAGTAGTTCACATCTGCTTCAGTAACATCTACGTGGTCGATTGTCACGTTGCTAAGCACCGAAACCTCCTCGCCGCTCGACACCGGCAATCCCAAACTGATCTTCAAAAACTCATCCACCACAAACAGCGGTGGAACTCGCAAAAGCACCTCCACAAGCGCCAGGGCCTTGGACCTCAGCGACATCATTCATTTATACGAATCTTCACACACTGTCACCAACAATTTACACAGCCGATAAGGACGGCAATTTAAGGACCCGAACTGTTTGATATTGATTTTATCTTTTTAGGTACTATTTCTGAGATCACGTAATAATTGTTCGTTTACAAGACTAAAATTTTTGCGACAATAAAATTTGACACTTGGGATTTGATGTTAACACCGCAAAATAATAATTTTATAGCGTTAGTGTTGCTAGTTACCTAAATAATTTAACTATTCCTGTGTACACTCTACGCAGGTACACGTTTTACTATTACCCACTATAATCTTTTTTTTAATAAACAGTTTTATTTAACCGTTTACAGGCTTGATTTAGATATTTGATTATATTTCATTATACTCCAATGAATTAAAAATAACTTTTGATCTGTATAAGACCAAACAAATTAACAAAAAACTACAGCATAGTTTAAAGTACCTGTATAAAATACTCTTCGGTTTAAAGGGGTAAATGCAATGTGGAAAGTACTATATGAATGGGTAAATGCTTAAATTATATTAATTATATACCATCTACCTATTTAGTATTCATGTGCTCAATAGTAAATACAGTAGAGTGACATCTATTTTATACAAGGGGAACTAAAGAAATACACGTCATCTTTTGACCGTGAATTATGGAGTGTAGAGGTAAGGAGTACAGAATGTGAACGTGAATTTATAGCCGCGCTGCCGTCGGTAAGAAGTGTCTGCGAAGTAATTTTTAAATTTTTGACAAATGGAAACATAAAAAATGGTGAAATATTATAAATAATAATAATAATAATAAATCAATAATAATTAATGATTTATATTTGTAATAATTTATAATATTTACAATAATTAAAATTATTGAGAAACTATGCGATCGCAGCGCCTCACTTATTTTGTGCGATTTCTGGGACACTATTTTATACAGCGAGCGTTCTCTTGTTCTCTAACCTCCATGTACTCGGCTTTGTTGATTATAGAGTCGCGACTTTTAGGCAGTGTTACCAACATTAAATTTTCGCTTCCGCTGTGTAGAATGCTACAATCCCGTCACAACCCGTTAAGTAGGGATTTTTGATTTATTACTTTCTCTACTAAGATAAACTAAAATAAATAATTACAATTCCGAGATATTTAGAAATAGTATATATAATAGTTCTCTATATATTCAACAGTAGCGCATCATTTTGGCCGACCGACGACAAAACAGTTTCCGAGCTGTATTTAAAAGAATTACGTCAAAGGAAAATTAACTCTCTCAACTTTTTAAAGATATTTTTCGTATTTTTAAACTAAAAAAATGAATAAAATTATTACTTAATTTTTGCCATGTCCAAATTATTTTTATTTCGAAAACAAATCTAAAAAAACATAATTTTTCGTTGTCCCGCTGAAAAATCCGTTAGCCGTTAAACACAATTTTTTCCTGATGTCAACCTCGGTGACCCGTCAAATCTAGCGGGAAACTCGTCAAGTTGGCAACACTGCTTTCGGGTATATAAAAAGTACTACTCTGTGGTCGTGACAAAGCTCGATAGCACTATAAAATCAAGATGGGACTCCCCTAAAGGACGATTGAACCAACTCTTATTAGTTTGTGGATTGAACGTTTCAGAAAATAGATAACTTCAGACGATATGTGAATCTATTTTAATTATATCTTTATGTCACTGACCTCTATATATACATGTATAAAGGTCAATGTCTTCATACATTTCATAGACAAAAGAAACCACCAATTTGTCAGATGCAATGCTGCCGTTTTAGCGCATTTGGCGCTAGATCAAATGCAACTCTAGGGTCTATAGCGCTTTTTTTAAAATTTTTAAAACTTTTTTTAAAAATATCTGAATTAGGCGGAAAATTTTGTATTAGTTGGCAGCACAGTCTGATAAAAAACACTATTATTAATTATAGCGAGTCTATCGTTCGGGTAATCTCCGACCAAAAGGTTTGATACGTTAATTATTTTATCTCCCTTTTGCATTATGGTCTTATGTAGCTGTTTTACTTTTCAATATATGAATCCTCTAAGCTTTAATACCTGAAAAGAACTGTTTTTTTCCCACTTTCGAGCTTCATGTTAGCCTTTTAGCTCAGTTTTAGGCGGGTGTTAGTCTTGTTTGGGTAGTTAGGAGTAATTTTTTGATATTATCAATAGAATTAAATTAACACCTATTCTGCTCTCCTGTCCGGCGAGCAGTTTGGCGTATGACTCTGGGAGAGAGCGCAGATCTTGTTGATCCCCAGGGCAAGTTTGAGGAGTTCTCCTTTTCGTTATTTGGTCTGGTTCAATATGAAACAGACGGATGATCCTCTTTTTCTTTTCTTTTATCCCACCCCTTTTTTCTATCCTAACCCAATCCAAGGTGTCAAGCGTACCGTGCCGATGTATGCGTGACTGGAGGGAATCCAGTCGCAAACGGTGCCTATCCGAGACTAGGGCGATTCGGGTAGTATTTTAGCCCTTCCCTCGGCATGCAGGGCTCTGCCGGGGGTGACCGAGTATTTCCCTAGCTAATCTTGGGAACAAAATGGATGAAAACCGACATTTTGGAAAAAATACTTCATAAAGTCAGCCAGCTGCTGGCTCCTAAGGTTCCGTTGCCCTACTCTAAATTTCCCTAACTTCAGCTCACCGCTTTCTCTTGTGCCTAGTTTTGCGTTGAAGTCTCCCATCAACACCGTGTAGTGGGTTTTGGAGGAATGCATGGCTCTAGAAATATCCTCATACATTTCCTCCACCTCCTCATCGGGATGTACCGAGGTTGGTGCGTAAACCTGTATGACCTTCAGCAAATACCGTTTGGTGATTCTGAGTATCAGGTACGCGACCCTCGTTGACACACTCCCAATTTTTACAACGTTATTGACGAGAGACTTGTGGACGATAAATCCAACACCTCCTTGAGACAGATGGTCGCCCTCCCGGTGATAGTACAAGTTGCTGGTCTCGAGGATTACCGTGTCCTCCCCTCACTCCGGACCTCGGATAATCCAATAATATGCCAGCGCAACTTGTCTACCTCTTCTTCCAACTCCAGTATCTTCTCGACAAACCTCATGGTGCGTGCGTTATATGTTGCCAGGTCGAGTCGTCGTAGGTGGCAACAGAACGTCCACCGGAGATCCTAAACACCCCCTGCCCCGCCGTTACCATGATCGCCACCGTAGCCAGGAATAGCGGGACCGCCGGGGACTGGGGCCCGTTTGTTTGCATCTTTACTCATGGGGGATATTTGCCATAGTTGCCACGCTTGTCAAGCGGGTTGGCAACCGCAGTTTTTTTATTAAATTATTGTTGTTATTAGGAAGATGCTGCTGCCCATCTCCTGCCTGTCTTCCTTTGTCACCTCTTACGACACCCACGGGAAGATATGGGGTAGTGGATATTCTCAACCGCCACTACACGGCACAAACAAGCGGGGAGGATGGAATGATTCCCATCCAACTAACAGAGGGGTATTGACATCCTTCTTCCCTATCTGGTGAAAATCTTCACAGCAAGTTTTGCATGGGGATATATTCCAGAACGATGGACAATTGTCAAGGTTCTATTTATACCTAAAAGATCCTTTAGACCTATAAGCCTATCTTCCTTTCTGCTTAAGACATTGGAAAAGGTTATAGATAGATATATAAGGGATGTAGCTCTAGCTACGAGGCCCATGCGTTACAACCAGCTTGCTTACCGCAGAGGCAAATCTACGCTGATCAGTGTCATTGACAAGGTCGTAAAAGCAATGGATGATAAAGAAATAGCTCTTTGTACCTTTCTGGATATTGAGGGCGCCTTCAACAGTAGCTCCACATCACTGCTGATTGGGGGCCTAACATCTAAAAATGTTGACCCCACAACCATCAGATGGGGGAAGTCGATGCTCTCATACAGAAAGGCAAAAATAGCGCTGTTACAAACTTCGATTGAGGTTGCAACTATAAGAGGCTGCCCACCCACAAGGAGGTGTTTTGTCACCCTTTCTTTGGACTCATGCGGGTGAGCAACTATTGTACAAGATAGCGGACCTACGCACACACTGAGTTATGCTGATGACCTTGTGATCATAACAAGGGGATTTTGCCAAAGTACTTTATCGTCAATCATACAAAAAGCCCTAAACATCATAAATAACTGGTGTAGGGATAACAGTTTTTCAGTTAATTCTGATAAAACTGTTATAATAAGTAATAACCTTTTGCCAAAAAGAACATGGACAAATTAGTCCAACCAAAACTTAATGGTAAAGAAATACCATTTTCCACGGAAGTTAAGTACTTGGGCGTAACAATCGACCAAAAACTAACGTGGAACTCTCACCTTAGCAACGTATGCCATAAGGCAAAAATTGCTTTAGGTACGTGCAGTCGTTTGGTCGGGAACAACTGGGGCTTGCGTCCAAGTATGGTCCTATGGCTGTACAGCAGCATAGTGAGGCCGATTCTCACCTATGCCTCTGGTGTAACAAGTCCAACCAAAGGACGACTGCGGACAGACTAAATACTCTACGTAGGACTGCCCGCTTAATGGCAACTGGAGCTATGCGATCATCGCCTGGGGCGGCTCTTAATGCACTTCTATGCCTAACGCCCCTTGATTTTTATCTAGACATGGAGGCGAGGGATAGTTTGTATAGAATTAAAGCCCAGGGCGGTCTGAGCTTGCTCTCCTACTACAGATTGAGATCGATGCTCGACTCAATTAAGGAATCAACGGTCTTACGCACGATCTCAGATATCATGCGTCCACTACACACTATTGATAAAAACTATATAGTGGAATTACCTTCCAGAGAAGACTGGCTGAACGGCCAGGTTATCTGTGAGGTCGGTAGCCTCATATGGTATACCGATGGGTCTAAAATGGGCCTCGACGTAGGCTTTGGAATTTACGAGGAACGCCCGAAATTCAAACTTAGTAAGAATTTGGGTAGATACACCTTTATCTTCCAGGCAGAAATTTTCGGCATTCTTCGTTGTGCGGAAATCAATCTGCAAAAACACTACGTCAACCATATAATTTATATAAACTCTGATAGTCAAGCAGCACTGCTAGCGCTGAGCTCAAACTTAGTGAACTTGAAGCTAGTTGGAGACTGCGTGAACCGTTTAAACTTGTATATATTGATGTAACAACAGGGTTGTTTTAAGATGGGTTCCGGGTGACTCGGGTATTGTAGGCAACGAATTTGCCGACAAACTTGCACGGGAGGGCTCAAAATGCACACAATTTGGACCTGAGCCATTTTGTGGAATTTCAAGAAGCCTAGCCCGATTGACCCTTGAAACTCTTTATCACAATAAATCACTTAAGATCTGGTTTGACACACCGGGCTTAAATCATTCTAAAACTTTAATCCAGGCTTTTAATCGTAAATTTCGCTTCAGAAGCCCTGGGATTAAGTAAAAATAAATTGCGCATTCTGGCAAGAGCCCTAACTGGACACTGTTATCTTAAAAAGCTCATGTCCATCCTGGGACTAAGCAACACAAGGATGTGTCGGTTCTGTTCCATAACGGAAGAAACGCCTCTACACATCCTAACTGATTGCGGACTCTTAATGCGCAAACGTAACACTCATCTGGGAAACTATGTACTCCGCCCAGAAGAAGTGAAATTGCTTAAGCAAACTCATTCTATTCATTGAAGACATAGAGCTTAGCAGTGAACTATAGCCATAGCAGCGATCACAATAGATCTTTTAGGTCGCAGTGATACTGGTCTCTTTCCCTAGACCTGCATAGCTGCTCGCACATAATAAAAAATAATAATATAGCTCAGTTTTTTTTGTTGCATGAAAATTTTGAAATGGGGTTGCCACTGAAGAAGAAGGCTTATAGTCAGAAATATAGATCTGAGTGGGATCAAATGGCATGGAATTCAATTGGTGAAATAAGAAAGTGATGATATAGTAAAATTTTGGACCCAAGTCCCCAGATACAAAAATACGGCTAAGATGAATGCCTTTTGGGAGTTAGTGGGCTTAGCTATCAGCGTGCTGTCGTTTCAACATTCAAACGCCGAAGTATATCGGATTTTCGGTGTTACGAACAATGTCAAAAGTAAGCTATGTAAGCAGATGTTATCTGAAACAATGAACTGAAACACGTCATCAATAAAAAAAGTTCTTAAGCAAAGCTGTCGCACATAAAGACTTACCTGAAAATGTCCTCGATAAATTACCAAACCAGTAAAAAAAAGATTGAAACAGCTGTAAGCTCATCATCGGCATCTGGAGGTGATGATGACCTTGAAGAAGTAGTGGAATTATCTAATTTAGTTGATTATAGTATCTCATTTAAATAAATTTTATTAAAAAATAATTTCACTGCAAATCTCAATTTTTGAAAGTGTGTTGTTTTTTATTACTGTGTGTTACTTTGTATTAATTCTTGGTCAAAAGAATTAATATAAAGTAACAGTAAAATCAAAGCTATTGTGTACTGTTATGTAATTTAATTTGTATTGTACCTACATATCTCATTTTTTATTTAATTAAATGGTAAATTGTGTAACTCTTTTATTCCATTTCATATAAGGTGAGGGTCCATCAATTTCTTTCTACACAGTTAATGTCCCTTAAAATACAGTCAAGTAAATGTCGTTAATTTGTTTTTTATTTGTTTTCACTACAGAAATCGTAATAATAAGACAATAGAAATGAATTAGCGCTCGAATACTTCTAAAACCGATGTCGCCACATCTTACCGTATTATAAACATACGCAATGCACAATGATATCTAATGTTTCACATTACATTGCTTGGCGAGTTTGTCAACGTCGCGTGTGTCGCGTATTACGATAGAACAAAAACAGAAAGGATAATTGTATAGTACGAAAAGTAATAAATGAGTTTGCAAAGCCAAATATCATAGTAAAGTATTCATCTAGATGTAAATTAATTAAAACAATGATAATTAGTAAATAATCAACTTACTGATGAAATGTTATGCCTTTATTAGTTTAATTACACGCCCTTGATGAGTTTTTACAACTGATTATACATATGCAGTGCACCATTATAAATGTATAATAACAAAAATTCACAAACGACGTTCCCCGCACAACTAAATCACAAAATGGTGAATTATGTTCGTCAACCCATATAAGCGGCGACAAGGTCACGCGTCTATGCAACTTATATTGTCTTATTATTACGATTTCTGTGGTTTTCACCATGTCTTAGCACATGTAAGCTTATTAAATGTGACCGTTGAAACAGACTGACTCCCTTGGCCGTAGGACACTGTAGATAGCTCGGTTGGTTAGAGCATCGGCACGGATCGGATAGTTAGTTGATTTTCTAAATTCTCATTAAATGTTTAGACATTTATTAATTTTGTTGGTCTTTACTATAAACATAAACACTGACGCCTGTCACCCAGAGGGGTAGGCAGAGACTACAGACTTCCATTTAGCACGATCCTGACATACCTCTCTCGCCTCTTCCACATCCATATACCTACGCATACATGCTCGTCGGTTAAGGGTACTCTTAATTTGGCTCATTTTTAGTATATCACCAATTTGGTCGACAAACTTTCGCCTAGGACGTCCCTTTCCGACTCTTCCATTCACTTCTGCAACATATATTTGGCAGTCTTTCCTCATTCATTCTTTCTACATGACCAAACCATCGAAGCATTCCTTATGGATTAAGAAAATCCTGGTCACCGCATCATCTTGCAAACCACACTCTTCTTTTATCACACAGTTTCTCACCCTGTCACTCAGATTCAGCCCTAACATACTCCTTAGCGACCGCATTTCTACTGCATTTATTCTACTCTCGTGCTTTTTCTGCCACACCCAACTTTCACTACCATACGTTAAAGAAGGGACTAATACAGCATTGTGAATTGCCATACGTGCCTTTTTTAACATATTCTGACCTTTCACAATAGAGTGTAGAGCCCCATTTACTTTATTTCCTGCATTCACTCGTCGTTCAATATCATTATCATATCTCCCATCCCCGCTGAATACAAATCCCAAATATACGAACTCATCCACTTGCTCAATTAACTCTCCTTCTATTCTTATTTCACATACCGTTTTGCTTTCTTCTTTTTCAAAAACCATCACTTTCGTCTTACTTGCGTTCACTTTCATTCCCCTTTTTTTAATGACCTGTTCATTAATGTAACCATCATTTGCAACTCGGCCGCCGACGACGCAAGTATGACTCTATCATCGGCGTACAAAAGGCATTCAAATTTTCCAAACAACTGTCCATAAATAGGTTGAACAGCCACGGGGAAGCTACACAGCCCCGTCTGACACCTTTATGGATGCCAAACCAGTCCGAGTAGGCCCCGTTGATCCTAACACAAGCACTCGAGTCCCTATACAGAGACTTTAATGCCTGCATCAAACCAGCGCTCAACCTAAATGCGTTCAGCGTTTGCCATAACACATCCCTGTCCACTCTGTCATAAGCCTTTTCCAAGTCCATGAACGCACAAAAAACTTTTTAGTTTTTCGCCAAAAACTTCTCCGCGATCATGCGCATGGAAAAGACTTGATCCGTACACTCCATTCCCTTTCTAAATCCCGCTTGCACATCCCAAATTTTTTTCATCAGTTTCTTTCATAACTCTTTCAATTAGTATCTTAGCATACAGTTTTCCCACAATGCTAAGAAGGCTGATACCACGGTAGTTTTTACAGTCTTATATATTGGGACTATCACGGCTTTGCACCGGTCTCCCGGTACCTGATTTAGTTCCCAACATAAATTAAACAAGGTGTACAGCAGGCCTGCCACCACGTCCTCTCCAGCCCTTAGCATTTCGAGTGAAACTCTATCATATCTAGCTGCCTTACCCACTTTCATGCTTTTCATTGCTTTCATTATTTCATATATACTTATCTCCCTATCTCTTTCATCTTCTTTCGGAATTTCTATTTCGTTTAGTTCACACTTCTCCTCACTCATAAATACGCTTTCAAAATATTCCTTCCATCTCTTTAGACTCGACATTTCATCATTCAGAATACAGCCATTCTCGTCTCGTATCGCATTCAATCTAGGGTGTTTTGAACCCTTGGTATTTCTTACGAGTTTCCAGAACATTTTAATATTTGCCTGGAAGTTATCCGATATTCTTCTATCATTCTTATCCGTTCTTTCTTGCTTTTTCCTTTCAACTAATTCTTTTACGCTCTTATTTAGACGTTTAAACTCTGCCTTACTTTTCTTCTTTACTATAGCTATATTAATTCGAGATTGAATTAACATAGACACAGTCAGGTACATTTTTAGCTTAATTAATGCACTCAGCAGCACCATGTCATCAGCGTAACTCAAGTTATTTACACAAATTCCATCTATATGGCATCCGACATGCATGCTGCTAAGAAAAGAATGGATTAAGAAAATTGCAGCCGAACATGGGCTGAAATACAATGCACCAAAAAGTCAGTATATGATCTTTGAGGCCGGACGGGATCGTACGCGTAGTGTGCCTCCTATTAAATTAAATGGCACGCCATTAACTAGGGTTGACTCTTTCAAATATTTGGGTAATATGGTTACGTCCGACCTCAAGGATACTTCTGACATAGAAAGGGAACGTAGGGCTCTGTCGGTTCTCGAGATGTTCAAGGGAGGTTAAACTCACTTTATTTAGAGCGTTTTGTACATCTCTTTACACGTGCAGACTGTGGAGGGACTACACGCAACGGGCCTATGGAGCTCTCCGGATCCAATATAACAACCCGCTCCGCGTGCTGATGGGGCTGTCATGACGCTGCAGCGCATCAGCGATGTTTGCTCAAGCACATGTAGATTGTTTTTACGCAACTTTGCGCAAAAGAGCTGCATCGCTGCTGCGTAGGGTAAGGGCCAGCCCCAATGGCATTCTTAAAATGATAGGTGACAGAGTGGTCTTCTGCAACATTGTTGTAGACTGCATATGCCCATCATCTAATTTGACTGCTGTGCTGTGCTGTGCTGTAATGCACATATTACAGCATTTACTAATAATTAATAGTTTTAATATATTTGTCTCGTCATATTTTGTTAGATTATTTGATTTAAATTTTTTTAATAATTATAATTTGAAAAAAAAAATGTAATGTAAATAAAAAATAAAAATGAGTCTTAGATAATTTTTAAATTAAAATTAAAATTGTTTATTTCGAACAACTTGAAATCCATAGGAATTGTTAGTAGAGAAAAACTTACATCTATGTTAGTAATATAATTTATACATTTTTTTTTAATATTTAATTATTAGGCAGGACATGGTCCTGGAGATCATATTTTTGATCAGTCTAATAACGCCCGTCGTGAGTGGGTTACAGCGGCTCGTGATGAAAAATTTCGATCGCTGGAGAAATACAAAATATTCCAAAAACCAAATTTGATACATACTTGACCAAGGTAAGATGTGTTCACGGATGTTCACGGATTTTCATAACAATATATTGTTTCGCTAAAAGTACGTAGGATTTATATGTAGATATGTTACTTATACGTCTTGGACTTTATGAAGTGACCTGAAGGTGCAATTTGTTGAATTCTAAATTAAAATAGAGATTATGACTAGATGAAAAACTTTTTGAAAACAAAATATGGTTGATAAGAAAAAAAAATGATTAACGAGTCAGTTAAAAAAGACTAGTTTTTACGATAATGCCTGAGTACAAAGACCTAAAAATTAATGTAATATTAAAGTTGATTTCTGATCGTTTTAAGATAATTCTGTTAAAAGTTTTTCTAATTTATAATAACATTTTTTTAATCTCAATAATTATAACATAGTAAAATTTAAAAAAATATTTTCTATTGTTTATTGAGAATTTTTCCTACAATTTTTCATGATCATACGAGCATTATGAGTCGCGCCATTTTGGATTTTACAATTTTTTGGACGTTTTAAATAAAACTATCGGAAAATTAGAAGAAATACGTAATAAGGTTATTTGTGAAAACTTTTGTGTATTTAATATACTTTAAAAAAAATGATGAACATGAGCGCTTAAAGCATACCACATTTGGATTTACCCATTGAAGTAATATGTACTTACGTACTAGAACAGCTATTTCAAACAAAAAATGTGCGCTACTCTGTGTTCGCGCGGTTTGTTTTCTTATCATAGAATAAACATAGGTAGAATGATAAGTAGGTAATAAAAGATTGTACTGTTAAATAGGTAAATTATATCGAGAACAATTTTTTACATTTTGTCATTTATTTTGTATATTATATTTGCTTATTTAATATAATATTATATCACAATTACATTTTAATGATATTTTTATCTCAATATTTTAAAAGGTATCTATCTCAAATATAAAAAAACATACTAAATGTATGTTTAACAAAACTTGTTAATATAACATTTAAATTACAAATATATTTATTTAAATTAGAATAGGAGCCGTTCATAAATACTGGGCACGCGAGAGTTAAAAATTGACGAATTTATTCCACTTTGACTTTGATGTAGGAACCTAAAAATAAAATATAAGAATAATTAGCAGATTTAAATATAAAAATTTTGGCCTAATTATCATAACTCATATATGTTTCTTCAAAAAAATGTGTATAATAATATATTCGTCCTATATTTAAGTACCCACAGAAATGTCGCATCTGAACAAATTAATTTCATAATCTATATTACGTGACACAAGATGGCGTCTTAGGAATAATTTGTTTTATTACTAATTTATAATACTTTTTTATTGATTAATTATCTTATTAACCAATTAAAAGTAATTCCTTGGTTTTTACTGACATTTCTTGAATTATTTGTGCTATATCTAAACACACACAACGGCATATTTTTATCACGAGATTTTTTTTTAAATCAACACAACACGTGTCAACTCTGCAAGCGCCTAGCGAGTGACTGATTAAAGTGCAGTGTATGCACCGCAGTTGAATGGAACATAGTAGCTGAATGCAGTGTCGCCTCTAGTACGTAGTACGTATTAGCTCAATGAATTTACCATAAGTTTATTTATGTCTTATGTCATAGTAGTTTTTGAAGTACGTTACATTTTATTTTTATGATACATAGAATGTAAAAAAAAGGAAAAAAATTAGACCCATAATTGTCATTGTGAATATTCTTTGTATTTTTATGCTTGTATTCGCTTGGTTGAAGCTTCAAGAAAATAAATAAACTTAAAAGAAAGCATACAAACATTGAGCTATTATGTACTACGTACTAGAGGTGACACTGCATTCAGCTACTCTGTTCCACTCAACTGCGGTGCATACCCCGCACTTTAATCAGTCACTCGCTAGGCGCTTGTAGAGTTGTCACGTGTTGTGTTGATTTAAAAAAAATCTCTTAAAAACATGCCATCGTGTGTACTTTGATATTGCACAAATAATTCAAGAAATGTCAGTGAAAACCAAGGAATTACTTTTTATAGGTTAATAAGATACTTGATCAATAAAAAAGTATTATAGATTAATAATAAAACAAATTATACCTAAGACGCCATCTCGTAGTAATATAGATCATGAAATTAATTTGTTCAGATGCGAAATTTCTGTGGGTACTTAAGTATAGGACGAATATATTATTATACACATTTTTTTGTCGAAAAATATATGAGTTATCATAATTAGGCTAAATTTTTTATATTTAAATCTGCTCATTATACTTTTATTTTATTTTTAAGTTTCCACATCAAAGTCAAAGTGGAATAAATTCGTTCATTTTTAACTCTCGCGTGCCCAGCATTTATGAACGACTCTTATTTTAATTTAAATATTTTGTTATATTAAGTTTTGTTAAACATACAACATGTTTTTTTATATTTGACATAGATACCTTTTAAAATATTCAGATGAAAATATCATTAAAATGTAATTGTGATATAATATTATGTAATATTATATTAAATAAACAAATATAATATACGAATAAATGACAAAATTTGAAAATTGTTCTCTATATAATTTACCTATTTAACAATATAATCTACTATTACCTACGGATCATTCTACCTATGTTTATTCTATGATAAAAAAAAAACAACCGCGCGAACACCGAGTAGCGCTCATTTTTTGTTTGAGATAGCTGTTCCAGTACGTAAGTACATATTACTTCAATGCATACAAAAAAGGTTTTATTTTTATTTAGAATTAAATATGAAATTCTGGGTGATTAAAAAATCTTTAAAATCCGTATTTCTCAAGACTTGTTCCTTTTTTGCCGGTAATTTAAATAAAAATCCGTATTTCTCAAAACTTGTTCCTTTTTGGCCGGTAATTAAAAATCTTCAAAATCCGTATTTCTCAAGACTTGTTGCTTTTTGGCCGGTAAATAAAAATCCGTATTTCTCAAAACTTGTTCCTTTTTCCTCCTACATATGGGCCATGGTCAAATTTGTAGCATTGTTCCCAGTAACCCTGTGTATGATTTTCTTTGTTCTCACTTTGATCTATGGCGCTACAAAAAAGACGTAAAGAAGAACATATTAATTAGTAACTATTTTCTTTCTAACTTGTAATTGTCCTAATTACAGTGAATTTCGGTTATAACGACGGCGGAGGGACCACTTTAATGTCGTCGCTATATCCGGAGGTCTCTATATCCGAAATAATAAAAAGTCATGTACACTTATCATTTATTTAATTAAGTTATACACGGGTGTTTTGTGATTTTTCTTTATTTTCAGGGATTTTGATTCAAAACACTCCATAATTTTAGCGCGGTTTTTCCACATCGTTGATATTGTAGAATGTGAAACTCCAAATTGTTTACACAGCTCAACATTGTTTTGTCCATTTTGCAGTCTCGAAATGATGTCCACTTTTTCTTTAACAGTAAATGTACGTCTAGGAGCCATATTCACAAGTTTAAGAAACACTGTTCACTCACTGGAATTTCTATGTAACTGATTCACAAATTTAACTTCGTAAACATGCTACGTAGTCCTACATACAAACAAAGCATTAGTTTGACCATCTGTGAATGTAAACAAAGGATAAGAAAGCTTAATAGCTTTAGGAATGAGTCTTTATGCCTTTGCCGACTCAGTCGCAATATCCGCAAGGGATTTCTAGGAATCGGTCATAAATGGTTCATAAAAACAAGTCGCTATACCCGAAATTGACGCTATAACCGAAGTCGCTAGTACCGAATGAATTTCTTACGAAAGTATGCTTTAAATTCAAGGGACGTAAGTTTGACGTTGCTATAACCGAAAAGTCGTTACAACCGAGGTCGTTATTAATGAATTCCACTGTATATTGATTAAATATCTAACAAAGAAAAATTCTAATTACAACTACCACAAATGCTCATGTCCTAGCGGCGGGCCGTATTAATGCTGCAATTTGAGTTTTTTTTATTCATCAGATAAAACTTATCCATCAAATTAATTGTAACATAGTATAAAAGTGAATTATTTTAATAATTAATAAACTGTTTTATAAATACAATTATAATTTTTAATTTTTTTATGTTGTATTTTACCCAATTGAATAAATTTTGCCTAATAATTGAAAATAATAGCCTTAAATTATTCCTAAAAACTGCATAGAAAGTAGAGAATATGTAAATAGTTTGTGAAAATAATAAGTAGTGTATAATTTTAACCTCACATTTATAATTGAGTTTAACTAGTAGTTCACAGGGAAACAGAAATTGTATGGACAACATGTTTATGCCTATAATGTTGGTGCTGTACCTGTATAATATTTATAATATGCCCTCCAAACGGAATATCGGTCACAAAAGCTAACACAAACACACAAAAGCACAGGGGCTAACCATCTACGCACGACAGAATTAATTATTAATATAATCGCGCGTTGTACAAGAGCGTGCAAGCATGGGTGCACTACTCTTACTCTCATAGTCACGAGACATAGAGAGAGATCAGCTGAACTCCCGGATTTACGTGCTTCTAAGGGGTAAACCACAACCGCTTTATGCCTCCAGGCTACTACGGAGAATTTTTACTCCTCTCTATATGTGATTAGAGAGTTGAGTAACAACCCTCAATGCCGCTGATAGGCCAACTCCGACTTCACCGGATAACCTCCCTTTTTCGTAGTCTTACCCGACTACGAAAAAATTTACCGATTACGGACTAATCCGAAATTGAGACTAACAATGCCAATAGAAGGCTCCCAGGACCGGTCCATAGTGGTGGACCGCGAGGATAACACGGGTAATGGGGGCACACCCCGAGGCCCGAAACCTCCATGCACCTAGGCGCATGAAGACGATAATCAAGGGAGAATTTTTAAATAGAAAAACGCAATGAATGATTTTGGTCCGAACAGCGATTCCAACTCGAAACCCTACGATGCACAGTTGCACTTACGACCAGTGGATTAACGAGGCATTCAATCTATTATTTATCATATTACGATACTCGTACTCTCTTCATTGATGAAAAAACAAACAAAACAGTCATTTCGATAGAAGTATCGGATTTTTCAAACACATTTTCATTTAATTACTGGACGTAAATGATAAATGATAGATTTCTGGGAACTGTGTTCTCTCTTTGAATATGAATTTTAATATTTGATAGAAATGTACGTTAGTAATATATACATATTATTAATTTATTTACCTAAGCAATTATGTAGTTTAATCAGTATTACCAGTGCGAGTGCTTGCGCTCACGAAACTATCTCCGCCTATTAAATAAAGTTCTTAGTATTTAATAGGCGGAGAAAGTCAACTAAATTCAGCCATGCTAAAGATTAGTCCGGAGAGACAATTAGACAGACAAAATCTTTAAAAATGGTGTAGTAAATAAAAGGCAGTCATTTCGATATATATAAATATATATATATATATATATATATATATATATATATATATATATATATTACAACGGGCTGTTTTCCACAACTCTCCGTCTTAGCGCGTATTTTGCGTGTGGGCAGGAATAATGTGGTTATTCGAGCCATGATATCTCCCCCGAAGAAGTTCAACAGTCCTTAACTTCGGGGAGCGATCCCGGGCGTGCCAAGAGAGGAAGAGCCATGTCCTGTGATAGCACTTGTTACTGTGGCTTGTTCAGTCTCATAAAACGAAATAGTAACATTGCCATCTATCGTAATCCCTAGAATTTGTTTGGCATTTTCCATAGTTACCTTTTACGACATCCACCAGATGAAATAGGGTAATGAATTCCCTTATATATCACCACCACACAGCAACATAGCTAATCGAATGTAAAACAACAGAAAAAGACATCATCATCATTACAGCCTTTCACAGATTCACTGCTGAACGTAGGCCTCTCCCAAGGAATACCACAAACCACGGTCCTGAGCCACCTGCATCCACCGACTCCTGCATGTCTTACCAGGTCGTCACTCCATTTAGTGGGGGGTCGCCCTACACTTCGCCTACCAGTACGAAGCTGCCACTCGAGAACCTTTTTTCCCCATCGGATTTCGGTTTTTCGAGCTATATGGCCGGCCCATTGCGACTTTAGCTTACTGTTCCGTTGGGCTATGTCGGTCACTCGGGTTCTACTGCTGATATCCTCATTTCTGAGTTTATAATAATAAAAATAAGGTTAATATTTAAAAAAAATTAGGGCGTAGATTCAGTGTTCTGAAGTTACCTGTTCCAAACTCGGTCAACTCCACCCTATACAAATAGCGCAGAATTGCATTTCGAAAGCTCCCCCGTGATGAACTTCGAAAAACCCGTCGCCATGTTTGAATCGATTGCCACTTGTGAGGATTCGACGTACGGCTTCAGCGTTCAGACGTAAATTAAAAACCCGCCCGCTATTATACTTGCACTGTTGGAAGCTCGCTTTTGAAGCTAACAGTACGCCCCGTAGTTCATTTAGTTTCTAAATTTTATACTCGTGTAGCGACAAATAGAAAGCTTTTCTATTTACACTTAGAATTACAGTTGAAAATTAAAATTTCAACAAAAATGAATTTAGACTTGAAGGAGCTTTTAGATTGCAATCAAATAATACTGTAATAGATAAAATCTGTAAATCGACGTTATTTTGAATTATCACATTCATACATATACATAGTCGATAAACATAGGTACCTACTTTTAATTTCTACTGCAAAAGCAGAACATAGTCGTTTTCATTACTTGAAAGACTTGTTCAGGAAAATGTATGAAAACATGATGTCCGAGATATAAAAGAAATTATAAATGACATATGCACTTCTATTGTAAATTATAGAAAAATCATACGAATTACTCACCGCCCTCGAAGTTAAGCTTTTAAAAAAATTAGAACTACTAAGCAATGCCGATCAAACTTGCTCAATTTTTAGATTTGTTTAAGAAGCGGGTTGAAGGAACGTTATCTATACATATAATAAATCTGTAGAAATGTCGTGTCTGTAATTCTAATATTTTCTAGAAAAAACAAGTCCAGGGGACTAAACGAAGGGTACTGAAGCCATATTAGTAGTTTTTAGAATTTTTGTCTGTCTGTCTGTCTGTCTATGTATTAAAGATTCACGCAAAAACTACCGGACAGGTTACCATGAAGTTTTGTGTGTAGGTAGTTAGGGACCCGGGGCTACTTATACTCTAATTTTTATCCGATTACAGAACTTTAAAAAAGGGGGGTTAAGTATTTTCCTTCCTTTAATCTTAATTTCTATTTTATACGATTGATGTGTTCTATTAAAATAAATAAAATATTTATAGATAAAGCCAAACATTAGTTTTAACCATTGTGTAATAAATTGAACTACACCGACAAAGTACAACATCAGTGTACAATAAATCTACTCTTTAATCTTTTATATATTTGCCGTCGATTTTTACGAGAAAGGAAGAGTATAAATTACAACATTAATGTTTGGATTGACAAAACTCAATGAATTAAGTCACCATTAACTTAATATGAGTCGTTTCAGCTATGTTCTCCTTCTATAAACATTTTTAGTCAATGTATTTTGAACTATTATCCTACCTGATAGTTAGTGGTCACGTAGCCAAATGAAAAACTTCACCGAAAGAAAAATGCTTAATTGGGGAAAGGTCCCACTCACACTGTATACTAGCGTAAAATAGCAGCTTAATGCTTATGTTTTCCGTATGGAAAGTGTAGTAAACCGGAGATCCTTTTAACTGGAAACGAGGCATTCCATTTTAGTTATCGGGGCGTGACCACGCCTCTGTATTTGAATTCTTAATCGAGGACAGATGTAGATATCTACGGGCCCAAGCATCTACTTACTTTGTCACTTTATTCTATTAAAAACTTACTGGCTTAGCTTAACAGAAGCCCCTTCAATCTTGCTTTGAAGACACCCACATTGTAATCAGATGGAAAGTCACTTGTTGGCAAATGGTTCCACTCCACTACTGTACACATAATAACAATGTCCTTCAGACCGAATTTCACCCACGACGGCCAGTCTCAACGGAGGTAAGCCATCTGCGAAGATAGGAATCACCTATAATCACATCATATCTCACTCTCAGTCCGATGGGATGGACTGCTGATGAGTGAGGTTGAGAACTGACGTTGGCCTAATCATTCGAACCCGGGACGATATGATCTGTAGGTGCACGGACCCACGAGGCTGTACGCAAAACAAACGACAAAACAAACCTTTTGGTTCGAATATATGGAATGTCGAACACAAAAGGCTGGTCGAGCGTCTAATTGTCTGATAATGGAAAGGAAAGGGAAGAATTATGCCGTGTAATTCGTGTTTGATGTAGATACTGGATTAAAAAGGCTGATAAATAAAAGAGAAGATCCTCAAATTAAACTAAGTTCAGTCGATCGAAGTATCAATTGTCGCGGCCTATGATACTGCTCACCATCTCACCGGTCTGGTGAACATCTCTCGTACACGAGTGTTTTTTTATAAAATTTTTACTTTCTCTACTCTACTTACTTTTAGTGACGAATAAACTTCCAGTCCACCTGATGGTAAGAGGTTATTGAAGTCCACAGATGCGGGTGACAACGTATCTGAATTTTGATTCGTAACCGAGGGTAGATGTAGATGTCTATGAGCCACAGCCAGCCACTTATCATCAGCTGCACAGTGTTCTCGTTTGTCAACCTAATCCTATATAAAAAAGATGCGTTGTCACCCCTGTGGACTAAGATGGAATGCCTGGTTATCATTAAAAAGATTCTCAGATTTTTTACACTCACCATCGCGTTTATCTGCTGTTTCACGCTGGTATTCAAAGGCTATAACAGTGAATGAGAAATGTCACCACATTTTAAAAGATTTCGCTGATTGTAATATAATTTTAGCTAGGCCACATTCTGACGATATAAAAATATTAGTCAAGCTTTACAAGGTGAAGTTCTCGGATCGATCACTCACTTCTCAATGTGATTGATCTGGGAACTTTTCATTTTATTTTTTGTAACTAATTGCATATCTTCTTCAACTTTCTGTAATTAATTATTGATTTGAGAATTTTATAATGTAATAAGTTTACGTATACCTTATGTAATTGTTTTTTTTTTTTTTTGTGAGGAATTAACGGAGCGACGTATTCATATTGTGAATAAGCTCATTAATAAAGAATTTTAAAAAAAAGGCTATAACAGTGGCACGACCGCGGTCTGCCTTCCCTTTTGTCGCTAGACAACAACTTTTTCTCACTACCCCCTCAAGACATTATCCATCATTCGTGCATTAAATACAGCCAATCCAAAGTACATTGCTAAACGTAACGTAAACTAAACGTAGACTAAACGTAACTAAATATTTGCCATAGTTCCCCCTTTTAGCAAGCGATTTTGCAATTATTTTGAGATGTCACCAGGAAGATACTGTTGCCTGTCTCCTGTTTTATTTTTTTGAGTCGTCTTTTACGATACTTACGGGATGGTATGGGTTCTTAGAGCTTCTAAGTAATAATATAATATATTATTTGGTAGGAGGTAGTGAATTCTTTTTCGCCGCCGCTACACGTTATTATCAAGATCCTGACTTAACATGATGATTTAGAAATATTTTTATTCAAGCAGAGAAAGCTGTGTTGAATATAGTCGATGGTTTTATTTTCCATTAAGCATGGTAAAAGGTCTATATTAATAAAAATCAATAGTGTGTATGAAATATCATCACTTAAGAAAGGCTGGTCAGATTTTTATGAACATTCTCATTAACAGTTGGATCCGGTAAGCGGCGGTGTTGAGAACAAGAAAACATTCGTACGCGGCCGTGGTGGATCGTTAGTAATTGAGTTTACAAATGGGATCCAACTTGCTCATGTACCGTGTGTCTGTCAAGAATTAGTATTGATACCTCCCTAATTATTCGTTTTTAAAGTTTGCAAACGAATATTTGAATGTAATGTAATAATAATCATCACTTGATTTAGAAAACTTTTTACTTGATCGTTCGAATAATAATAAGTCTAGTCCTATTTTTTAAAATATTTTTTTAGGCATATAAAGTAATAAAAAATATTTACGAAACAAAAACGAGTATAATTATCGATGTCGATTGTTGCTGACTTTACGAACGAAATCACTACAGAATAAAGACGTCATGTCTTGTAAAGTAACGTCACACCACAGATTAATCTGCGGCATACATAATACTACTACAACAGAGATGTCATTTTTCTAAGTCAGAACATCCAGTTATACTTATACATAGCATGTGTTGAGGTATCATACGGGCTCCAGACTCCTGTGTGATTCACGGCGTGAATTCACGCCGTAATTTTGCCGCGAACTCGTCGCGAAAAACACATCCCTCCACATTCGCAACCGTTCACAGTTTAGTTCGCGCGCTCGTCGAGAATGGACGCTGAAATATGCACTGCTATCCCGTGACGCTATGCGCTTTGGCTCACGAGAATTACGTGTATATAAAAGATAAAAAACTCGTATTTGCAATTTCTTTTTACAATTATCGCTTTCTAGAAAAGCACCGATCACGTCAAAGGCAATTCAAATGGGCTTGTAAATTTTATCGCTGCTTGCTCCAGACTTCCTTTCAGAATCGTTCACCTTTTTCTTATAATTTCTATAACTGGACATTAGACTTTCTTTTTTTTCAATCAGTCACTTCAACGCTTTTCGTAGTAGAGCCATGCTGCAGTTATATTAGTAGTATCACGGTAATATTATCTATACAGTATTGTAACTCGGCCGTATCTTTGAAATAAATTGCCTACAGCCGCGCGGTACGTAAACATGCGATAAGGCTACCGTCTCCATCATTTGTACTTTTTTTTTTTTTTTGCTTTGTCCTCCGTTTTATTTGCCTACTTTCTATTTGGTTTTATGATTGTAAATATACTTTATTATATAAAGAAATATAATAGGTACTTTGTGAAATGAATAGGTAGTGTTCAATAAAAATGCGTGTTGTTTTTTGATTGGTAGAATTACTTAAAAAAAGCCATGTTTATGTTTGAATAACAAATCGGTCTTATAAATTTGCGACCAAAAAATATATACGCCTCGGCTGAGACGTACGAAATGCTTCATTATTAAATTTTTTAGTATAAAAATCCGCATTCTAATATATTAAGTTTAATTAAAAATTGTTTTGGGAAACATGGACAAGGTGGAGAATTTTTTAGATAATTTCTTAACCAATAACCATATGATAATTATTGTAATAACGCATACAAAATAGACGGGTACGGGTACGCTTACGCTCTTATTCGTTACTTTTACACTTCTAATAGTTATCCACCGCCAATGCAGACAGCTATTGCATAAATGATACGTTGATACTTGATACCATTTTTATTATTATAATAATTAAATTTCATGAGACTCAGGACTCGCACAAATGGCAAAAAGGCACAAATGACCGCGAGCTTCAAAAAATAGTTTAAGACAACCTAAGAATTGTTCACGATCAACCTAGTGGGCATGAACCTCATTATTTGAAATCTATAAATCGCTATCACGATATAAACGACACGTGGCGCCATCTCTTGGTGGAGTGCCTCACTAAATAAAAAGTGGTGTTACAATATTTTTGGCGCCATCTCTTGTTGGAGTGCCTCACTAATTTAAAAGTGGTGTTACAATATTTCTTGGCGCCATCTCTTGGTGGAGTGCCTCACTAATTTAAAAGTGGTGTTACAATATTTCTTTTATCACAATATTTTTTGCTCAGAAGCATGCGATATAACTAAATAGAATAGTAAATTTTTGATTCAATACAGATTTAAAAATAATTTAATTGAAAGTAAAATTTTACTTTTAAAACTGTTTCGGAAAAATCTCCTGCACTGGGAACTACGAGCAAGTAATTCAACGGTATTTTTTAGGTTTTCGTACCCAAAAGGAAAGGGTCCCTATTACTGGGCCTCCGTTGTCCGTCCGGGCATCCGCCTGTCCGTCAGCGGGCTCTCATGATTCGTAATAGGTAGACAATTGAAATTTACAGAATGTGTATTTCTGTTTATTACTGACTTCTTGGTGATTTTGTTTTTTTTTGTGTCAGTCAAAAGCTTTTAACCTTTATAATTCGTTACTTTCTGCGAAAATAGATTTAATCCTAACTTATTGGTGTAGATTATGATAATATACCTGCAATTAATTTACATTTATTGGAAAAAAAATCGGGTATTCTCATATATTTTGTTCGGTTGTATATTGCTCGCCAGTGTTCGTCCTTCCTGTATCCACACATTCCTTCCACACGCTCTGAAGGGGGAGGGGGGTCTAAAATGTGGTGCAACGCCTTGCATAGTGCGAGTTATCGTCGCGCATAGCCTCTCTTCCATCACACCACTAGACCGGGAACGTCAACCGCTGCAACGGAAGGAACCCTACCCCGGTAAGTGCATTTTTCCCTATTCTCCTTCATTGTAGTTGTTAATTTACTTGAGCCTTTTTTGTTTTCTTTTCCCGTCACATTTTCTCTCCTACCGGCTCAAGTGAACCTCCACCCTGACACTGGTGAAGTGATAGATTAGGAAGAGCGAGTGCATCGTCCAAGGCTGTCGCGTGTCACGTAAGCCATCTTGTTTTGGGGTATCAGGAAACCGCACATACAGTCCACCTAGTAACATCTCGCATAATAGGGTCAAGGCCCGACCTGGGAATCGAACTCAAGAACCGCTAGACCTGTCGCCCAACCATTTCTGGTTCTTACGAGCCGGATTAAAATCGGGGCAATTGGCCCCACCAAATTATATAAGTCATCATTATACAAATTATACTTATAATATATAAGACAGACATTATAAAAGTGATAAATAGTTTTAATAGTGTCATTAGTATTATATATGTAGAATCAATTGCTTAAAATTTAAAATTCTACATTTATTTAATTTTTTAAATAGGACAGGAGATGCAGTGTAGGTACTATAACGAAACAATTTAACTAAAATATTAAAATTATAATCTCCATATATGGAGTACACGTGTCTTCACAAAATGTAGAAATATTATTAAATTAGTTCAGTAATATCATAATTTGTAGAAGATATAAGACACCATTCACCTGGAACCACGCAACAAACCACCAACCCCACTCCCTACCCCACACCTATGAACCTACGTCATACTTACTAAAAAAATTAAAAATTAAAAAAAATTAAAAATTGTTTATTGCGTTTCAAAAGGTAGTAACAAACAAGTGGCAAGGGCCCCTGTACTGGGTTGTTAAACCTGTGTTACGGGGTACCCCGCTCTTCCAACAGAAACATTTTAACAATTTGAAACATAGGATATTACATGGACATGAATTGATGAGATTTTTGATACTTAAGAAAGAGTGAAAGTGTGCGTGTGTGTGTGTGTGTGTGTGTGTGTGTGTGTGTGTGTGTGTGTGTGTGTGTGTGGCGTTTGTGTGTGTGTGTGTGTGTGTGTGTGTGTGTGTGTGTGAGTTTAGCGAATAAAAACTTACTTACTAATATATAAGTTTCCATCCATTCAATAAAGTCGTTGTTGTTAAACTGCATCAGTGAGTTTAATTCCTTGCCTTGCGTCTCACATTACAGGACTGTATTTTTTTTTAAATGAAGTGACGAACGAACTCAGAGCCTATCTGATGGCAAGTGGCTTCTGCGGCCCATGGACACTTACAGCCAACATCAAACAAAGCGGGCTGCAAATGCGTTGTTACATCGGAGGATTCAAACGGGATGCCTCACAGTCCGTTAATATACTGGCTCTGTATACGCTTCAGACAGGAACAGCGCAGTGCACGCGTTGCCGTTTGGCGACAGAAATAGTTATAAGGCTGGAACCTACGCACACTGACTACTGGACATAAGAGGCCTGCCGACTTTTAAGAATTTGTCGAGACGCTAGAGTACGATCTGCGTTTTCTTTAAATGACAGTTAAATGAAGAATACGTTATTAAGTTATGTACAAAATTTTAAATGCATTTTCCATCGAAGGTACCTCATGAGCTGGCAGTTTACAATGGACTCCATTGTTTTGGAGAACAAGGAGGTGATGGCGATAGGCCGGTAGTTGGACGGGTCTGAACGGTCGCCTTTTTTTAGGATTCGGGTGAACCAAAGGCGTCTTGCATGATTTTGGGACTACGCCTAGAGAGTAGGAGTACCGGAAAAGACGCGTTAAAACCGGTGCCAATTCTGGAGCACACGTCCTCAGCACAATTGGGGGGATTCCGTCAGGCCCACTCGACTTGTGGATGTCCAGGGAGAGGAGTGCTTTGCGAACCGAGCGCTGTGTGAACTGCACTTCCGGCATGGAGCACTGACACCGCGGGATGGTCGGCGGCGTACTCCCCCCGTCATCGAGAGTAGAGTTGGACGCAAAGATAGAGCCTAGGCTTTCTCCTTTACGGTATGGGCCAGTGAGTCGTCCTCTCTGTGCAGAGATGGAAGAGATGGCTGCCAGAAATTCCCCTGGACAGCCTTGGCGAGTGACCAGAATGCACGGGTTCCAGATGGAAGGCGAACTAGTTTCTCGCCAATTCTGCCTATGTGCTCTGACTTTGCCTTGGCAATGACTCTTTTGAAGGACCTGGAGGCGGAATTATACCTCTTTTTTTAGGGCGCTGTTGTTTACATCCCGGGACGTTGACGCGTCAGCCCAGGCTTGGTAGCACTCCTGTTTATAGCATGATGCTATTTTACAGGAGCGACCAAACCATGGCTGAGATTTGCCTCCGATGGGCACCACAGAGGAAGGAATAAAAAGTTCCATAACCACGAAGTATCACATCAGCGACAGAATCCGCAACAACGTTGGGATCGTCCGGCGGGAAGCAACCCCCGCCCCCAAGGGTAGGATGCAAAGAAAGGCCGCATCCTATCCCAATCGGCTGACCTAAAGTGCCAAACACGGCGGCAGCCTGCAAAATGCAACTGCGATTTCAGCACTCGTGGCACCACACTCCGGACAAGACAATGGTCCGAGGAGCCCAAAGGGGCGTCGACGGAAATCTGATATCCGACCGGGTGAGAGGTCAGCAGAATGTCCAACAGGGAAGGTGCATGATCCTCCACATCTGGGATCCGCGTAGGCGAGGAAACCAGTTGTGTCAGACCATATGCCAAGGCAAAATCTCGAACAGATCTCCCCGCGTGATCGGTTAAACGTGAACCAAGCCATTTGGCGTGATGGGCGTTAAAGTCCATCCAAAAAAATTAAAATTAATAATAAGATTATTCAATTCACACACTGTCTGGCAGCATTTAGTCAGTAGTCTAATATTTTGATGAAAAAGTAAACCACAGAACACTGTTACTACTACCAGAGAAATAAACTATAAAAACCAATATTAAATTTCAGCCAATAGCGTAATAACTAAACACATAAAATTAACATCAACCACTAACGTATTCAGCCAATAGCGTTACCCATATGCGTTAAAAATATCGGTTTGAACGGTTTAAATAAAATATCACTTGAAATGACTTAACGGCAAATGGTTTAATAATTATATAATTATTTAATAATATGATAAATTTCAACCACAATGAGATATAAGTTTAATTTTATAGCAAATAATTGTTACAATCCTTTTTTAATGTGAAGCCTTTATTTTAATGTAGGTACTAAACATATATTACTAAGTATATAGAGAGTACTAAATCAAAAGAATACATGGATTGATGTTTTTGAAGAATATTTCCTACATTTCTTCAGTATATAAAATTTTAATAGCGCCATTTACTACATTCTATAGATGAAGTCATTTAATCAAGTCGAAAATTGATAATTTTATTCAATAAGGTTAATTTTATTTATTTAATAAATTTGTTAATTTTTTATATTTATATAATAACCATCTTTAACATCCACTATCATATTTTGCATAGTATATCGAGAACAAAGATGACCACTTGACATTACTATTTCCACACATGACTTATGTACACTCATTAATCACTATCTTTCAATAGATTTGTTTTTTTTTTGCCTTATTTGAAAATTTTATCAGAAAAAACGAGACAAATATATTGACTCAATTTATGTAGAATTGTTGGTTCTCTCTATGCATATGTATGTATGTAATTACTCTAACTTTAAGGCATTATATACTACAATGTCCCAGTCAAACCATATCTATTGCAGTTAAAAGCAGGCAGGCTAAACACAACGACAATTTCATAATATTATGTAAAAATACTTTTTCATTCGTAACTTACATTATATTAAATTATAAAGTTTCATGTTCTTGTATATTATTAATAGTTATTACTTAATATATATATATATATATATATATATATATATATATATATATATATATATATATATATATATATATATATATCATATATAATATATATATATATTATATATATATATCATCATCATATATATATATATAGGCTATATATATTTCATATGATATATATATCCGGCATCTTAAATTACTAAGTAGATATCTAAAAATCTAAGGAAAAGTCATCTAAATATTAAAGTTTGTTATTGAAAGAACAAAAACCGTCCCACCACAGCACGCAATGAGTACACACCCCTATCGGAGATGAGTCCATAATAATGATAATTCTGAAAACTATAACCATTTTCATCCCGGATTACGCAATCCTGGAACCACAATGTATATAATCATCTCGTTTTAAAATGACAATGATTACCGGTAGCTAATGCTTCAACTTTGGGGCTTAAGGGTATAACTACACTTGATATTTAATTCGTCACTGATTTACTTTCTTCGATAAGTATATTTAATAACATTATATATAATAAGTGTTATTAATTTTTTCAGCTCTTATTGGTCGTACTTACTAATAAATATCACGAGTCCTAATAAATAAATCGACATGTGTATGTATTTCTTCCCTAGAATGGAGGAGGCGCATGTATATTAGTTTCATACTTTTTGGTATAACCAAAAAGTTTGTTGATTGTTGTTTGAAATATTGTGTTGTAATAATTTAAATTATTTTTCCTTGGTACTTAGATCACACTAAACTTAAACTTAATCATAAACTTTATTAATGATACTTGCCTACTAAGTATTGGGCCCTAACCTTAAACCTATTGACGAGTTATTGCTTTCTGAGTCAAGGTATCGTTCCTAATTTTGTACTTTGTTTAGACGTTATTGGGTATACTCGTAAATCATTTTGTGAAGGATCGAGAATTATTTTATTTCATAATATCTCCAAATTTCTCGCAGTGTGCGACAACATCGATTATAATAATCCTTGTGAACGATACGCTACCCCAATGCGTGTTGGCCACAGAAATCGTAATATTATAACTATTTCTGTGGTGTTGGCGGACTTCACACGATTTTTTAAATTTCTCAGACATGCAGGTTTCCTCAAGAAGTAAAAGCCGAGCACGTGGTAAATGATAAAATGGAAAAATATTAAAATTTTGGTAAATTGTAATACTTTTAGAGAAATTTAGCTCAGAGACAAGTTTAAAAACTTAAACATATAACTTTCATAATTATGACGATAAAATGTATTTATTCACAGATCATACGTCCGTGTATTACAACCTTTATTTAAAAAAGTAAAAAGGAATATGGCGGCAATCTGTCAAGACACGCGCGCGCCACGCGCCAATCATTCCCCTTCTGCGATTAAATCTGTATCAAACGTAAGCGTCCGCAAAGATAACTTGTGAATCCGCAATAAAGTATTGAATTACACACATTATCTTTTATTTACGTTTCCGATTGAGGCGTATCGATTTACGGTTTGAGAGCAATCAGTTAAAATGTTATTGTTTTCTATGGGAATCTCGTTGATGAATTGTTGTTTTTATAAATGTACGAGTAGAGCGGGTGACGCATGTTACTCTAATTTAAAGCTAGAACCGATATTTTTGCAATACATTTTTTATTTTTCTTGTATGTAATTTTGTCTTTACAACGTTAATGAAGAAATTTTATTGTCATTTAATTTAACTTAGACTGTGGTATTGTAAGTGTTAAATTTAGATCGCCTTTTGAGAAAAACTTCGCACTTCATTAAATTACTATTTAGGTTTGAAATTCGTTTAAGCTTAAAGCTAACTTCATCCCAATAATTTTTTGTTGCACATTGAAACACATACGCGTTTGGTTGTATACCTGATCAACATTTACCCTTCAACGTCTCGGTATAATTCCCAATTACCTGTGTAATATTTCAATAATTAATAAAGTTATTATTAGGTACTATAAATTATCATGTGGAAATCTATCTCCATTTTTGTGCACAAAATTATTAATGCAATTTTATAAATACATAATATGTATGCATTTAACGAGCGAAACTGCTTAATATTCAATTATTTATACATATAAATATTTTTAATAGAATAAGCTTGCAGTTTCCTATTTAAAATAATGACCCCATGATGTTTTCTATCGTCCCCCAAACAAACAATTTATAAAAACTGTACCTACCTGTCGAGGAGCAATCACAATTGATTTAATCATCCCTTGATACACACTTGCCGGTTAGCTTTAGGGCAAATACAGGTGTAAAGTGTTCATTGTTAACGATTTTATGGTTGGATAACCGTTTATACGGGGACCAATTTGTTGTGTTAAGAGATAAGAGTTGATGATACTTTTGAACTTTGATTGTGACTTTAATTGCGTATATCTTTGCATAAATTTCGTGAGAAAATAATAAATTTACCTGATTTTAATTTATTTAGTAGAGAAAATGTCATTAAACTGTACATCGTGTAGGTATCCTATACTTTTTGTTCTTACCTTAAAAGAGCAATTCTTGTTTAAATTTATATATTACTAGCTGACTAGGCAGACGTTTTGTACGTGGTAGAGCCACGCTGCACCTATATTATGATTGTAGCACGAATGGGTCGGCTCGACCGCCGAATGACTACGCTTTTACAGCATACCAACGTAAAATAGCAGCTTAGTGCTGCTGTGTTTCGTATGGCGAGTGCAGAGATCCGGAGACCCTTTTTTAATGGAAACGAGGCATTCCATATTAGTCCTCAGGGGTGACAACGCATCTGCGTTTTGATTCTTAAGCGAGGATTAATGTAGATGTCTATAGGCCACAGCATCCAATTGCCATCAGGTGGACTGTGGGCTCGTTTGTTACCCTTATTCTATTTAAAAAATACTTTAATCTGCCCTTTCCGACGACCGTTTTACCTTAATTTTTTTAAAACTCACAATAAAAAATTTAGATTTGAAATTTGGATACCGTGACCGTGATATATATATATATATATATATATATATATATATATATATATATATATATATATCCTGTCTCTGAAATTGAAGCAAACAATACACATTTACAAAATTCCATTATAATCAGTCGTGTGGTTTCAAATTGAATGACAAACAATGTGTCACGTATTTTTTTAAATATTAGCTGTTCCTCACGACTTCCCCTGCGATGAATTTACTACGGTTGGACCTCAAGGGTTTTGATTTATTTTGAGCTAAACCCAAATTGTTTTTCTAAAATAAAAATAGTCTAACTCGTTATAACGTCAGCTAATCTGCGAGTGAAAGTCCCAAATCGATCTAGCCATTTCGGATATTTTTTTACAAGTAAATAAAAAAAAACTGTATACTTTAATATGCATTAGTAAAAAGCTGTTATTTTGTAATTGGTTGTAATATAATTGGTTTCTCGAAAACATCACTAACAAATTCAATGAAACTTTGTATAAAAACAAGTGGCAAAATTAAAAGTTTTGTACAAACAACTTCAATATAAATAAAATGAGTACATCATCAATGTAGTCGAAGTCAATCAAATACGCATTATTAAGGATAACCGCTGACTGCTGATCATGAGGTCCTGGGTTCGAATCACCGGTCGGGCCAAAAAATCAATTATTGAGTTTTCCGTCAAGAAATTCTCAGTAACTGTCCGGAGTCAGGAAGTTGGCGGTGTCTCGCCCTCGCGCCTCGGAAAGCACGTAAAGCCGTTGGTCCTGCGCCTGATCTCTCTCCGGTCGTGTCGGTTTACCGTCCCATCGGATTATAAGAGTAAGGGAATAGAGAGTGCACCTGTGCTTGCGCATACATTTGAATCCTGTCCTGCGCCGATGGCTGACCTCCGTTGAGGAAGGCCGCCGTGGCCGAAATTCGGTCTTGAGAACATTAATTAATTAAGGATAACTAAAAAACTACTGATCATATTTTGATCAAATTTATATGGGACCACACGAGAAGCACCAGTTTTCAAATAAAATCATCAAAATCGGTTCACCTAGAAAGAAGTTCTAATGTAACACACATAAAAAACATACAATCGAATTGAGTACCTCCCCCATTTTGAAGTCGTAAGAATCGTCATTTAGAATTTTTAATGAAAAGCCATAGTTATACTTAGTTATTTATAGCGATAAATCGCTGAATTACTATATTTTTATTTCGAAAAGGTACTGAATTAAGGCAGTCTAAGACTTCTACCAACGCCATTATAAGGCTTAAACTTCTTTTATTTACTGTTGATGTCATTACTTATGCAAAAGGATTTTCGGATGCTTCCGGTGTTCAATACAAAGCATTCTAGCTTTGAGGTTACAGGGTCAGTTTTAATTCGAATTCGTAATTCTAGTTTTTTATGAAATAAGTATGTAGTAGATAATCGAGTAAATATTAAGAATACATAACATGACAACACCGAAAGTCCTACACCTCAATAGATACAACTTATCGCATAATATAGTTTACTTGAAATACCTTAAGGTACTGGCTCTGTGTACGGTATTATGGCGACTGTACCTTTTTTCATTTATAGAATAAAGGTAATAAACGAGCACACAGTCTACCTGATGGTAAGTAGATGCTGTGACCTATAGACATCTACATTTATCCTCGATTAAGAATCAAAATGCAGATGCGTTGTAACCCCTGAGGACTAAAATGGAACGCTTCGTTTCCTGTAAAACAGGGTCTCCGGATCTTTACACTCACTGTACAAAACACAGCAGTACTAAGCCGCTATTTTACGCTGGCTAACTTATTTAATTGGACGACTAGACAGAAACACTTGATGTAACTCCACCCACTTGCTGTCGCCATTCCACGTTACTCTTAGCGCTCGCCATAAATATCATAGGTACTTGTCCGCAACCGACCCGGTCAAGTAATACAGTTGCAATGATCATTGCCGTTTTAAGTGCTACTTAAAACGACAATGATCATTGAAATGAATGAATTTGAAAACATCGTAAGGAAACCTTAGAAATAAAAAAAAGTCTCAGAAATTTGAAATCCACCACCACCAACCACCACAATACGGGTTGTATTGGAAAAGCGTGGTGAAGGTACACTTCTCTGCTCTAAAACCTTCTCAGAAACGTAAGGAGGCGCGCATTGGAACTAAATTATTTTTATCTAACGTTTTTTCATAATGCGTACAGCAAGGGACTGAAATAATTTGGCTGGTCTCTTTCGGACCGATTGTAAAAATGTGGGTTGGTGTGTTCAAAGCAAGAGTGAATAGACTTAACTAACACAGTGCGATTGAGGCTTCATCACCACTTACCACTATGTGGGGTTGTATTCAAGTCTTAGCTTAGTAATTAAAAAAGAATATTAATCATGACTTTAATAGTTTTGATTTTAAGAAGTGTTTTAAGCTATTGCATAGTTTTTATCGCGGGCTTTGAGTGCTAGACGTATGCGTGACTGGTTGTTTGTATTGTAAGATAATAAAAATATTATTTTAAACAATAATATAGTTTATTGCAAGAAGCATATTCTTTGGATTTTTATGAGTTGTCGTCATGCTAGCAACTTTGGTGAATTTAGAGCATTTAATAACCACACACTAGAAAATTATGGTTTGTCGAAAGAACTCGTTAATTACCATAAACCTATAGTTTCAATGATAAAAATTCCTGAATAACCTACATGTATTGTAAGATAATAAAAATATTTTAAACAATGTTAACTTCTCATTTATTCAATAAAAGAAAAAAAATTGTGTTCTTATCGGTCACCACGCTCAAAAAGTGTAACTTGAATCAAAGAAAAAACTTGAATTAATATCAAAGAAAAAAAACAAAGAAAAAAAATACTGCATAAATAAAATAAATAAATAATTATAATTGCATAAGTTGATAAAAATGCTATGCAATAGCTTTACCGCGGCAGTCACCGAGTGCCGCACGTATTTTTTTTTCATAAATAAGAGGGGACAATACAGCACGCGGCTCACCTGATAGTACTATCACTGCCCCTGAACAACTGCCACACCAGGGGAATCATTCATTTCTTTTAATTCTTATTTGTACTGACCACAGAAAGACAATTTGATATTTTCGCATTATAAACCTACCAAAGATCCGCTGAGGCATGTTAAACGTGTGACGTTATGTCAGAGGGCGCTCGTCCTCCGGATCCAGTTACGCAGCGGACATGTCATCCGACACTTCCGTTTCCGAACGAGCGACCGGCAGGTGAGTGTATCCGATCGACCCGGGTTCGACAACAATGGCCCTGGTACTGTGGCTTAAAATAAGACTTGAAAATGTTATAAGGTACGGTAATAAACGTCAGCGTTTAATAAAAGCTTGAGTAGTGCAACAATTGAATAGCATAATATTGATTTCATTTATAATTTAAATAAACTAGTATTTGGGCTTCAGTGTACGGTAACCGATTTTTTTACTAATTTTAAGGACTAAACAAAATAATATTTTTTTAACCTATTACTACTTGGTGGTAAGTGATGATAAAAAATAAATAAAGCCCTAGATGGTAAAACGCACTGTTTTAGCGTAACTAAAGTCTTGCCTTGAATACACCCAGATTGTATTCGGACAGAAAGACAGACGGCGGCAAAATATTTCAGTCACTTGCTATTCGCAATATAAAAGACGAAGCAAACCGTTTGGTTCTGACGTATGGAATATCGATATATAACAACAAAGAGGTGAAGACCTGCCGCCCACCTGGTTATCCGATGGTGGAAAGGAGAGGGAGGAATTATTTTTTTTTGGGGGAGACCAGTATTGGTGAGCCATGCTGCAGTTATATTAGTAGTATAGTTGTAGCACGAATGGGTCGGCTCGACCGGGGAAGGACCACGCTCTCACAGAATACCAGCGTAAAATAGTAGCTTAATGATGCTGTATTTCGTATGGTGAGTGTAGAGAACCGGAGACCCTTTTTGCTGGAAACGAGGCATTCCGTCTTAGTCCTCACGAGTGACAGCGCATCTGCGTTTTGATTCGTAGTCGAGGATGGATGTGGATGTCTATGGGCCGCAGCAACCACTTGCCATCAGGTGGAATGTGTGCTCGTTTGTCACCCTATCCTATTAAAAAAAAAGTGGTTGCTGTGGCCCATAGACACCTTCATCTATCCTCGATTACGAATCAAAATGCAGATGCGTTGCCACCCTTGAGGGCTAAGATGTAATGCCTCGTTTCCAGTAAAAAGGGTCTCCAGTTCACAAAAATTGCAAAACGGAACACAGCAGCGTCAAGCTGCTATTTGACGCTGGTATTCTGTGAGAGTGTGGTCCTTCCCCGGTCGAGCCAAATCACTCGTGTTACAATTATACCAGTATCTAATATAGCTGCAGCATGCTTTACCACATAAACAAATTTGAGTTACAAACACAATAAAAATAAACTTTGAGTAAAAAATTAAAATCCAACTTTAAAAACGAAAATCGTCTCTGTATAATCGAGGACAGATAGGTGTCTGTGGTCCAGTTCACTTATCATCAGGTGGACTATATGCTCATTGTCACCCTTATTCTATAAAAAATATTTATGACTAGCTGTTCCCCATGACTTCGCCCGCGTGTAACTTAGGGTTTTTTTTGCGTGGAACCGCAATTCTTTTCCTAAAATAAAGTAGCCTAAGTTACTCCTTACAACATCAGCTATCTGACAGTGAAAGTCCTGTCAAAATTATTCCAGCCGTTTTGGAGATTAACGTCCAAATTAAAAATGTCGTAAATTTCACGAGCCAAAAATACCAGGGAAAATAACTCTAGGTACGCCAATGACAGCGGTAAACCCCGGTTCGATCCCTGTTGGTATCAATGAAATTGTCAACTGCAATTTCAAGTGCTGATTTACCACGTGCTTGGATGAAAGGAAAACGTGAGGTACCCTGCATGTCTGAGAAAGCAAACAAAAAGTCGAAGATATGAATTCTCATTAATTGAGACTTTACTCGATCCATCGCATATAAATTTCAAAACTGTCCATGTTATACTGATTATAACCATAGGCTTTCTCATCTAGAAATGAGTTCACTGGCTGACCGACGAAAACTTTTAGACTTAATGACGCTACATAACCTTCTACACGGTAAGTTAATTTTATCGAGTTTATTGCGGCAAGTGTGCTTTAAAATTGGCTATCGTAGTCCTAGACATCAAATTACTAATTTATTCCATATTCCCTTCAGTAGAACCAATCTTGGAAAGTTTTCTCCGCTGAACAGATGTATGCGAACTTACAATAGCTTAAACAATCATGACATCGACATCTTTAGCGACCCCGAACGTGTATTTAAAAGAAAATGTAGACTTAATATTTATGATTATAAACTTTATCTTAATATATATAAATCACGTGTCACGTTGTTTGTCCGCAATGAACTCCTAAAGTAAACCGATTTAATCAAATTTGCACACCGTGTACGGTTTGGCCTAACTTGAGAGACAGGATAATTTTTTTGCCCATGAGCGACCCACAATTTCTTTTTGCGAATTTAAGGATTTTTAATAGGACATGACAAAGGGGCGTCGAAAAGGAAAAAGGGCAGACGAGAACGTCTGCCCGGCAAGCTAGTTTATTATAATTATTACTAGATGTGATGCTTTTACTTTGATTAGTTTGACTTCTGTTAGTTTTAGAGTTTATATCCATATTGGTTTAATTTTTATCCTCTTATAATAATACACCTGCAAAGACATAACCTTTGACAAAATAAATTGCGTTTTGTTTGTGACAATGTATATTGATCTGACCTCTATATATACAAGTACGCGTACTTGTATATATAGAGGTCAGTGATATTGATATTTTCAATGCAGTATCTATCTAGATAAATAAATTCCACCAATTCGTATAGGTTATAGCGCGGCAGACATAGTCTTGTCTTAAAATATAAAGAATCAATTACTTCACTAGAGTCAGTAATTGATTCTTGGATTACGCTTTTATAACAAAATCTAAGATAATATACAAAATCGAACTTCCGCCAAGTTTAAAAACTTTTATAAAACGTAGATTGTATAAAAAGTGATAGATATTATAATATTAGGAGTTTATGGATATTAATAATCACTTGGAATGAGATGCTCGCTACCATGTTATGTCTAATTCGTTTTATGTTGTTAATTATTGTGTAAAAATATTAAAATACAAAAATTAAATAAAATGTAAAAAAAATTATAACATTATATTAAATAACCTAAAATATATATTATCATTACATTTAAAAGTTTCCAATTTTGTAATCTACTTTTTGAAAAAAAGTCTTGCTAGATTTCTTGCCGGTTTTTCCTAGGACAGAGGTTTTTACTTCTTCTTCTATTATATTGTTAAAAAAAATTGCTCTAATATCATTTGTAGTTTTTTGTTATAGAGAATTCAGTAAAAAATAAATAAACAAACTGGAAGAAAACATAGGAATACGTCTGTATAGACTAAGTACTACTTGGATATCCTTTTAAACTAGAAAGAAAGGCTGTAACTCAGAAATGCCTCTAACTTCACCTTATACTTTTATAAATTTAAATATCGTTTTCATAGTTTACGATATATATTTCGGCTCTCAACTACGTGGGCGGTAGACCACCTGTGTCCAGGCATCACTGCTCAATGAGCCGAGTGGTTCCAAGGCACGCAATACTAGCTGCAGTAAAATTCACACGCGGTGAAAGAGTTAGACAAAAAAATTCGCACGCTAAATTATCGAGTTTTTGTAACCAACAAAGCATCCGTACTTCTTCTTTGGCTTCTTAACTTTAAGGAATTGTTCATTTTAAAACTGCCTTTAAATTGTGGGAGCAATAAAAAATTAAAATTTCAAGTGCTCATTGAAATATAGAGAATTAGTTCTAATAAGGTACATGAGGGTAATATGATCACATGAAGATTTTCCGCCATATGCAACCAAAACTAGGAGAAGAACGGGGACAAAAACACAAGATCATATACTATAACTTATATATTCAGAAAAAATCTAGCAAACAAGCTTTGGCAATAATTAGGAAGACTTCGAAAAATCTAAGTACCTACTTTAAAAAAACTAACTACACTACACCATACTAAAATCCACTTAAATATTTAATACAATGTCAACTACAAAAATGGCGTCGATAAAGCATCGCCCTTTTGACCCTTTGATATTTGATAGACCGATAAAAGAGCTGTCGTATCAAAATAAGGCTGTAGTTTTTAAGTGAAGAAAGTGAACATATCAACCGGATGGCCATATTATCCTCATGTACCTACTATATATTTATTTGTCGTCATTTCTTGTTTGATTAAAACGTTGTTTTCCCTCATTATAACTTTCTCCTGTATCTAGTAGTGATTTTACATACACAAAATGTACAATGACACACAACTAAACCGAGAACAATTATTTGTAGGCCATATAAATACTCGTTTTGTACAGGATTTGAATTCGCGGCGTTCAAAAATTACTCCAAAATTAATCTTTGTCTTTTATTTTTTATCCGTTTATAATACTGTCCATTCGATTACTATGAAATATTGGCGGTACGAGTAGTAGTGTGCGCCCGCGAAGGTTCCTGACAGTATTTTTTTTAAATTCTTTTATTACTAGGCTGCACTAAAAGTATCGGGAATGGAATATTTCCACTGTTCCTGTCATATTAAAATCTTTTTAATTAAAAACTTCTTGGTTTTAAAAATCGAATATCATTTATTTATTTAAAAAAAGATTCTTGGTGTTGTCACAAGGTTTTGTCTTGTTTAGTCGTTGAGAAAATGGAATTGACTCGAGAAAATTCAAGAGCGATGATTTATTATGACTTTCGAAGTGGTTTAACACAAAAACAGTGTGTTGATCGGATGATTTCTACATTTGGTGATGAAGCCCCATCCAAAACCACAATTTATCGCTGGTTTGCTGAATTTCAACGTGGACGTGTCAAGCTCTGTGATGATCCCCATCAAGGTCGTCCAAAAACTGCAGTCACCCAAAAAACGTTGATGCTGTGCGTAAGCTGATTGAGGAAGATCGACATGTGACATACCGCGAAATTCAGGCAACTTTAGACATTGGCATGAGTCAAATACAAATAATCTTGCATGAACAATTAGGTGTAAAAAAGTTGTTTTCCCGATGGATACCGCATTCGCTCTGTGAAGAGCAAAAAGCGGCTCGCGTTACTTGGCGCGCCAGAACTCTCGAAAGATTCCACGCAGGATCCTCAAATGCTGTATACAACATCGTATCAGGTGACGAATCCTGGATATACGCGTACGAACCCGAAACAAAAAACCAGTCACGAGTTAGGGTGTTCGAAAATGAGTTAAAGCCAACAAAAATTGTTCGTTCATGGAGTGTAAAAAAAATGGTGGCCACGTTTGTCTCCAAAACCGGCCATGTTACGACTATTCCTCTTGAAGAACAAAGAACGGTTAATGCAAAATGGTATGCTAGCATTTGTTTGCCACAGGTCGTTTCTGAACTCCGTAAAGAGAACTGCAACCGCCACATCATCCCCCATCACGACAATGCGAGTTCTCACACCGCACACAGAACAAAAGAGTTTTTAGAGCAAGAAAACATAGAATTATTAGACCATCCGCCGTACAGCCCCAACTTAAGCCCTAATGATTTCTATACTTTCCCTAAAATAAAGAATAAATTGCGTGGACTTCACAGAGATTTTCATCACCTGAATAAGCTGTGGACGCCTACAAAACGGCCATTTTGGAGACCCCAACTTCCGAATGGAATGGTTGCGTCAATGATTGGTTCCATCGTATGGAAAAATGAGTCAAATTTCGCGGAGAATACTTCTAAAAGCAATAAATACATTTTTAAATAGTAATGTTGTGTCACTTCCTTGATTCCCGAAATTTTCAGTGCCGCCCTCGTATTTATTTTAACATCTAGGATTTTCTTCTATATTGTGGAAGCAGTTTACATATATAAATTGCACAAGGACAAACATCCAGACCCGGAAAATTACTCGTAGGCCATACTTGTTCCATGCGGGATTCGAACCCCGCCGTAACTCATTGCGAAGCCACTGCGCCATAGAGTCGGATTTAAAGTGACGAACGATTGTACAGTCCCATGTGGACTATGTTAGTGCTGGTAACCAGTTACTTGAATTTAGCAGCTCGTGGACATCTGCAACTTACTTCAAATTAAGTAGGATTCAAACGTTGTCACCTTTGAGGGTTAAAGCACGTGAACCTTTTAAAAAAAAAGCACGTCTATTTGGCGGTAGAAACAGGTATAGTTATTCTATTTCACGATGAAGGTATCGCCACGGAATAAATAATAGGGTATCGCCTTGATCGTAGTAGTGACGTATACCGACAGGCGCGTTCGTGTATCTGCGATTCGTTCGATTCGCGACCGCGAGTGAGCGCTCGCCAGGCCTACGCACACTTACACAATGTGTATGTGCACGGCTAACACAACCAAAGTCTCGGAGGAAGAAAAGAAATCCTGCCAAAAAATGGAGTCCTAAACAAACAAATAATAAATATAGTAAGAAATTAAAATCAGATTATTGGTTCGTCTTCTATGTGTAAATTAACCAATGACCCGATTGCGATGAAGCTTTTGAGTTATTTGTTTTTTTTTTTATTTAAAATAATTTATGATTAAAACTACTTTTACGGATTTTATCGCGTTTATTTTTGCTTTTAATTACTTTTATTTTTAATTCCCGACGTTTCGGGCGCTTTCCAGCACCCATGGTCACGGGGGACTGAGATGACTGACGTCCCGATGTCATTGTTAAACCGGGAGTACCTTCAGCTTTTTTAATTATTGTTTATGGTCCGATCTAATGCAAAATGAACTGAAATTTTACATAGATCGGACCATAAACAATAATTAAAAAAGCTGAAGGTACTCCGGGTTTAACAATGACATCGGGACGTCAGTCATCTCAGTCCCCCGTGACCATGGGTGCTGGAAAGCGCCCGAAACGTCGAGAATTAAAAATAAAAGTAATTAAAAGCAAAAATAAACGCGATAAAATCCGTAAAAGTAGTTTTAATCATGTGTAGTGTTCGCGTAAATATAAGAAATCATTATGTAAAATAATTTAATTATTCGCGCGTCCACAATAGTTTCTAACGAAAAAAGAAGCATTGCAGCGCATGCGGGTAGAAGTAGTAGTAGGTTAATGAGTTCTTATATTTAAAGTTAAATTAAAATTAATATCAAATTTTCTATATTAATAGATTTTTATGTAACAGTAGTAGATTATATTTTAAAGGTTAAAACAAGTATTTTTTATAGGATAAGGGTGACAAATGACTTCACAGTCAACCTGATGGTAAGTGGTTGCTGTGGTCCATAGACAACTACATCTATCCTCGATTACCTTTTTTTTGTTGTCACCAATGAGGACTAAGATGGAATGCCTCATTTCCTGTAAAAAAGGTCTCCGGTTCTCTACACTCACCATACGAAACACGGTAGCATTGAGCTACTATTTTACGCTGGTATTCTGTGAGAGCGTGGCCCTTCCCCGGTCGAGCCGACCCATTCGTGGTACAACTATACTACTAATATAATTGCAGCATGGCTCTACCGCGTAATAAATTAATGTATTTATACACTCTCCAAATAATTGTACCGTTTCTGGATATTTGTCCTTTTGAAATTTATGTTTGTAAACTGCCTCCACGATACAGGATAAAATCCTAATGGGGCGGTAATGTTTTTTTTTAAATTAAAATAAATAAAAGTAATTAAAAGAAATTAGCTGTTTATTTTAACTAATTATCCGATTGTTGTACTATAAAGGTATATTATAAAATATTGAAACATATTATAGAACAGTTATTAGGATGCTTATAACAAAGCAAAATTAACAGTGGTTAGTCGATGAAGTATCTGACGACAAAATCGTGGTTTTTGGGTTCATACTCCAGTCGAAATGACTATTTGTGTTACACGTAAGTGCTTTTCTTCTGCACTTAATATCTTTTATATAATGTGTTTATTAGTTTACGTTTGCGATTTCTGGAATCTTGGTGGAATTCTATTGTTCATTCAGTGGAAACTGTATTTAATACTTAAAAAATGACCTGACCAATTTTACTCATAAAATCAATAGTAAAGTATGTTAATATTAAAATTGTCTATGGTACAAGTGTTTTACATTTCCTCTGTCGAACTTTAATAATTGCAATAAAAAATTTACATAAAATAATCAAATTTCTTCTCGATCAATGACATATTGTTATATTTTAGTATCATCTTATCACTTATTAGAAACCCACGGGTATCGGAAAGATATCGTCCGCGTATCCAACATATGGCCGATTGGCCGGGACGTGGAACTTTCGCATGAGCGGCTCGCTCTACCTGGGTGGGCGAGCTATCACACTGCCAGCGCGCCAACACTCCCCAGACTGGAAGCAATCGATATCAAGTATCGAATGTTACGATTCCTTGTCAAAATAATCTACTCGTTGCATACCTAGTTGTCTCGATATACTCTCGTAAGTATCTTATCAGTTATCGATTAACAGTGAGTTAGCGTATAAACAAGAAATGAGTTCAGTACCCTTTGAAATTATTACATGTAGGTACTTTTTTTTTAGAATAACGATTACAAACGCACACATTCCACCTGATGGTAAGTTAACCCCAGAGGCACACACCCGAGGATAAAGATGGAATTCTTCGTTTCCAGCAATAAGGGTTTCCCATTCTCCGCACTCACCATATGGACCACGGCAGCATTAAGCTACTATTTTAAGCAAGTGTTCTGTGAGAGCGTGGTCCTTGCCCGGTCGAGCCGACCCATTCGTGCTGCAATCATAGTATGGCTGCAGCATGGCTCTACCATGTATTGCTCTACCACGTATGAGTTGTCAAATGTTTCTTTGTTAATAGTGTAAGGAGTCTGTATATCAAGGCAAATAAGCATTCATGTTTCCTTTTTAGGGTTCCGTAGTCAAATGGCAAAAGACGGAACCCTTATGGATTCGTCATGTCTGTCTGTCCGTCCGTATGTCACAGCCACTTTTTTCAGAAACTATAAGAACTATGCTGTTGAAACTTGGTAATTAGATGTATTCTGTGAACCACATTAAGATTTTTACACAAAAATAGAAGAAAAAGCAATAAATTTTGGGGGTTCCCCATACTTAGAACTGAAACTCAAAAAGTTTTTTTTCATCAAACCCATACGTGTGGGGTATCTATGGATAGGTCTTCAAAAATGACGTTGAGGTTTTAAATATCATTTTTTTCTAAACAGAATAGTTTGCGCGAGAGACACTTCCAAAGTGGTAAAATGTGTGCACCCCCTGTAACTTCTACAATAACAGAATGATAAAACTAAAAAAAAATATATGATGTACATTATAAACTTCCACCGAAAATTGGTTTGAATGTGATCAAGTAAGTAGTTTTTTTAATACGTGATAAATCGTAAAAAATACACTGTTATTAAAACATCTTTACTTTTATATTATGTAACTTGCTGCTACGAAACCCTTCATGGGCGAGTCCGACTCGCACTTGGCGGCTTTTTTTATATATGATATTTGTGATTTTTATAGATATTTATTTCTTTAGAGCTTTAGTTTTTAAATATTAATGTGTAATTGAAAGTGCAACACATCTTGCTTAATATACAAAACTAAAAAAATCATAAATTACGGTAGAATTTCTACCACTATTTAGAACTAATTTTTAATTAATTTAAAGATCAAAAATAATACTAGTTATACAATACCAGCTCTTTTAAAGTTAAAGATACAGCCTATATACGGTCCACCGCTGGGCACAGGCCTTCTCTCATTTCTGAGAGGGTTTTAGGGCAAGGAAATGTTCGCCGCGCTGCCCCAATACGTGTTGGTGAACTTCACATGTCTTCGAAATATTTTTTTGTAATTTATAATCTTGTATGGGTTACCAAAAATACACAAACCGAACGCTCTATTACGTCTAATAGTGAGTCAGATAGATTCGCCAACTTACAGATTGGCTCAAAACTTAGCTAAAATATTATCACCGCTCAGAAAACACAGGAGCACACACTAAGGATTCATACCATTTTATCAGTGAGACAAAAGATCTACGTCTTACTGACAATGAAACCATGGTCAGTTTTAATGTTCAGTCTCTATTTACATGCCTACCTGTTGAAGACTGTATCTCAATTATAACTAAGAAACTAGAGGAAAATAACATGCCAGCAGAATATGCAGTACTACGCAGACATTGCCTTACATCTGGCTATCTATTGTGGAAGGAAGAGTTTTACAAGCAAGTAGATGGTGTTGCGATGGGCTCACCTGTATCTCCCATTGTCGCCGATATATTCATGGAAGACTTTGAGGAGAAAGCCCTCCTTACTGCACCTGTTACACCAAGGATCTATAAGCGGTACGTAGACGATACTTTCACAATTTACCATCAGACGAAGTAACTGTATTTTTAAACATCTTAATTCCATAAACAAAATTCATTTACTATGGAGTTAGAGGTATAATTCCTTGCCTTTCCTAGATGTGTTAGTCATCCGAAATCCTAACAACACCATAGGTCATACTGTGTATAGAAAAGAGACCCATACAAACCGATATTTAAAAGGTGAATCTCACCATCATCCTTCACAGTTAGCTACCGTGGGCAAATCTTTATTACAGAGAGCACGAGGGATATGGGACAGCGAACACCTGGCCGCCGAGCTTCAGCACGTCAAGCAGGTTCTGCACGACAACAAGCTTCGGGTGCCGAGCGTCAGTAGAGCGTGTGTCTGCTGTACTACCATATGTCAGAGGTATCACAGACAAGATGGACTACATCTTGAAGCGAGCTTCTATTAGAACATTCTACAAGCCGCCGAAGAAGATTAGTCAGTTCTTACCATCTACGAAGTGTCATATTCCTCTACATGATGCAGGAGTGTACAAGCTTGATTGTGAATGTGGTCTCTCATACATAGGGCAAACAGAAAGATCTATTATAACCCGCGTAAAATAAACCCGCGCATATCCAAGGCGGCCCCAACCATTACATCAGATTTGATAGACCACAAATCCTCGCGAAAGAACATCGATTCCTACCAAGGATGATACGTGAAGCTATTGAAATTAAAAAAAAAACACCATAATTTCAATGGAGAAGGAGGCTGGGTACTACCACCTGCTTGGGACCCTGTAATTAATAAAATTAAAACTTAACCCAAGCATACTACTGCAAGACTTCAAGAACGAGTAAGTTCATTCTGCATAGATTGGACCATAAATAATAATTAAAAGCAGAATGTACTCCTGATTAACATTGACATCGGGACGTCAACCACCTCAGTCCCTCGTGACCATGGGTGCTGGAAAGCATCCATAACGTCGGGAATTAAAAATATTTAAAATCAAACGCGATAAAATCCGTAAAAGTAGTTTTAATCAATGTGCAGTGTTCGCGTTTCTTATTTCTCAGACATGCAGGTTTCCTCAAGATGTTTTACTTCATAGTTAATTGAAATTAACAATATCATTGGTGTCGGTGGAGATCGAACCCGAGTTGCTCGCGCCCTGTGAAATTTACAGCGAGCGCTAATCATCTAAGCCACCACGGCTTACCATCTCTTATACACCATCTCCTAAATCAGTTATAGTTCACTGCTGTACATGGGCACCTCCCGTCGTAGTATCAAAGTAATCGTAGCGTCAAATATGTTCAGGTTAGACATTGTTATCCGTAACACACTGTGATCTGAAGTCCGGTGTAAATAAGATGGTATACTGCCATCATTCAAAAGTCAAAATATTTGTCAGGCATTTTCGATAGTGACCTTCTCTAATACCCACGGAACGAAAGGGGGTGATGGATGCTCTTGCCGTCATCACACGGCAGCACTTGTACCTGTTTCAGTGTAATTCTTTATTTATCTATGTTTATATTGATTCGTTCCACCTTATACGGAATCGGATGTATGAGATGCAGAAACAGCTGGTTTATACCATTTGATATGCAATACCCGGATGATTATAGTTACCAATTGATAATTAAATTGAAAGCTATTATATTCATAAGTATAGCCGCGGTCAGAAGCTAGTACCTATAAAATAAATAAAGAATCTCATTGAAACAAAGGTTAATCCATATTGATTGAGATCCACCAAGCTACAAAACTTGTAGGTACCTATATAGAAACTGAAACTGCGACAGTTCGTCGCTGTTGGGGGTAACAGGCTAGTTTATTTGTATATTGCACAGTGCACCTACTAAACTAGTTGTACTAAATAGTTTTAAGTTGTTTTATAAGTGCAATTTTCTAATTACTTTAGACAATTTTTTTAAGCCCTAACCTAAATCATGTTACTTAATGAAACTCAATTTTTATTTTTATAACTAGAATTGACTCATGCAATAGTTGTACTAATATTTCATTGGAACCAGCGGGGATCGAACCCGGGTTCACGACGTACTGTGAAATGTACAGTGGATGCTTAGTCTGAGCTACCACGGCATAAATTTAAAGTATACAACGTTCGAACGCTTACGAATATATTATGTAGCTATAGAAGGATTAAAAAGGGGAGAGTTGTAAGAAATACCTAATGTTCTAACGGTACGTAATAATATCTGATTACATTATAATTATGTACTTTGTTATACCTATATAGTCGACAGCCTCGTCGGTCTAGTGGTGGTAATCAAAGATTTAAATAGAATCTTTGGTGGTAAGTGCGACTGTTGATTATGTGTACCCGGTTTCGAATCCCGGGTCAGGCTAAAAATTACTTATTAAGTTAATCTGTCACTAATTCTCAGGAGCAGTCAACAATTATTTCAATTTATTATAACTTCCGTTGTGACCGAACCTTATAATGTTCAAATAAAAAATTACACATGGGTAGTTTTGGTGCATATATATTTTACAAACAGTGATTAAACATGAATAGAAAAGGAAATAAACTAGTAACTACAAGCTGCGGATACTCGTAATTATTTTAATTAATTACTTATCTAAATAGTATCAAATCGCACTAAACGGTTCTCGCCACAGAAACAAAAGCTTCCGCGCGCTGCCCGCCATGTTAACCCGATACCCGTTGACAGCCACTTTCCCGCGCACAATATGTCATGTTTTTTTTTCAGCCGAGGGGTTGGATACAAACAGCCAATTACCGTAGGGGCGGGTGTAGAGTGCACTTGCCAAGAGATAGCCATTTAGTCACCAACATCAGACTGTAAGGGTGCGTCTTGCATCACAAAATGCTAATTAGGTAGATAATTAATATTTCACCTACGCTGAAACTTATGTGGCCAATTTATTGGTAGATTTAAATACCGCGTACGTTGTTGCCATGGCGCATGCTTTGACCGATACGTTTAATTTAATTAGTGAACTGGTGCTCTGTGAAACTGTGATTTTGTGATGTGTTTTGAAAAATAAATTACAAAGTGTATTTGGATACGATTGGAACATTGCTTTTAAAAAGGTAAGCTTATTAAAGATCCTTGGACACATATAAATTCTTCTATTATCGTACTCAATAAATAATTTAATTATCGAGCGGCTGAAACAACAAGAGGTATTTGCTTCAGCGGAGTCATTTAATTAAGTATATTTTATAATAAAATACGCATTCCTCATCCTGCATGTGATTTAGAGAACGTTGAAAGGCTAGCATAGCTGAGAGGTTTTATTTAATTCTAGTTAATCTTATTTTATTGAATAAGACACATATTTTGGGCATAATCAACCATAATGAAAGCAGACACATTAATTACTCTTTTATACGAAATTTGTGCGGTGGAGTAAGCTTATTCATTTCATATCCAACGCGTTCATGTGATAATAAGAAAAATGTTGGTAAATTAATAATTTTCATTAAAAATTACAAATAATTGAAGAATTATAAAACAAGGTGGAAATAACTAAAAGTATATGGAGGAAAAATACATTCAATAATGAAAGATATATTTCACTCAAAGGACACATTCCTTTGTTTTTAAAAATAAAAATAACTGCATTCAATTTTTTTAAAAAGATCACCTGAGCCGGGATTCGAATGAAATGTAAATGAAAAAAGAAAAGACAGTTACTACCTTATCGAAGGAATTGATGGGTTATGGGATAAATAACACGTACCTAAATAGATAACTCTTTACTGCGTAGAACTAATTAGAACAAATGCTTTCAAATAATATTAAAATCTGAAAAGACCGCCGACCGTCTTATCCCTAAGTAGCAATCTCTTCTAGACAATAATTCTCCTCCATATCCCGTTCTTTTTTAAACCTGTTTTTTTTACTTTATTATTATTTCAACTAAATAATGACTATATTATATTATTATTTAGTATAAGTAGTACGTGAGGGTAATATGATCATCCGGTTAATATTGTCACTTTCTTGTAACTCAAAAACTACAGCCTTGTTTGCATAGATGGCCTTGTGATACGATAGCTCTTCATTGGTCAATAATATATCAAAGGGTCAAAAGGGCGATGCTTTAACAACGCCATTTTGACAGTTGACATTATAGTAAATGTTTTAGTCGATTTTAGTGTAGTGTAGTTGGGTGCATTAAGTAGATTTTTCGAATTGTTCCTAATTATTGCCAAAGGTTTTTTTGCTATTCATTTCTTAATATACTAGTTATAGCATCCTTCTAGTTTTGGTTTTATAGGGCGGCAAAGATCAAGGTCACAATATTACCCTCACGTACCTTACATTATGTTACTTCCTTTAAAATTACATATAAGTCGTTTAACATTTTTCCGATTAAATCCAAAATTTTGAATCGATTTTATATCTAACTAGCGACCTGCCCGCCCTTATGGATACGATCTATTATTGTGGAAAGATAAGATCATTAGAGACCATTTAAGTTATATATTTTTCACTTTTTTAACGAAAATATTCAAAATTTCCGGATTTAAAAATCCTAGATCCCTCCTGGTCGCTCACGGCCTGTTCATCATAATGTATACTGGCTGGCTAGTGCGCATAGCTACAGAAATTACCTGATTGTTTATTTCTTTCTTTTAATAAACCATTTTTCATGTTTATTATCTACATACAAAACTACGCGCTTACTCTGAATTGAACAGTACGCGAGCAACCAGAGTTCGATCACCGCCGGCACAAATGAAATTGTTAACTGCACTTTTAAGTGCCGATTTACCACGTGCTCGTCGGTGAAGGACAACATTATGAAGAAATCTGCATGTCTGAAAAATTAAAAAAAAGTCATACTAGTCCATCCACGCTTTGAGGCAGCGCGATGGAGATTTCATTGCCCTAAAAAGCTGTCACAAATGTGAGCTCTCCTTTGCCCAATTGTGGGAAGTTAAAATGCTGTAATTTTAGTTTTTATTTTACTTATATTGAACGTCTCATAAGCGAAGCGTTGAGGTTGTGCTCTACTCTCACCTAATGGAAACCCAGTAATTTTCGACCTAAAAATGTTTTTATTTTTTAATTATTGCACTTTTAGAATAATAAAAATACACATATATCGAGAAAAATCACTTGTTATCATGTTTCTATTATTTTTAAAAGTAATTTTCTGTGTTTAGTGTAAAAACAAACTGATTGAAAGAAAATTCGAGGGTTTTCGAATGTCTGTACGTGGATGGCGGTCAATTACGGTCGTTAGAATTAATGTATCAAAATAATTCTTTTTTTATTAGGTTTAGAATCTCAACGCACAGGTTCCTTTTAAAAATCACTGAGTAATTTGGTCTCGTTTAATTGTAATTAATAAAAATGTACTTTTCTACAAAATAATATTCTCATGGATCTTTTCTTTCGTTTCAAATTTTTTTTATAGGATAGGATGACAAACGAGCACACAGTCCACCTGGTGGTAAGTGGTTTCTGTGACCCATAGACATCTACATCTATCTTCGATTACGAATCAAAATGCAGATGCGTTGTCACCCGTGAGGACTTAGGTGGAATGCCTCGTTTCCAGTGAAAGGGGTCTTCGGTTCTCTACATTCACCATACGGAACACAGCAGCATTAAGCTACTATTTGACGCTGGTATTCTGTGAGAGCGTGGTCCTTCCCCGGTCGAGCCGACCCATTCGTGCTACCACTATACTACTAATATAACTGCAGCATGGCTCTACCACGTAAAAAAATATGGAAAAAGATATATTTTTCTTTTTATATCATCAAATGAGAATATGAGGCGTGCACTTTTGGATTTTCCAAACTTTTTACATTATAATATGATATATGTAGTAGCAGTGTAAAATATCCACTACCCCATATCATGCCGTGCGTGGGGTTGGAGGCAACAGAGGGAAACTGAAACAGTGGATGGGCAACAGCGTCTTCTTAATAACGTCTAAAAATAAAAATAAAACTATGGCAAATATGAGGTAATGTATGGGGGAGGCGTATGAGCAGTGGACTTTATCAAACTGTAACGGTAATGTGAGTAAGTCAGCTCAAATTCTAATTTCGCCCCCACTTCCCCGCGCGTCGTATGCTATGTACCGACATGTTTGTAATCACTAATACTGTAAGTAGAAAGGTCGTTAGACACTTATTTCATTAGGTTTATCATATTTATGCCTGTTTCTTAACGCCAAGCCAGTCGCTTCTTATTTTTATTACGGTTACTTCCCATTTTAATTTTACGTCGTCCTGTTGCGTAATGTATATTCTGATCGTAAGCGATCACGCTTCAAAAGGCAGATAGTTTAGGTAATTTCTTTTTACAGTGAAAATAATGGTATTTTGAAAAAAGTAAATAACATAAGCACTGCTTTATAGTTAGTTCAATTAGTATGCAAAGTTTCATGATCTTATTTAAAGTATTTTATGAATAACAGCGGTTTATTGTTTATTTTGGAGGTAACTTTGGATTTTTTTTCTATCGAGAAAATTTTACAAAATCGATTTTTCGTCTAATATATAATCCTTAACATTAATCCTCAAATTTACCATATATTTATTTCAAAATTAATGCTGCAATATTTTCGGCATAACGAAGTATCTTGCTAAGCCATTTGAGATTATATTTCCCCTTAAGTACGTACGTTCGCCACCGTTACGCAGCGTTCCTTCGCTTGACTGTCAAATATCAAGCCCTTAATCTTGCAGCCGGTCAGTCCACTATAATCCGATCGATAAAATATTAAGTCCTCGGCTAATCAACGCTTGAGTCTTTATATTTAATATTGACTAACTAACTGGAAACTTTTTGTTAAATTTACACGTGGTAGAGCTACGCTGCAGCTATATTATGGTTGTAGCACGAAAGGGTCGGCTCGACCGGGGAATGACCACGCTCTCATAGAATTTTAACGTAAAACAGCAACTTAATGCTGCTGTGTTTCGTACGGTGAGTGCAGAGAACCGGAGACTTTTTTACCGGAAATAGGAAATTCCATCTTAGTAGTAGTAGGTTTTGATTCTTAAACGAAGACAGACATAGGTCTCTATGAGCCACAGGATCCAGATTCCAGGTGGACTATATGCTTATTTGTCACCTTTATTCTATATATATGTGTCATCATCTCTTTGCGTATTTTTTATAGAATTATGGTGATAAACGAGCACACAGTCCACCTGATGGTAAGTGGATGCTGTGGCCCATAGACATCTACATTTATCCCCGATTAAGAATCAAAACGCAGACGCGTTGTCACTCCTGAGGACTAAGATGGAATGCTTCAATTCTATTAAAACGAGTCTCCGGTTCTCTACACTCAGCACACAAAACACATCAGCATCAAGCTGCTATTTTAGGCTGGTATTCTGTGAGAGCGTGGTCCTTCCCCGGTCGAGCGGACTCTTTCGTGCTACAACCATATTATAGCTGCACCATGGCTCTACCACGTATAAAATCTATCGCATCTACCATGGAAAGTGCTTAGTGGAATTGTTCGAACTAATTCTAGCCGCTTAATTTTACCATCTCACATTGTGACGAAACTCGAGATATCATCGACTCCACCTTTATGATTGGTGGTCCACCACTGTACGATTTACTAGCATTCCATCTTAGTCCTCACGGGTGGCAACGCATCTGCATTTTGATTCATAATCAAGGGTAGATGTAGATGTGTATGACTACAACTATCACTTACCATCAGTTGGACTGTGTGCACGTTTGTCACCCTATCCTATAAAAAAATAAAAATAAAAAAGTACCGCAATTTCATAATAAAGCTGCAGCGTGACTCAATCACGTTAAAAACGTCTTTTGTTAATATCTACGCAATCTAAATTCGAAAGAAACTTTTAAAGACATTAAAAACATACTCAACACATTTACTATATATTTTGCCTTTTTGATTCAGGGTTTTAAGTCTTATCAATCTTGTTAACATGGCGAAATGTGTCTAATTTCCTTGCCTGGGGCCAGCTTATACTCGTGATATATTTCGACTTTTAAAGGCTTGCTGCCAATGTTGAGTATTACACGTCAAGCAAAATTTTTAATTCGTTTATTTTATCTAACGTATTTTTTCCATAATTTTGCTCTTCTCTTTGTCCGCGCATTGCAAAGAGGCGCAAAGGTGAATTGTTTGATTTCCTGAAGTCATAGTTAACCCGGGATTACTTAAACTTTCAGTTATCAATTTAAGTTCAATCTACGCAGAATGAGCTTACTTTGAGCTCACATAGCGACACTCCTATGATAACAGGGGATGGCTTCCCCGTGGACAGTTGTTTGGAAAATTTAAAAGTTGTAGAATGCAAAGAATACAAATGCCTTTTGTACGCCGATGATCAAGTTATTTTTGCATCGTCGGCAGCCGAGTTGCAAATGATGGTGACATTAATGAACAGGTCATTAAAAGAAAGGGGTATGAAAGTAAACGCAAGTAGGCGAAAGTTATGCCTAAAAAAAGTATAACGATATGTGAATTATGAATAGAAGGGGAGTTCATCGAGCAAGTAGATAAGTTTGTATATTTGGGATGCGTATTTAGCAAGGATGGGAGATATAAGGATATAGAACGAGTGAATGCAGGAATTAGAGTAAATGGGGCACTACACTCTATTGTGAAAACTCAGAATGTGTCAAAAAAGGCACGTATGGCAATTCACAATGCTGTGTTGGTCCCTAGTTTAACAAGTTGGGTGTGGCAGAAGAAGCACGAGAGTAGAATAAACGCAGTCGAAATGCGGTCGTTAAGGTGTATGTTAGGGCTGAATCTGAATGACAGGGTGAAAAATTGTGTGTTAAGAGAAGAATGTGGTTTGCAAGATGATGTTGTGACCAGGATTAAGAAAGGAATGCTTCGGTGGTTTGGTCATATGGAAAGAATGAACGAGGAAATAGTTACAAAGAAAATTTGTGCTGCAGAAGTGAACGGCAGAATCAGAAAGCGACGTGCTGGGCGAAAGTTTTGGTCGATAAACTTTTTTGGCGATATATTGAAAACGGGCTAAATTAGGAGTACCTTTAACCGACGAGCATGTATGTGTGGGTATATGGATGTGGAGAAGACGAGAGATATGTCAGGTTCATGCCAAATGGAAGTCTGTAGTCTCTGCCTACCCCTATGGGTGACAGGCGTGAGTGTTTATGTATATCTATGTATGTATAATTTATTAAACATAGAGCTGATGAATGCAGGCGGTAGTAATGGGATGCTGTAGTATTAGTTTCGTATATAATTTTTGTTTGTTATAAGTGTTATTAGTATTATCTTACTGATATTATGAAAAGGAAAGTAATATATATGTTTTTTATGTTTGGCTTTCAATTACATTTTTGTTTTATAGAATAAAGTGATTCCAACTGATGGTAAGTGGATGCTGTGGCCCATAGACATCCACATGTATCTTCAACTAAGAATCAAAATGCAGATATATTGTCACCCCTGAGGACTGAGATGGAATGCCTCGTTTCCAGTAAAAAGGGTCTCCGGTTCTCTACACTCACCGTACGAAACACAGCAGCATTAAGCTGCTATTTTACGCTGGTATTCTGTGAGAGCGTGGTTCCACCTCGTTCGAGTCGACCCATTCGTACTGCAACCACAATATAGCTGAAGAAAGGCTCTACCATGTAAAAACCTATTAAAGTACTTAGACACATTCTAATGAAACTAAGCATAGAAATCGATTTTGTTGTGGAGTAACATGTACATACATTTATAACAATCCAACCTTAATTAACAGCTAGTACGATCATTTTTAGATTTCGTTAGCGTCGATTTTTCATTCGTCAGATAAAAGTTATCCGTCAAATTAACTATAACCTGACTGAATATGTAGTTTGTAATTTATTCGACTTATATTTTATCCGAATAACTTTTATCTGTGGAATGAAAAATGGGCACTAAATTTATAATTCGGTCCAACGCAACAGTCAATCCTCATGTAGTTTTAGCGTTTCCTCCCTTATTAACCACGGTTGAGACCATAGAATACTTTATAATACATACATAATAGAACGGGGAAGTGGGCGGAGCCCGTGTAGCCACTAAAATGTCACTAACACGTCAATTAACACGTATAAACGTCAACACGAGATGTGTTTTGACGTTACAATCGTTTCCAAATTTCGCATGCAAATTATTAAGAAAATGCCAAATTGCACGCTATTTACAAATGATTATGTAATATTTTTATGATTATTATATATATTAAAATCCGTCAGTCAACACAGCGAATCGGGTTTGTAGTAGTGATTAACTGATAATACGACGTAATTGCTTGTATGTGTGCTCCCGGCGACGCCGAACCTCGGTACAAAATAAGGTTGACAGCCATTCTATTGTGTATTACACACTGACCTCTATATAGTATAGAGGTCAGTGGTATTATAGTATTCTATGGTTGAGACCTCCGTGCATCTATCGATTTAAGATAACGTTAAATTAACAATAATGATAATACTATTATCGTATTTTTATTGCCATGTGTTCATTAACGCGCTTTCTTATTTCGTTTTTCGGATATTTTTTCGCAATCGATTAAATTAACTTCCCTATGAGCTAAATACTTAAAAGGCTCACTTTTTTCGTCTGCCCGTTTGTCATTCATCTGTTCAGTACCGATTTCGCAATCGATTTAAAACTTACTTGAACTTACTTAATTCATAAAACTTTTGCTATTTTCAAAACAATTATTATGTCCTATGTTTAGCGTAGCATAGTATAGCAGAGTAAAATATCCACTGCCCCATATCGTCCGGTGCGTGTTGAAAGCGAAGGCAGGGGAAACAAACCAGGAGATGGACAACTGCATCTGCTTAATACCAATTAAGGTTTTTCGCCACTTTTTGTGTCACTGTCGTGACACAAAAAGTTTATTTTCGTGATGAATTTCATGATCTAGCTAATATTAATCATGTTGTAACTTTAACAAAATTAAAAACCGACTTCAAATTGCTAAAAAAGAAGTTATTTATTTGCTACCCTTAATAAATAATTTAAACTACTAGTACTACCTTACTAACCTACTACCTACTAACACCCTTAGGAGTGGAAATTTTTTCTCCAAATTCATAAAGCACCAACCATGAAGTATAACCAATTATAAAATAAAATTCATTAAAATTTGGTTCGCAATCTGCGAAGATATCGCGTAACATAACAATTGTATGAAAAACATATACTCTAATTGGGAAACTCCTCCTTTTTACTGTCGGTTAAAAATAACGTTTTCTTGGCTTTTTAATTGATTTCACGTAGCGAATCACTTTCAATGCAAAGTGATAATGCACCCAATTTTTCTGCTTTATCATAGTACGACAAGGATATTTTTGCCTGTTCAGTTCAGAAAATGATCTTTATGTCGAACAATGATGCCCTCTCGGCGGTGATGCCCATTCCAGTACCTACTGTGTCTTATTATGACCACATCACTGGTGGTAACTATAGCAGAATATGAGGCAATCTATGGAAGACGCCTATCTTCAACCGTGGACTTTTATAGACTGTAGTGGAATGCATAATCAAATTTGCAATCCAAACGTTCAAAAAAACGAATATAAAAAGTACAAATACAATTTAAAATGTCTATTAAGAGGTTCGATGAGCTGTTGAGTTTCTATCTCCTCTGGCAAAATATAATATATCTTTATTAATATCATCTTTGTAAGGTGCCATTAAAGAAGCATAGATATTATGAACGCATCGGTAATACAGCGGCTAATCGTTTGGCTGCAGCGCTGTGGGCCGCGGGTCAAATCAGAACAAGTCTTTTTGTATAGAAAAAGCGTGAATAAATATTTTTATGACTTTTATAGATAGTGATATGATCATATCTTTACGCGAAAAATACCCATATGGGCTACGGGAAGCAGATTGAAAGTACTCGTCTGGTATAGACATCTGTCAATTCTGACATGTGTGAGATGTGATACCTTAATTAATAATCAATTTGCAGATAGGTTGTCACCCCTGAGGACTGAGATGTAATGCCTCGTTTCCAGTAAAAATGTTCTGCAGCTCTCTACACTCACCATACGAAAAACAGCAGCATTAAGCTGCTATTAATTGCTGGTATTGTGGGAGAACGTAGTCTTTCCGTGGTCGAGCCGTCCCATTCGTTCTACAACCATAATATAGCTACAGCATGGCTCTACCACGTAAGAGGTATTTTGTGTGGCCTACAAATAATTTTTCCGAATCTAGATTTGATGATTGAATGTTTGCTTTCGTGTAATTTTTGTATGTAAAACGTCAGCGTCTCCAGTGAGGGGGTATCGGCTCTATAGTTACCAAGTCGCTTACCTAACGTTGGGAGTTTGGGTAGCTCTTTATAGTAATACGTTCCAACTATAGATATTCATAGACAGATCTTAAAAGTAGAGATGGGCCGAATATTCGTTTCATATTCGGTATTAGGCACATTAGGCAGCATTACCGAATATTCGTATTAGTCCGAATATTCGGCTAAATCACCGAACATTCGTTAAAGTGGTACTCAAAATGTCTACTTTATTGAAATGTACTAATGGTAACGCCATGTCTTCCATAATTTTGCTGTTGAAAGTATAATGATTTCTTATATTTACGCGAACACTACACATTGAAATAATACTAGTTTTTACGGAATTTATCGCGTATATTTAACTTTTTAAATACCCGACGTTTCGAACCCTTTACAGCACTCATGGTCACGGGGGGGACACCCGACCCCCCGCGCCGCCATTGACCATGAGTGCTGTAAAGCGTTCGAAACGTCGGGTATTTAAAAAGTTAAATATACGCGATAAATTCCGTAAAAACTAGTATTATTTCAATGTTGAAAGTATATTTTATTTATGGGTTAAATCTGCTTGTATAGTGGTATGTTTTTGAGGCACTGTAGATTTATTTCCAACTGTAGCAAATAGAAAGCTTGATAAAATGTTTTTGGAATCAAAGAAACACTACATTGCGTTAGTACATTTAACTTTGCTATGGTCGTCAGTTTATCTAAACTAAGTCCAAATAGTAGATCTCATGCCACTCATTTTTATTATGTAATTATCAATTTTCGCTAAGAATACAAAAGAGAAGTCAAAACATCAAAACATAAGCATGCCGATTATTCGTATTCCGAATGTAACCGAACTTTCGTCCGAATATTCGTATTCATCCGAGCGCATAGAATACTATAATACATACATAATAGAACGGGGGAGTGGGCGGAGCCCGTGTAGCCACTAACATGTCACTAACATGTCAATTCACACGTATAAATGTCAACACAATCAATCTTTTCCAATTTTCATGTCAAGCATCACTGTATGCAAATTATAAATGGCAAATTGTGCAATAATTACGTGTGAAAGAAGGGGATAGGCATTCCATCTTAGTCCTCAGTTGTGACAACTCATCCGTATTTTGATTTTTAGTCGAAGGATAAATGTAGATGTCTATAGTCCACAACATCCACTTACCATCAGGTTAACTGTGTGATTGTTTATCAAACTTATTATATACCTAAAATGTACATTCCGAAGATATAGGGCACACGTGTAATAATAAAAATTCTCTTTCAAGTAAAACAATAATATTATGATTCTATTAAATACATGACTCCTGAACATTGCGAAACCATGTAATTTACATTAACCCTCGGCCACACACTCGTCGAGTGATATGGGAAGTAGCGGAGAAAGGAGGCAGGGACGTAGTGTGGCCACAATACTCGTCACCGCACGTTATGCTCCTCGTCATGCCCATCGCTCATTATTTTGTCGGTTGTTTGGGCGCGAGTCAAAGGACTGGCAATATAAGCGCGAGCGGCCGGCTACACACTTGTCAAGTGACATGGGAAGTAGCGAGGAAAGGAGGCATAGACGTAGTGTGGCTACAATAGTCGTCATGCCGCACGCCATGTTCCTCGTCATGCCCATCGCTCCCTGTTTTGTCAGTTTTTTGGGAGCGAGTTAAAGAACTGGCAACATGAGTGCAAGTGGCCGGTCACATAACGCAGTTCGTATCAAACGCTTGTTACAGAACCGTCGTTCTATTGCGATGAATAGATGTCATCCACCACCTCCGTTGCCGAGGACGACGACCTATTTTTATGACACCGATATATTTAGCTATACTAAATATGCATATAGCGCGCATGCTGCTACAGTTTTAACAACCACTAGCTGTTACCCGCGGCTTCGGCCACATGATCACTGGGAAATGAACTATCCATTGCTTTTTGAATTGAAAGAAAACTGAGTCTTATAGATTTGTCAGAGATGCAGTCATTAAAGAAACTGAGCAAAATTGATTCGTCAGCCTATTTAAATGTTTTGAAACGCAGCGTATAGGAAAGCATGAAAATAGCCTGTTTATTCCAAATGGAAATGGGATATTTTTTTTAATTAAAGGAAACTGAGCATAATTATCCGTCAGGTATGCAGACTTTTGAAAAGAAACTGAGCTAAATTGATTCGTCAGAGATGCAGTTTTCTGAATTGAAAGGAAACTGAGCCAAATAAAAGATCCGTCAGAGATGCAGCCTTTTGAGTTGAAAGGAAACTGAGTTTGATAGGTCCGTCAGAGGTGCAGCATTTGGAATTGAAAAGAAACTGAGCTAAATAGGAAATTTTGAATTGAAAGGGAAGATCTGTGGGAATTCTGATTAATTGATTGTGTGAAATTGATTGATGTTTGAATAACTGAACACTATTTTAAGACGCTACTGTACACAATGTTATATGTTTTTCCATTCGGGGAAAGAATGTGGAGATTCTGGGCATTTGACACACGCGAACATGCTACATACAGCTGACCATGAGAGAAGCACGGTTTTTCTAAGTTGACCCCCGCTACCTGTAACGTTTGCTCTTGCGCTTTATTAATTGTCATTGCAAAACTGAGCTTAATAGGGAACTGCAACCTTTTGAATTGAAAAGGAAGATCTGTGGGAATTATAGGGATCCGTGGTATAATAACATTTTCAACTTTTCCTACGCCTGTCAAAATTGTAGCACCGATTATGTTCCGTCCAAGATGTGTCACACGCAGCCTTGTCTCGTTACATAACCGAGGAGCATCTAAATTTCGCATTAGCATGATTGGGACGCCTAATTTTAATTGAAGCTTATGTGAGGGCACACCTGACAACTCTAGAGAATTTAGAAACTCTGCGAGATATGAAGTGCTCTGTTTTGTGTCCATAACTATGTCTACTGACAAATACTCTGTTATTTCTCCTGCTACTTCGCTTAATATTATCTAAATTTATTTTGTTAACGCTCTCATTTTTTGGTGCAAGAATCGCCCCTTCACATAACCATTTGTCTTCATGCATGTTGTTCGTTAAATCTGAATAAACGCTCGCAATTAATTCGGAATGACTCTCTACTAAATTACAAAAATCTCTCGTCAATTTAACGCAGCCCTCAGCATCCGTTTCCAACCGCCCATCGCCAATTTTTAATAGTGTGTCAGCATAGTTTCCAGCATTGATCATTATACAAATGCACTCTCATATTCGTAGTTAAACTGAATTTTGTCACCTTGTTCCACAAAATAGACGACTTGAGGTATGCTTTAATTTCATCTGCAGGTGTGCCCTTTTGAATGACAGGAAAAGTTTGGTGAAAGTCACAGCCAGTTAAAACCACCATTCCTCCCATTACATCGGTATTGCTGCGCAAATCCTGGAGCGTTCGATTTAGTGCTTCTACAGCTTTTTTATGTGACATTGTACTTTCGTCCCACACTAAAAGTTTGCATTGTCGTAGCATTATACCTCGTGCACTATTTTTGGTAAAGTTGCAGATCGGCGATTCTTCCTGGGCTAGATTTAGAGAGAGTTTTAAAACAGAATGTGCAGTGCGGCCCCGCTTAGCAGCGTGGTGGCTATGCCGGAGGAAGCTACGGCCACAATAATGTTTTTATCTTTCCGTACTTGCGCTAGTAATAAATTTAACGAAAATGTCTTCCCAGTTCCTCCAGGGGCATCTAAAACGAAAAGTGCACATCGATTCAATTTATCCAGATTTGTCAAAAACTCGTTTTTGTTCGGGAAGCAAGCGGGGTACAAATTCGGCTACTTGCTGCTGCAAAGCTGGTATACGGTAGTTTGTTTCACGTATAATTTCATCACTTAGTTCATTTTCGGTTGTTCGCTGAGGGCTTATCATTGCCAAAGTCGCTTAATTTTTTGCCTACCATTGCCATTAATTTATCTTCAATTTTTCCAAGTGCTTCATTATAAATGTGTTCATTGTATGTCATGTGTTCGCATGTGTCTGCTGTAACCTTCGCAAAATATCTTCCGCCATGTACTCTTTATATTTGTCCCACAATTCATGTGCATTAGATAGCCCGCAAGATGATATGAGAGTTGCATAAAGATCCCTAATTTTGGCTGGTGACTGGCACTGCACAGCTTCCTCCATGGTTTCATCCCAGTGATTATCGTTTTCTAAAAGATGCAGAGCTTCACATGCTTCTCTATAAGTTGCGCATTCCTGACCGTTGACAGTTTTAAGGTCTTTATATCCTGTAGGACCCCGAACATGGTGCAGCAGCAATCGTAAACAGAAACATTCAAAATTAGTTACATGGACGGTATACACACGACCAAGGGCATATGATGACTTTACACAGAGCCTATTTGCAACAGGCGCGCCTTGAATACGGCGCGGCGTTTCCACTCCTTCCTAGATATGTTCCAGGTATAATAGCGGGGGACTTCAGAATATAACTACGTTTTTGAAAAGGGGTCGGTTTGACAAAGTTGAAAGAAGGCTGTTAGTGTAGTTTTTGGCGGTGATGCGATTCTTTCTTGGAAATTTCTTTCGGTGAAATATACACGCTCTCCATTTTCTAAGTGCACAGCAAGATGAGTAACTGTTGGGTGCCTTTCGTGTAAAGGGAAGCCAAGTAGAGGCCACGCTGCCTCGTTACTGCTGACATAACACCCTGCTTGAATGGTCTGTACTTCATTAACGGGATTTGCCTCACCTTTACTCCTGAGATTAAATATTGCTTGGTAGCTTCCTTTATTTATGTACTTACAGATATACTTGATTGCGCGGCCAGGGCTCATGCTACATTAATGTGGGCATTAAACATTTTACATAGAATGGGCGAATACGGGACAATCCAGCTGTTATCTAAGGTTTAAACGCTTCCAGAGCGAGATTTGATTGTAACTTTCCTGCCACCATCTTCGGGAGCTCTGTGTCTGTATAAAGGGTAGCCATTGTCATTGCACTGTTTCTTTTAATAGCTGTTTAGGGAATTTCTTTGTACATTTTCCTTCTTTCATACATGGTGATATTGAATTACGTGCTCCACATGGACCGTGAATCATATTTCGGACGATGGTATCATACAATTCTTTATCTTGCTCAGGATCCGGAATCTTGGCGCTTATTATATCGTCTATTTAGCTGGGCCGCAACTTCTATTTAAGCCATATTAGTATGTGGGCATGCGGTAATCCTCTTTTTTGCCATTCAATTGAATACATGAAGTACTGCAACTCTCCGAAAATTTTCCCTTTGTTAATTGCATACATTAATTTTTGTACTTTTAATCTAAATACTCTAGCAACTAAATCGTGTCTGTCAGTACTTTTTTGGCCCGGCATTAGCTCCTCGGTTATTTCTTTCCATGTGGGATTGCAAGTAAAAGTAACAAAAAGATCAGGTCTTCCGTAAGTTCGTACATAGGCGAATGCGTGTTGTGTGTACTCATGTAGGTAGCGGAGACTGTTAACGAATGATGAGGGCAGAATTACCATTTTACCGAAATCTCTGGGGTTTACATTGGCGTCGCTAGAAACTGCATCTTGTAAAGGTATATAATTCTCAACGCGCAGCTTTTTTTGATTTAAAGATATATAACGGAGACGTTCACTTTCTACATTCACACACATATCTACCAAAAATTGATGAAATAATTGTCTACACCGGGCTAAGAGGTTAAAATCATTTTCTCGCAACATCATATGATACGCATAAAAATCCATAGATGATACTTTTTTGTTCGGAGTAGGCTCCTTTGTGACCGGGTTAAAGAGTGGAATTTGAAAATGATAACCCTCTTGTCCTTTGCTATAAATCAATGGGTATTGCAGAGCGTCATAAAACTTGTGTGTATCGGCTACCCGTTGCAACGTATCATCACGTGCTCGCAAGACAATGACTCGTGAAGAAAATTGATCACTACTAATTACGGCTGCTATTTCGTTTATCAAAGGTGCATTGTAGCGCCTTTCATGGTCTCCTCGAGGGGTTCGATCTGCGTGAATGACGACTTTATAATACTCTTCAGGTAGGTTTCCTAAAGCAGTTTTAAATGTTTTGACTAAAATGTTACGTTCATGCAAGAATCTTGAATTTTGAACACTGTGTCTCTCTCAACTCCCTGGATAAATTGGCAGCGACGGTCTACCTCAATTTCTTCGTCACACATAAAATATACTTAAAATTTATGCTGTTCGTTTTTAGCTGGAAAAAGTGAACCTATTCTATGATAAATTTGCCCTTGCACCGTAAATGTAGGTGAAAATCCTGGCATTATTATTTCCCGGTCGACTCCGAAGGACGTCATTTGAAAGTATGAGTTATATTTCCGGATCCTGTTTAAAAAGCGCGCCCATGAAGTCCTGAATTTCTTAGTAGTACAGACAGTACCTGTCAGTGTCATACTTTATGGTCATGCGTTAATTAGGTCGGCATGCCCAGGTACTGTCTGTACTACTAAGAAATTCAGGACTTCATAGGCATGATTTTGACTGACAGCTGTCGCAGCGCGAGGAGTTGAGCGATGAGAAGCGCGAGGAGCATAGTGTGGCGGAGCCATAACGGTTCCCAATTCGACTGTGTGTTTTTGTGTTGTATGCTTGGGTTGGAATTTAATTTTGGGTTGAGGATGATGCATGATTCTATAGTTAATCCTATACCTTTAAACGACCAATTCTTGTATATATATATAATCGGAATCTCGGAAACGGCTCCAACGATTTTCATAATATATAAATTTTGCGTCCAGGGAGTTACGGGGGCAATAAATCGATCTAGCTAGGATTTATTTTTAGAAAATGTTTTTTGTCCGCGTTTTCAGGCAATGAAAAACTGCTACAATATAAGAAGGTAAATTTTGACGTTGTGTTAATGATCGTAATAGCTCAAATGGATAGCGAGCGGTCGCGAAATCGTAATGCCTTGGTTCGCGTCCTGTCTTCGGTCCTACCTTTCTCCCTTTTTTTTTCAAGTTCCCTTCTAGAAAATATTATTTCGAGCACTTTTTTTTAGTATTTTTTAAAAATACGAAAAATTTAATCGAAACTAATTGCACTCATGATTTTTTATTCAAATAACCAGTTCAGTTTTTTCTATTATGTCAAGAGAATCAAAAAATATTATTCATGTTTTATCAGTATGTAATTTGTATCTAAATGTAATTTAAAAAAAAACCGAGCAAAGCTCGGTAATCCAGATACTACAATTAAATCCCAACCCAACCATCAGCAGATGCTAGCACCCAGCTATCTTCTCTATTGAAATTTGAAATTAGGATGTTTCTTAATTTCAATAGCCTCGCGAATCCTAAATTATCCATCTAATTCATCCATTCTTTGAAGGAATCGGTGTTCTTCAGCGATTCAAATCGATGATCCAGTAAGTTCGCAGTTGTGTGAACACGTACAGGATCGCCCCGTCACTACATCCGATTTAATAGACCACAAATCCTCGCTAAGACTTCACGATACTATAAGTTCATACTGCGTGGATCGGAACAAGAATTAATGATTTTAATCTGGAGGTAGCCGTGGTTAACTACGACATTGGGACGTCGAACACCTGAGCCCCCCCCCCCCCCCCCCGTGATCCCGTGCTGTAAAGTGCTCGAAACTCGGAATATAAAATAAGTTAATATACGCGATAAAATCCGTAAAAACTAGTTTTTTTTTAAATTTTTAATGCTGTTATTTAGACGACATTGAAACTGATATTTGTTATTTTGTATAATATTTATTAGTCCACTCAGAAGGGTAAAAAAATTGACTTTAAGTAAAAAATTAAAGCCGACTTCAACGATTTGAAAAGAACAGAGTCTATTATTTACTCATACAATCAGATACTTAACATTAAATAGGTATAAGAGTTGGTTATAACGTGGTGGCTGATGTCGCGACCAGGGAGGGATTGATCACGCTCGCACAGATTACCAGCATAAAATAGCAGCAAACCAGCAGAGATCCTTTTTATTAGAAACGAATCATTCCATCTGAGTCAAGGCTAACAAGGCATCTCAATTTTGATTCTTAATCGGCGATAAGACGAAAGTACTTGTATATTGATAAGACGAAAGTAATTGTCTATGGACTGTAGCATCCACCTACAAACAGGTGGACACTCATACTCATACAAAATAGTATACAAAAAAGGTATATTGTTATTGAATTCAATTATAATTTATGAATTAAAAGCTGGCCAGAAAGACTTTGTTCTGCCCATTACGACGAAAAAAAAAAAATATTAATTCCTTTAATTTTTTTTAAATTCGCAATAAAAAATAATGAGCTTCACTTATATAGATAAAAATTATCCTATCTCTCAAGTTGGAGCAAACAACACACATTTACAAAATGTTAAAATCTGTTAAGTGCTTTCGGAATTCATTGCGGACAAACAATGTCACATTGTTTGTAATTTTTATATAGTGATTTTCAGGATATAAGACTTTTAAGTATTCATAATATGTACTTTGTCACTGTTTTAATTAAGAATACAGCAAAAGAGTGGAGTAATTTGCCAACATCTGTCTTTCTATACAATTATAGTCTCTTCAAGGCAGGAGTGAATAGGCTTTTGTTAAGCTCATACAGCGCGCTGTAACTATCTTCAGGCTGCATCACAACTTACCATCAGGTGCGGTAGTAGGCAAGCAGCTTATAATAGTAAAATAAAGTTATAAATGGATATTTAACTAAACATAACGATTAAAAACTGTTTTTTTATCAAATGTTCCCAATTAAAAACTAACATTTTTGCAAAAAAAACTGTTCTCAGTCGTCGTTTACTTCAGTTGAGAGTAACAAATTGTTTCATTTTGATACGCAATCAAAAAAATCAACCAAGAAATTAAATCTTACTTAACCTTTCTTTCGTAGCCATGCCAACCCGAGACTACAAGCGTCGGAAACTGAACTAGGAGGATGGTCGGCGCCGCCCTTGCGCCGTAAGATGCGCGAAAAAGGAAGGCGGAGCCATGGATTGCTATATGCCCAACAATCCCCAGTACGGGCTCGTGGAGTACTGCCCCGGGTGCCACGGCCTCTGCTGCGACCCTCTGCAGCCCTGCAGCTGTGTGGAGCAGGTCCGCGAGTTCACGGAAGACGAGTGCTGCCAGGTGTGTATGCTAATCTTTTTTTATTTCAATTTATCTAATTGTTTATGCTTAGATTTTAATTTTAAAAAATATTGTTTTTTTTTTTAATTTATCTAGCCAGTATTTATAAGATAAAGTTGTCATAGAGCTTTGTATCAAAAATATTCACTAAGTTATAGGTAGGTGCTCAAAATAGGTTATATCCAATCAAAAGTTAATCAACGGTTAAAAATCTGTAATCATTATACAGTATTAAACCAGCAACACCCTACAATTATTAAATAGTTTTGAGACGATATTAATTTTAAGAATTTTGACTCCATATTTCTTAATAATAATTTTTTCAATGAACAATGCCCTTGGGTTTAAGAGGAGATAGGATTGCATTTGTCTAATTTTTGTTATGTTTAAATATTACCATCAATTTTTATCGTTAAATTTCGTCTACAACTAAGCTTTAATTTAACATCCTACACGAAAAGCCTTTTGGTATACTTTTCAATATCCCAGACATTAAGCTCCGGAATTAAATTAATGTCCATCATACTAGATGCCATCACTGTTATTATTTGAATTCAAATTATTAACTTAAAAAATTCTCTCAGAATTTTGTTGTGGCGAACGTATGGACGGACGGACGGACACTGAAGTGATGCCATGAGTTCCGTTTTGACAATTTTTATAAATATGATAAAATATTTAATAATAGCTAGTTCAATAAGTTTTTATTTTCAGAAAAGGAGCGCTTAAATATATTCATAGACTTTCAAAGCATTTTGCAGTGAATCTCCTTTAAGGGTTATAATTGTGCGTTAATTTCTCAGTAGCCAAGTAACCCTGGTTCGATCGCCGCCGACACCAATGTAATTGGTATTGAAATTTTAAATGCTGATTTACTATACTTGGCTCGATAACTGCGCTCGGTGTTGGCAAAAAACATCGCGAGGAAAGCTGCATGTTTGTGGAATAAAAATATGGCCAACAAACTTGGTCGCACTTTGGTTTATTTGCTTCATAACTTTCTTAAAAATGAGAGAAGACTCAGCATTGCGACGTATATAGATAGAAATTTTACACAAACCACCCGTAAAATATGAACAATTTTTTCCTATGTCTACTAGCATAATATGTTTTCCATCGAGATTTTTCTTCAATGCCAAAAAAGGCAAAACTAGATAAAAGAAAAGGATTGTTGGATGGAGTTCCACAAGTGTACAACTGTAACAGAAAATAATTCGTTGAAGAAGGAAGAATAATGTTACTATTCAAAAAGCTTAAGTTGAACTTAGAATCTGTGATCATTATGATTCCGAAATATGAGAAAGTTTCCATGCTATCGATAGCTTGAGCTCTCCGTATTATGCGATCTCATAATAAGTGTGGGCCATGACCATTCGGACTTAATAACGTGAACGCGGGTAACACCGCGTGGCAAAAGGCTAGTATACAATATTAAAAGCAATTTCTTCCAAAAGATTAAACACTGAAGCCACTGAAGAATCATATACGATGCATCAGGATAGCATCTGTTAGAATAAGCTTGATATAATGCACGTGCAACTTGTAAAGGTACAATTCCATAGCCGACTGCAGACAGCAGTAGCAAGCGACGTGTCGTCTAGACAGAACTGGTTTCAATGTAGTTCTATGAAATACATTCCGTAGCTAGCGACACGTCGTTTGCTGTCGGCAGACGAAACTGTAGCCCGACAGCAGATCAGTAGTGTCGCCAACGCCTGAGCGACAACGCGTTGAATTTTTCTTAAAAAATGAGTTACACCGATTCCTAGGAAGAGAAACTGATAAACCGGTGTACGTTCCCTCACTTCCTCTGCATTTCTGTATAGGACCTGTGTCTTTTCGTCTTTTCTCTTTATACTTATATGATAAAGTCATCATCATCTTCTTCCTCTTCTAACAAAAGATGCAAAAATAAATCGCGATCACTAATTTCAAACATGTCAAGACATCATGTCCCAGTGAACACTTGGACAGAGTGGTCACGGGCTGCTGCCGTCTGCAGTCGGGTTCGGAATCATGACTGCAGCGATATGTCGCGGCGACACGTCGCCTGCTGTTACTGCCTGCAGTCGATTGCCTGCAGTCGGTTACAGAATTACACCTTTACTATTATCATCATGGTATCTTACTGGCTGGTGTAAAATTAGGACAATGTTCATTTCACAGATTTATTCCAGTTACACAGTCGTGTTGATATTATAAATATTATTCTGATCGTATCAGATAACCAATTTTTGAATACATGGACGAGCGAATATCTGTGTGTTTGGTACCCTCGTAGCACTTTTTCGATATTTTTTTTTTGTAAAATTGAAGTTACTAACGAACAGTACACCGGATAGTAAGTGTCTACTGCAGCTCGTGGACAACTGTCACCAACTTTAAGAAAAAGGCTACTGATGCGTTGTCACCTCCAGGGATTAATACGGGGTGCCTCATAGCCTCTAATTATACTGTCTCTGAATACCCAAGACGGAGCCCAGTATCTATGCGCTGATGTTTGGCTGCAGAAATAAGAAAAGATGTATCTTACACAGTCGGACTCCTATGCAAAAAGAGTCCCAACCCAAGCAACACAGATTACTTCCAAGGATGATTCGCGAGGCCATTCAAATCAAAAAACATCCCGATTTCAATAGGGAAGATGGCTGGGTGCTACCATCTGCTTGGGATCCTATAGTTAATAAAATTAAATCCCAACCCAAGCACACAACTGCAAGACTTCAAGATACTATAAGTTCGTACTGCGTAGATCGGAACAAAAATTAATAATTTTAATCTGGAAGTAGCCGTGGTTAACTACGATATTGGGACGTCGAACGTCTTAGTTCCCCCCGTTACCATGGGTACTGTAAATTGCTCGAAGCATCGAGAATAAAAAAGTAAGTTAAGTAATATACGCGTAAAGTAATATATAATATGCAATTAAATGGTACCGTGTGCTCGTTTGTCACACATAATTCAACATAAAGAAATAGTAACATCACATGCGCAGGTTATATAGTTATTTTTTCATCATCATCATTACAGCCCTTCACAAGTGCACTGCTGAACATAGGCCTCCCCCAAGTAATGCCACAAAGCACGGTCCTGAGCCACCTGCATCCATCGACTTCCTGCATGTCTTACCAGGTCGCCTATCCATCTAGTGGGGGGTCGCCCTACACTACGCCTACCGGTACGAGGCTGCCACTCGAGAACCTTTCTTCCCCATCGGTTATCGGTTCTTCGAGCTATATGGCCGGCCCATTGCCGCTTCAGCTTACTAATCCGTTGGGCTATGTCGGTCACTCTGGTTTTACTGCGGATATCCTCATTTCTGAGTCTATCACGCAGCGAAACTCCGAGCATAGCCCTCTTCATAGCTCGCTGAGCGACCTTGAGCGTCCTCATACGGCCAGCAGTGAAGGACCATGTCTCTGATCCGTAAGTCATATAGTTATATAGCGTTTTAAACAGTATTCGAAAGCGGAAATAAGACACCATGTTAAATTTCGTATTAACACAAGCCTAAATAAATTGCTTACCGTGTAGTGGCGGTGTAAGAATACCCACTACCCCATATCATCCCGTGGGTGTCGTAAGAGACGACAGAGGGTAATAAAATAGGAGATGGGCCGCAGCGTTTCCCATAATAATGACAAAAAATTAAAAACTAGGGTTGCTGAGCGTAACTACTATGGCAAATATCTCCCCTATGAGGCAATCTATGGGGGGGGGGGGGGGGCGTAGATTTAGCAGTGGGCTTTAATAGGCTGTTACGGTAGCGATAAACTACTGGCAAACGAGTTTTATTTTATTTTTCTCATTTTCGTTGAAGAACAAAATATTAATGTCTACAAGTAAATGTAGGTCACTCACTTTCTCGTGATCTTTTCTTTTATAGGATAGGGTGACAAACAAGCACACAGTCCATCTGATGGTAAGTGGTTGCTGTGGCCCATAGACATCTACATCTATCCTCGATTACGAATCAAAATGCAGATGCGTTGTCACCCGTGAGGACTAAGATGGAATGCGTCGTTTCCAGTAAAAAGAGTCTCCATTTTTCTACACTCAGCATACGAAACACAGCTGCAATGAGCTACAATTTTTGACGCTGGTATTCTGTGAGAGCGTGGTCCTTCCCCGGTCGAGCCACCCCATTCGTGCTACAACTATACTTTACTAATATAACTGCAGCATGGCTCTACCACGTATGAAATTACCTTATATGTTTTTCTAAACTTCTGTGTGAATTTATAGCAAGAAAACGAGAACTGCTGCCCGGAGAATGGCGAGGAGTTAAACGCGCTGACAGAGTCGATCGCTCCGTGCGATGTGAACCTAGACGCGACTGGCGAGGGCGGCTGGCCCGGCGACGACATGGGCTCCTTCTCCCTGCCGCCGCTAGAGCTGGACCCCCTCCCTTCGCTGTTTCCATTCTCGCCGTGTTCCGGGTACAAGTGAGTTACTTTTGTGTTATAACAGCTTGGCTTGTTCTAATAAGAAGTATACGTTGCAGGCCGTCAATAGTAGTTTTATAAAATGATTTCTTTTTCAATTCAATTTATTTGTTATTCTTGTATCTTTTCCATTTACGTATACATTTGATCTTATTTATATAAAATAGTTCGAAACATCCTGTAAGGGCACTGCAAATATCAGCAATAATTAGTAATATTGTTTATTATTATTACAATAAAATTATAAAATTATTTTAAAAAGTATTATCATTATTTCTATTTTTTAAAGAATATTTTACAATTATTCCATCTCATCAGCATCCACCAGTAGGTGGACTGTGTGCTCGTTTGTCACCCTTATTATATTAAAAAAGTACTGATTCAAAATCATATTTCCTACTTCATCACCAAAATCTAGCAAAACAAGCACGACTTTTATGGATTTCGTTTTATAAACTTGTTTTATATTCACGGTCCCCCATGATCATGAACTCGTTAAGTACGTACTCAAAATGTTGAGAATATAAAATAAATTATTAAAACGTGATAAAATCCATAATACGTAGTTTTTCTTAATAGTTTTATGAAGAATATAATTTTAATAAGTAAATTTCTTACTTTAGTTACCACGATTTTGGACAATAGAAATATGATATACAGACAAGAGCTTAATGATTATTTTTATGCTTACATTCATAAATACCCCCTGACAGCACTGTCACAGCAAGGCAAATTTAGATCAAAAATTTTACATAGCAGTTGTTGACCAGGATAAGATTTTTAATAAATCGTTTTTTCTTTCTTTTTAACAAGGTAAATCCTTAACAGGCTTATGAAGACTAGAAGGTTATTCCTTCTTCTGTATTCCGTATTTTTAGATTGTGGAGAATAATGTATACAAGTAAAGGTTGACCCATGAATTTTATGCATTTGTATTTTTTCTAATAGCTAATTTTCCTCTGTCCCTTGGATATTGCGGTTTGATCCAATGCTCTATCTCGTGTCATATCAGTATGATATCGTGTTTATATCAGTGAAGAGTAATATTGTTTTTCTTTTTTTGAACCAGTCCCTTAGTTGAGAAGTTGTAGCAAGGATGCGATGACGATCGCAATATCAGATCGTACTGCCAGTCGTCGACCAAGGTGTTTTACGTTTGGCGTATACTAGATGGTTATACGACCATCTGTTAGAAGCCTTAAATATTTTCTCGCATTTCCCATAATTGCCGTTTATAACATCCTTGGGACGAAATGGGGTCAAAAATTTTCTTATGCCTCGTCGTTCACATGTTCTTACGCATATATATTAAGATCGGAGATAGTTCAAGATGCAGAAAATTAAGACTTCTATATCATGGATGTAGCACGAATCCGTCGGCTCGACCGGGTGGAGACCACGCTCTCACAGAATTCGTGAAATACTAGTTTGATGTTGCTGTGTTTCGTATAAGACACTTTTTACTGGAAATAGGGCATTACGGCTTATTGCTCAGGGGTGACAACGGATCTGCATTTTGATTCCCAATCGAGGATATATGTCGATATCTATAGGTCACAGCTCACAGCATCCACATACCGTCTGATGGATTGTGTGATCCTTTGTCACCCTTACTCTATAAAAAAAGGAAAGGGTAAAGTAGTAACTCCGAAAATGAGATCACGAGGTCGTCCTTCACATTTACTACGATAGTGACGTAGCACTAAATACCTTTCTACAGTGCCACGGCTTGGAAAAAGTCATTGTTCCGAACATACACAGACAGTTACATTTATTTTATAAAAATTTCGTGGAATCCGAGAGAATTGTTAATTACTATGCAAAGATAATTAATTTTATAAAACGGTAATTTTTTAAATCTTATATCTTTAATATTTTGAGTATTTTTTATACAAGTGAATTATGTTAATTTTTTTAAGGCTGATTTTTTCTTAATCGTTACATAAAAGTTAACCTATCAAATAAATTATTACCTGACTTAATTTTAATCAAGCAATTGTAATTGATCGATTATAAAAACGGTATTTAGCATTTGCACAGTTACATAAAACGATTTTAAAAACTAAAATATTTAAGCTGTATCATCAAAGACAATTGTATTACTTGATCAAAAATAAGGAAGAAGGCATATAAACGTCGTGGTCTTTTTGAAGACTTATTGCTTCTTGAAAAAACAATATTTTTAATGATTTTTTGATATTCAAAAAGGTTGTGACTTTAAAAACCTAGTTTATTTGAATAAAATTTTCTTGACTTTTACGTTAAATAACAATGTGATGAGCAACAAATTTTATTTCATCCTCTATCTATACTAACATTTTAAAGAGAGTGTGCGAATTTTGTGAGTTATCTCCGGAACCACTGCACCTATTTGAAAAATTCTTTCACCGTTTGAAAGGTACATTATTCTACATGGACATATCCAATATAAATATAATGTATTTATAGATCTTATGGCCAAAAAATATGTTGATATTAAAAAATCTGAAAAAATCGTGCCTCTGTAGATCTTCCACGGCGTACTTTGTGACAGTAGTTAAAGTTACACTAAAATAATGTATGGCTAATTTTTTACTCACAAAAAGATTTAAAAAAAAGCCCGCAATAGAATATATCTGCTAGGGATAAATAACAGTAACCATTTTAATAGAAAACATAACGTAACATAGGTACATAATTTATAGTGGAGGTCGGCGCGGCGTTGGCGTGTTTATGGTCCCTTTAGGTCTGGAAATGCGTCGAATCAAATTTTTTTTAAACCTAAATAACATGGACAAAAATGTGGTATACCATTAATTTTTAGTATAAACAAATTAAACCCACATAATATTAAAGATAGATAATTGTTTAACCCGGGCAAGGCCGGGCGGACCGCTAGTATTATAATATAGTATGTGAGGGTAATATTGTCATCCAGTTAATATGGTCACCCGATTAATATGGTCATCTGGTTAATATGGTTGAATGATAATATGGTGAGAATGTTGTTTGATACCAGAAGGAGTGGGAACGTTTTCAAAGCATTTGTGAGCGCTGAGAGATTTGATTTCTTACTTAGATGCCTTCGATTTGATGACAAAGCTACCAAACAAGACAGAATGTCATCCGATAAATTTGCACCAATTAGAGAAATTTGGGAGAAATTCATTGATAGTTGTAAAAAATGGTACAAGCCAAGTTCCTATCTAACAATTGATGAACAATTAGTTGGGTTTAGCTAATTTGATAAATAATCATTGTATAAAAATGTTTAACTAAAAATTCATTGTATGTATGTATTATACATAAACTAGTATATATATTTATATATATATATATATATATATATATATATATATATATATATATATATATATATATATTCATTATGTATATATTCATATATATATGTATATATACATAAACTAGCTTGCCAGTCAGACGTTGTTCTGCCCTTTTCGACGACATGTTTTATTAAAAACCCTTAAATTAGCTAAAAAAAATTGTGATTCACTCATGGGCGAAAAAACTATCCTATCTCTCAAGCTGGACCAAACTGCACACGGTGTGCAACTTTAATTAAAATCGGTTAATTGCCTAGCCGTAGAACTTATTTGTTTTTACACTTTATTTTTTATACATTTTACTTTTCATTTGCTCTTTTGTGCATTTTAAACAAAAGAATGATATATAATTTACCTTTAATTTGATTTTTCATTTCTTGTTAAATGGCAATTTACTTTGCAAATTTATTTTTCATTTCGAAAATTGTTATAATACTTTTATATCAACTTAACAATTTCTTGTAATCACCAGCCGAAATAACGGGAGTGAATGCCGGGAGAGGGGTGGAGGGGAGGCGGCCGACGTACTCCTCTCCTTGAAACATGCCGTGGTTCATGGAGACTGCGCTTCAGAGACCGTCCATCCACAGGTACAGTCAACCTATTCGCTCGCATCACTTTTAACTAGAGTTAAAGAGAGACGGATGTCACTGTGCAGTTTCGATCGACGGGGAGCGGGTGAATTGGGTAGAGCTGGGTCGAAAGGGGCGTTGGGCTTTTGTGAAATCATTTCAATTAATAAGGCAAAAGATTAATATTGGCTTCCCTATACAACTATAATATGCGTAGTTATATGATATTTGAGCTGAATGTTTGTTGATTTTAATTATTTAGTTATTTATACTTTTTATAGTCACATTTTTGTTATTTTTTTTGTTACTACCACTGCAATCATAACTGTACTTAAATATACGACGATGTATCTTGGTGTAGGAACTTCTGAGTATAGAGTTTTATAGTTATATACTATTGCTGGTAATTAATGCGCTTAGAAATAACTTTATTGAGCCGCGGCAGACTAAGGAATTTAGCGTTCCTCTTGACATTTTTAAAAGCTTCTAATTCAGAGTTTCCCAAAGTTTTTTGTGTCGTAGACCCCTTGCCATGTTTTTCCGTGTTGTGTAGACCCCCTACTTACCTGATATTGATTTCCTGTAAATTTCTAACTGTAGTGAAGTTTAGTGTTAAAAAAAACTTAAAGTAAAAACACATGTTAATTTATACATTTATTAATTGAATTTAACTAAAACTACTCAAAATAAAATTTTGTATCTGTTATGTAAAATATACGTAGCATTAAATAAACATAAAATCAACTATAAATAAAATAGCATAAGCAATAAGTTAATATTTTTAGTGAGAGGATGAACCTGATGCTTTAATAATAAATTATAAACATTTGGAGTCAATTTTGTAAGGGATAATCTTAAATCTCCTAGGCTAATGATGTCAAGTCTGTTTCTTTTTTTCCTTAGGAGATTGGTAACAGCGCTGAACCCCCTTTCCACTACGTTTGACGATGGAAAGGAAATTAAAAATTTCCTCGCTATATTCCATAATACGGGATAAGTAACGGGTATGTTGTTTTGCAGCCAGAATTGCTGATATCCGTTTTTAAACTGAACCTTAAGTTCTTCGTTTGTACTTAGTTCAGTCAGTTCCTCTCGTATTATGACATTCGTTTCTTCTATGTCACCATATGGATTAATTATTAACGGTGGTATTACCATAGTCAAAATATCCTCAAACCTAGATTCAAAATCTGAATAGAGGGCATTTAAATGTTGAACGTAAGTTGAAACGTCGTCTTCCTGGCAGCTTGTCTGTGACAAATTGGGGAACTGAGAAAATTCGCCCCGTCCAATATTTTGCTTCATTAGTTTAACTCTGGCAAGAAACGCTGATAAGATGGACTTTGTTTTAATCAAATTTAAACTGTCGCCTTGTAATTGCAAATTAACCACATTAAATTTTGTAAACAAATCTGTTAAATAGGCGATGTCTGTTTTCCTCTTCATTAAATTTTCTTTTAAAATTTTATCTTTAGTATCCAGAAATTCTAAAATAGTCTTAAAAAAGTGCAAAAAATCTTGTCAAACATAAGCCTTTCGACAGCCAGCGTACTTCAGTGTGAAGGAGTAATTGATGAAAGTGTTCGTCATTTTTTTCACACAACTGCGCAAATAACCGCGTATTCAACGCGTTGCTTCGGATTCGGTTTACTGCATCAATGACTAAATGAAGTGATTCATGCAATCTAACAATCAAATTTTTAGCAACTAAATGTTGTCGATGGATGACGCATTGTATTGCTAACACCCCTGACACATTTTGTTTTAAATAGCTTATAAATCCACGATAACGTCCTACCATGGCAGGTGCTCCATCTGTAGCTACTGATATTATATTAGATAAAGGAATTTCTTTTTCAATGAAATAATCCTTCAAAACATGAAATATTGATTCACCTTTTGTGTCGGTTATTAAAGTTCTTGCGAAGAGCAGTTCTTCGTAGATTTCTTGATTCATAATAAAACGAACATATGCCAATAATAATGCTGCATTATCAGGTAAAGTTGACTCGTCCAAGTTGTATAGAGAAATGGGTCGTTTGCAAATAATTACGTAAGAAGCTTTCAATATCAGAACTCATTTCTTAAATACGTCTTTCAACAGTGTTGTTGCTTAAGGAAATTCTTTTAATGATATCAGATGCAGGTTTGTGTAAAACAGTTTTTAAAACCTCTTCAACAGCTGGCAAAATTAACTTCCCTCCGATAGTATGCGGTTTTCCGGATTTTGATGTAAGTAACGAGATATTGTAAGACGCCCGCCATCATCATTTCTTTGTGACGTGGAAGCGAACATTCTGTCCGGGGTCTCTTCTGAAGTTTATCTTTGAGTGTTTGAAAGTATTTCAAATCTTTCTCTGTTTTATCAGGGTGGCATCTTCTCAGATGATCTTGCAGTTTAGATGGTTTCATAGCGTCATTGCCATAAAACTTTGTTGCATAAAAGGCACATAGGCAATTGTTTGTCCGGCAATGATGGAATGAAGCCAAATTTCAAATAATCGACACTGTACTGTCTACATTTCTTTTTAGATTCGGACATGGCATCAGTAATCTGTGGGCAAAATTAAATTATTTAAATAAGACAGAAAATCCAGCAGCCCTGTATATTAAAATATTTTTTGTATTTTTCCGAAAATATTCCATAATTCGAACATCTTGCAACAATTAGCTCGAATTACGGAGATTGCACTGTAATTATAATACCGATTGCTAAAACTTTCAAAAAAAAAAACTATTGAGGAGTACTCGTGTAATTTTGCATGATTGAATATTAAACTACTAATAACTAAAGTCATGATTGGCGTAATTTATCTATCTTTGCTAACTACGAGTACAAAAATAAAATTTTATAAAAAATAATGTACTTACTTTTCTTCAGCACTCTCAAACAAAATAACACTGACTCACTATAATTTGTGTGATATACTATCTGTTTATATTTTTAAAATATTTTCTTAGCACTTTCCTATTCAAGATTCAGGAAACGAATAAACGTAGGTATTTGTCCCACATTCGTATTTATATAGTGACGAATTGAACAAGTCAGTGCAAGGTAGCGAAGCTCTGAGACTGCGACTCTCAGGTTTTTACAAGTTCAAAATGTATTGCGACCACAAAGCGAATACCAACATCCTACAACTTACACAATTTTATAAACATATATAATAATTTTTTTACTTCATAGGTACTTTTATAAATAATGTATATGTTTTGATATTATAAGATAGTATGATGTAAGTAAATAGGTACTATCAGTGTGTTGAGATCCACTATCGTGGATCCCCATTTTCATCAGGAAAAGATGTTTGAAATTTTTTATTAATATTTCTTCACAATTTACCTATATTACTTATTCTGAACCTTCTCTGCAATTTTGGCTGTATATTCTATTTTTAATGTGTATTTTTTAAAGCAGATGATGGTGAACGGCGGTGGGGGCTACCCGTACTACGAACACTACAGTGGCGCGCCGCTTTTTCCCACCATGAGCGTCAACGTCTCCATGAATATGACTATGCACGGATGTCCGCCTGACCAGCTCTGTTCTCAGGTTTGTATTTATTTTTGGCATATTATATCTGCACCATGTCGTGGCGGTGTAAGAATATCTACTACCCCATATCATCCCGTACGTGTCGTAAGAGGCGCCAGAGGGAAATTAATCAGGAGACGGGTAGCAGCGTCTTCTAATAACGAATAAAAAAACTGTGGTTGCCAAGCGTGGTAACTATGGAAAATATATTATACCGCTACTGAACATAGGCCTCTCTCACAGATTGGTATATTTTATAGACTGTAACGGTATATTTTATCTATTACTAATACTGTACCACCCGATTTCGGCTACAGCATCAGTTCATCTAAATCTTACTACTCTGGTCGGTCATATATTAGACTAGCATCTTAGTTATAGAAGTACGACTATAGTTAGGGCTTGTGAGATTTATTTCTAACTTCCCGCTATTATAACTTATGAACGGCTTGACCGATTGAAATGAACAAGTTTATTTCCAAAGTTTTTCATAAAACTTAGATTTCCTACGAATTTTAACTAATTCGGACCGGTAGATTTCGAGAAATCTTAAAAATAAAAAGTTTCAAAAACTATTTTTTTTAATAAGTTTTAAACGGCTTTACTGATCGATTCCAAAAACTAATCAGCTTTTAACCTTGAAAAACTACGTCGATCACCGCCGGTCCGGTCTAAATCGGTTGATTCGTTCGTGAGATATCGTAAACAAAAATTTGATTTTTTTTTAAATTGCTTCGATATTTCACATTTAACGTCATAATTTGGTGAAATTTGAAGCGCTTTTAGGAAAGTTACTGGGATGGCCTGCAGTGTCAACCAATTTTTTATAGAAAGAACGTGAAAAACGAGCACATAGTTTACCCGATAGTGCCTAATCCATTTATTATCTGGCTATGGCCCACAAACATTTAATTTTTTTATAGAATAATGGAGAAAAACTAGGACACAGTCTACCTGATGATAAGTGGATGCTGTGGCCCCTAAAAATCTACATCTAGCGTCAATAAAGAATCAAATTTCAGTTGCATTGACACACCCCTGAGGACTGAGATGAAATGCCTTGTTTCCATTTAAAGGGGTCTTCGTTTCTCTACACTCACCATACGAAACACAGCAGCATTAAGCTGTTATTTTATGCTGGTATTTTGTGAGAGAGTGGTCATTCCCAGTTTGAGCCGACCCAATCGTGCTACAACTATAATATTTATGCAGCATGGCTCTACCATGTGTTACTATTATCATCGATTAAGCATCAAAAAGAGCCGTGGTAGCTCAGTGGTTAACGCTCGCTGTAAATATAACAGAACGCGAGTAACCCGGGTTCGATCCCCACCGGCACCAATGAAATTGTTAATTGCAATTTTAAGTGCTGATTTACCACGTGCTCGGCGGTGAAGGAAAACATCGTGAGGAAACCTGCATGTCTGAGGAATAAGAAAAAAAATATTTCGAAGACATGTGAAGTTCGTCAACACGCATTTGGGCAGCGCGGCGGACACTTCCTTGCCCTAAACCCTCTCAGAAATGAGGGGAGGCCTGAGCCCCAGCAGTGGGACGTATATAGGCTGTAACTTTACTTTTACTTTAAGCATCAAAACCCATATACGTTGTTCCTGAGGACTAAGATGGAATGCCTCGTTTCTAGTAATATGTCTTCGGTTCTCTTTACTGACCATATGTAACACGCTGCTATTTCACGCTGGTATTCTGTGACAGCGTAGTACTTCCCCGGTCGAGACGACCCATTCGTTCTACAACCATAATATAGCTCCAGCACGACTCTACCACGTAAAAAGATGGATACTACTTCACATCTTATATTATACTAGCTTGCCAGGCAGACGTTGTTCTGCCCTTTACGATGACCCTTTGTCATGTCATATTAAAAGTCCTTAAAATCGCAAAAAGAAAAATTATGGGTCACTCATGGGCAAAAAATCCTATCTCTCAAGTTGAACCATACTGCACACGGAGTGCAAATTTGATTAAAATCGATTGAGTAGTTTAAGAGTCCATCGCGGACAAACAACGTGACACGTAATTTATATATATATATATATATATATTAAGATAAAATTGAATGTTTCCTTTTTTTCTCGTGTGCGTTCTACCATTCATCCGATGACGAAGTATGTGAGCTTGCGAAAGTTATGTTACGTATAGTGGCAAGCTACGCGAATCGCTTGAGGTAGTAATAAGAGTCGTCTCTTGCGAACTAAGGTATAGGGGGCAATTATGAAAACGTCAGAAAAATCTCAAGCCTTTCGATAATCTAGATATAGCAAAATATTATCTTACATACACACCGTTCCCATTACAGTCTCTCAAAATTCCACTGCTGAACATAAGGCTTACCCCAAATATTGCTTCTTAGGCTGCGGGCACGAAATCAGCGACGGTCGAGCGATAGCGGTAGCGGAGCGGCGTGATGCGACAGCGACGTAAACAAAAGCAATGCTTAATCTGGCTGCGGACACGAAACAGCGCTCGGTCGCCGCCCCGCTACCGCCACGCTCGACTCTCGCTAATCTTGTGCCCGCAGCCATATAAGGGATATTTGCCATAGTTGCCTTGCTTGGCAAGCGGATTGACAACAGCAGTTTTTTTTTTTGAAGTAATGTTCTTTACGCACGCTCGACTTGGGGAGTAAGCTGGCGACCGCGTGACGAAAGTGTTACGAAAAGTGTGATCGGGCGAGGTGAACGGGAGTTGAGTGGGGGATATAAACAAGAGAGAGCAGTGCGTGCGCACATTTTCTTTTGCTCTTTATCTCATAGTCAGTTCATCATCATCATCATTACAGCCTTTCACAAGTCCACTGCTGAACATAGGCCTCCCCCAAGGTATGCCACAAAGCACGGTCCTGAGCCACCTGCATCCATCGACTTCCTGCATTTCTTACCAGGTCGTCACTCCATCTAGTGGGGGGTCGCCCTAAACTTCGTCTACCGGTACGAGGCTGCCACTCGAGAACCTTTTTTCCCCAACGGTTGTCGGTTCTTCGAGCTATATGGCCAGCCATTGCCACTTCAGCTTACTAATCCGTTGGGCTATATCGGTCACTCTGGTTCTACTGCGGATATCCTCATTTCAAAGTTTATCACGCAGAGAAACTCCGAGCCGATACGGCCAGCAGTGAAGGACCACGTCTCAGTTGCATACGTCATCACTGGCAACACGCCCTGGTTGTACAACTTAGTTTTCAGGTTTTAAGGTATATATGACGAAAAGATGTGTCGTAATTTCCCGAACGCTACCCATCCGAGTTGAATCCGTCGATTTACCTCTTGGTCGAAGTTGGACTTACCTATTCAGACTATTTGTCCTAGGTAAACGTACTCGTCAACAACTTCGAGCTTAGTGCTCCCAACAACTACCGGCATAGGTGTGACATGGACATTAAACATGATCTTAGTTTTGTCCATGTTCATCTTAAGACCTATCCGTTGGGAGGCACTATTGAGGTCATTGAGCATAGTGCTTAAGTCCTCCAGCGATTCTGCCATAAGGACTATATCGTCGGCAAATCGAAGGTGAGTGATGTACTCGCCATTGATGTTAATACCGTATCCTTTCCAGTCCAGTAGCTTGAAAACGTCTTCCAATGCAGCGGTGAAGAGTTTCGGGGATATAACGTTACCCTGTCTTACACCTCTCTGAAGTTGGATAGGTTTCGTACTCTGGTTCTGTACTCGGATAGCCATCGTAGCCCCAATGTACAAACAATTCAGCACTTCGATATACCAACAGTCAACTTGGCACCGCTGAAGAGACTGTAGCACTGCCCAAATTTCGACGGAATCAAAAGCTTTCTCATAGTCCACATACGCCGGGCAAAGTGGCAGATTGTACTCTTCGGACTTCTATACAATTTGCCGAAGGGTATGTATGTGGTCTATGGTACTAAAGCCTTTTCGGAAACCAGCTTGTTCGGGAGGCTGGAAGTCGTCGAGTCTGCGTGCGAGACGATTCGTAATGACTCTCGAAATCAGCACGTAGACGCGGCTCAGAAGGGATATCGGTCTATAGTTCTTCAAGAGGGCGTTGTCACCTTTCTTGAAGAACAAGACCACCGCACTTCTGCTCCACGCCTTCGGAGTAGTGCCACAATGGAGGACGGAATTAAAGAGCCTCTGAAGGACTTCAAGTACCGGTTTTCCACCCGCTTTCAAAAGCTCCGCTGTAATTTCCATCCTCGCCCGGGGACTTGCCGTTTTTAAGGTGCTGTAGAGCCATTCTAGTCTCGCTCAGACTGACGTCCTGGATATCATCGGAATAGTGTCAGATAAGACTTGCTCTTAGATCGTTACTCACACTTGTGTGTGGCTCCAACGATGATGTGTACAGCTGCCCATAGAACCTCTCAATCTCACTCAGAATCTCAGGTGTCCCGGAAACGATGCTGCCACACTTATTCTTCAGCTTTAACAGTTGGCTCTTACTGGCAGACCGATCTCTGGCAAAGACTTTGGAGCCCTAGTTCCGCTCAATCGCTTACGGGCAGTATTAAAGTTCCGTAAGTCCCGCCGCATGCATTTGGAGATCTGTCTGTTCAGTTGCCTGTATGCTGTCAAATCTGTTGACGATTGCAGCCTAATCTCCCGTCTAAAAGCCATGAAATTAAGAGTATGATCGGAGAGTTTTTGGGTTCTTCTGCGGCGGGTCTTGCAGAACTTAGCTCCGACCGCATGGACAGTTTCCACAAGCTTGTCATTCATATCGTCCACTTCATTGCAATCTTCTAGGCACTGAAAGCGGGAACTGAGCTGAAAGGTTTCGGGATTCTGGATTAGAGCACGAGGGGGACGAAGCGTTGTCTTCATTAGGCGAGACCTCTCCAACTTAATGTTTAGGTTCAGTGTGCCTCTAGCCGTTCGGTGATCGAGTGTGCCAGTTTTCACCCTTGCGATCACTGAGACATCACTGAACAGTTGGCATCTGGTTATTATAATGAAGTTAATCTCATTTGTTGTCGAACCGTCGGGGCTCGACCAGATCCACTTCCTATGGGGCCGCTTCTGGAAGAAAGAGTTCATCATAAAGAGTCCCTCTTTCTCCATAAAGTCGGCCAGCTGCTGGCCCTTACGGTTCCGTTGCCCTACTCCAAATTTCCCTAACTTCAGCTCACCGCTTTCTCTTGTGCCTAGTTTTGCGTTGAAGTCTCCCATCAACACCGTGTAGTGGGTTTTGGAGGAATGCATGGCACTGGAGATATCCTCGTAAATTTCCTCCACCTTGTCGTCGGGATGTGCCGAGGTTGGTGCGTAAACCTATATGACCTTCAGCGAATACAGTTTGGTGATTCTGAGTATCAGGTACGCGACCCTCGTCGACACACTCCCAATCTTTACAACGTTGTTGACGAAGAGCTTGTGGACGATAAATCCGATACCTCCTTGGGACAGATGGTCGCTCTCCCGGTGATAGAACAAGTTGCCGGACTCGAGGATTACCGTGTCCTCCCCCTCTCTTCGGACCTCGGATAACCTAATAATATGCCAGCGCAACTTGTCTACCTCTTCTTCCAACTCCAGTATCTTCTCGTCAGTCCTCAGGGTGCGTGCGTTATATGTTGCCAGGTCGAGTCGTCGGAGGTGGCAACCGAACCTCCACCGGAGATTCTTAGCACCCCCTACCCCGCAAGGTGGGGAAGGGGGCCGTTTGGGGTTTGGGATATTTGCCATTGTTGCCACGCTTGGCGAGCGGGTTGGCAACCGCAGTTTTTTATTATATCATTGCTGTTATCAGGAAGATGCTGCTGCCCATCTCCTGCCTGTCTCCCTCTGTCGCCTCTTACGACACCCACGGGAAGATATGGGGTAGTGGATATTCTCAACCGCCGCTACACGGCAATAGTCATTTATTTTACGTAATTTTATTTCGTTTTAAACAATTTTATGAATTAATATTTTTTTTTGGGTATTCTTGGCGTTTTGACTTATTTAACGAAATACGTACCTACAGTTAATTTTTATATATATATATATATATATATATATATATATATATATATATATATATATATATATATATATATATATATATATATATATATATATACTTCAGTCATGTTTCGTTTTCGTGTTGTTTTCAGTTATCATTAGGATGACGCTGCTGCCCATCTCCAAGTAGATTTCCCTCTATCGTCTCTTACGACACCCACAGGACGAGATGGGGTAGTGGAAATACTTACTTCACCACTGCATAGTTAATCATCCCATATAAGCTAGATGTAAAATGCAAGCCGATGATGGCGAGCAGCGAAGATGGTGCGAGACATCTGTTGCTGCAATGCCCCATCAGCCTGCCTAGCGTCGTGACTACGGCAAAGCCGCCCTACGGTCGGTACGGACTACAAGATCATCTTAGTCCTCATGGGCACTCAAGCGTTGCACTTTGTTTTTATAGGATAATGGTGACAAACGAACACGTAGTATACTTGATGGTAAATGGATTCTGTGGCTCCTAGACACGTGTGAGAGCGTGGTCCTTCTCTGGTCGAGCCAACTCATTCGTACTATAACTATAGTAATGCTGCAGCGTGGCTCTACCATGTTAAAAGTTCTTAGTTAGTAAATAATTATTTTATTTAAAATCAAATATTAAAAGTATCTGTTTGATTCAAATACTAAATGGGACTTGATTTTAAAACCTCAATATTGGCCCTACACCAACGCCAAAGGTTCAGAATTCAAGGACATTTTTGTATTTTTAATCAGATATTATTCTTGCAGGTTCAATGGAACCAGAACGCATCTACGCCGTCCGTCAACGTCGTATACCCTCAAGCTCAAAACGTCATAAGTCCAACCTCATATCCCTCAGCGACGTACTCCTTTACAGCGGACTTTCGACCGCCCAACCAATCTGATCCTCTGATCACTGCTTCTTCCACCTTCAAACCTCTACAAATCCAAAACCCCCAAAAAACAAATCCAAACTATTCAATATTTCAACAAAAACCGAATTTTACGAGCCAAAAGACGTTAGGGCCGATGCTGAAGCGATCACCATCAAAGATGTATATGCAGGAGGGTCAGAAAGACCAGAATATGGGGAATGGTTACACGATATTGAATCATCAAGGTCAGATGCATACGCAAGACTACGGATACACTGCTTGTGTTAACTCATCTGGAAAAGTCCAGGTATGTAGGGTATTCAGAATTACGTTTGTTTATATTCTTTTTCAATTGTTATCCTCCTCTACCTACTTCTACTCTACCGCAGAACTTTTTTTAGGTGAACCGATTTTATAAATTTTATCAGGATCTAACGAGTAATTTTTGAGTCATCCTTATTAATGCGTATTTAATTGACTTCGATTACATTGATTATGTTCCCATTTTATTTATATTGAAGTCGGTTGTACAATTTTTTTAATTTTACCACTTGTGTTTTATTGTAGTCAGGTACCTAGCACTAGCGCCATCTAGTGTCGGGGACCAGAGCGAGGAGGGCTTCCTAGAAAATGTCAATTTTGAACTTTCGACCAACAGCGCCATCTAGTATCGAACAGAAGAATTAAGCTTTCTAGAAGCCCCACACTCGAACTTTCTGCGCCTGGCCGTTCGGCGCCCGTATTTACTGGAATATTCTGGATGTTTCGGTAGAAAAGGTGTATTTAAAGCCGCTGCAACCTGCGATCGGGGCAGTATTGAATTTGCCGAGACAGGCGAAGCTTCGGAGCAAAATAAAGTGAATCAGTATGATTAATTATTAGTGTTTTAAGTTTTGATTGGTGTTAGGTAATAAAAGTGTAAATTTTGGTAATTCAATCGGCAGTTTTTATTGTCACGAACCCTAAGCTCGTAACATTATTTTTCGTTACATATTACGATAATATTAGATAAGATATATTCGTGTGTCGCTATTCCTAGCTACGGTGGCAACCATGGTAATGGCGGGGCAGAGGGTGCTAAGAATCTCCGGTGGAGGTTCGGTTGCCACCTACGACGACTCGACCTGGCAACATATAACGCATGCACACTGAGGACTGATGAGAAGATCCTGGAGCTGGAAGAAAAGGTAGACAAGTTGCGCTGGCATATAATAGAATTATCCGAGGTTCGAAGAGAGGGGGAGGACACGGTATTCCTCGAATCCGGCAACTTGTTCTATCACCGGGAGAGCGACTATCTGTCCAGAGGAGGTGTTGGATTTATAGTCTACAAGTCTGTCGTCAACAACGTTGTATAGATTGAGAGCGTGTCGACGAGGGTCGCGTACCTGATACTCAGAATCACCAAACAGTATTCGCTGAAGGTCATACAGGTTTACGCACCAACCTCGGCACATCCCGACGAGGAGGTGGAGGAAATGTGTGAGGGTATCTCTAGAGCCATGCATTCCTCCAAAACCCACGATACGGTGTTAATGGGAGACTACAACGTAAAACTAGGTACAAGAAAAAGCGGTGAGCTGAAGTTAGGGAAATTTAGAGTAGAGCAATGGAACCGTAGGGGCCAGCAGCCAGCCGAATTTATGGATAAAGAGGGACTCTTTATGATGAACGCTTTCTTCCTGAAGCGGCCCCATAGAAAGTGGACCTGGTCGAGCCCCGACGGTTCGACAAAAAATGAGATTGACTTCATTATGAAGACCAGACGCCAACTGTTCAGTGATGTCTGAGTGATCGCGAGGGTGAAAGCTGGCAGCGACCACCGAATGATTCGAGGCACACTGAACATAAATGTTAAGTTGGAGAGGTCTCGCCTAATGAAGTCAACGCTCCATCCCTCTCGTGCTCTAATCCAGTTACAAAACGGTTTTTAGTGCCTAGAAGATTGCAATGCAGTGGACGACATAAATGACAAGCTCGTGGAAACTGTCCATGCGGTCGGAGCTAAGTTCTGCAAGACCCGCTTCAGAAGAAAACAAAAACTTTCCGATCACACTCTTAGTCTTATGGCTGTTGGACGGGAAATGAAGCTGCAGTCTTCAGTAGATTTGGCAGCATAGAGGCAACTGAACAGACAGATCTCCAAATACATGCGGCGGGACTTACGCAATTTCTGCACAGCTCGTATTGAAGAAACGATGGAGCGGAAACAAGGCTCCAAAGTATTTGCCAGGGATCTGTCTGTCAGAAAGAGCCAACTGTCGAAACGACTAAAGACCGAGTGTGGCAGCATCGTTTCCGGAACACCTGAGATTTTGAGTGACATTGAGAGGTTCTAAGGGCAGCTGTACACGTCATCGTCGGAGCCACACGCAAGTGTGAGTAGATCCAGGAGCAAGTCTTATCCAACACTATTCCGATGATATCCCGGACGTCAGTCTGAGGGAGATTAGAATGGCTCTCCAGCACCTTAAAAACGGCAAGCCTCCGGGCGAGGATGGACAGCGGAGATTCTGAAAGCGGGTGGAAAACCGGTATTTGAAGTCCTTCAGAAGCTATTTAATTCCGTCGTCCATGGTGGCACTACTCACGAGGCGTGGAGCAGAAGTACGGTGGTCTTGTTTTTTAAGAAAGGTGACAACGCTCTATCGCGCGTGACTAACGTGTCATTACGAATCGTCTCGCACGCAGACTCGACGACTTCCAGCCTCCCGAACAAGCTGATTTCCGAAAAGACACCAATGTACCATATACATACCCTTGGGCAAATTGTAGAGAAGTCCGAAGAGTACAATTTGCCACTTTGCCTGGTGTATGTCGACTATGAGAAAGCCTTTGATTCCGTCGAAATTTGGACGGTGCCGGTACAGTCCCTTCAGCGATACCAAGTGGACAGTCGGTATGTCGAAGTGCTGAAGTGTTTGTACAGTAGGGCTACGATGGCTATCCGAGTACAGAACCAGAGTACGAAACCTATCCGACTGCAGAGATGTGTAAGACAGGGTGACGCAATATCTCCAAAACTCTTCAGCGCTGCAATGGAAGACGTTTTCAAGCTACTGGACTGGAAAGGATACGGTATTAACATCAATATAGAGTACATCACTCACCTTCGTTTTGCCAACGATATAGTCCTTATATCAGAAGCGCTGGAGGACCTAAGCACTATACTCAATGACCTCAATAGTGTCTCCCAACGGATAGGACTTAAGATGAACATGGACAAAACAAACATCATGTTTAATGTCCACGTCACACCTATGGCGGTAGTTGTTGGGAGCACTATGCTCGAAGTTGTTGACGAGTACATTTACCTGGGACAAATAGTCCGACTAGGTAAGTCCAACTTCTACCAAGAGGTCAATCGACGGATTCAACTCGGCTTGGCATCGTTCGCAAAATTACGACACATCTTCTCGTCAGCTATACCTCAAAACCTGAAAACGAGACTATACAACCAATGCGTGTTGCCAGTGATGGCCTACGGAACTGAGACGTGGTCCTTCACTGCTGGCCGTATGAGGACGCTCAAAGTCGCTCAACGAGCCATGGAGAGGGCTATGCTCGGGATTTCTCTGCGCGATAAACTTAGAAATGAGGATATCCGCAGTAGAACCAGAGTGACCGATATAGCCCAACGGATTAGTAAGCTGAAGTGGCAATGGGCCGGACTTATAGCTCGAAGAACCGACAACCGTTGGAGAAAAAAGGTTCTAGAGTGGCAGCCTCGTACTGGTAGGTGAATTGTAGGGCGACCCCCCACTAGATGGAGTGAGCACCTGGTAAGACATTCAGGAAGTTGATGGATGCAAGTGGCACAGGACCGTTCTTTGTGGCATAAATTGGGGGAGGCCTATGTTCAGCAGTGGACTTGTGAAGGGCTGTAATGATAAAGTTGATCCCATGTTTATAAGAATAATAGGCTTTTTTATTTCCGAAAATAATATCTGCATATATTTTAGGTGGGAGCCCTCAGTGGATGCTCAGAAGACGACGAGCAAAAACCGAATCTGTGCCGGATCTGTGGCAAGACTTATGCCCGTCCGAGTACACTGAAAACGCACCTGCGGACTCACTCAGGAGAACGGCCTTACCGATGTGGGGACTGCAACAAGAGCTTCTCTCAGGCGGCCAACCTTACAGCACATGTAAGGACGCATACTGGTCAGAAACCATTTCGGTGAGATTTGAATTTTTCTTTTTCGTAAAAATTTATCAAAATAAAAAATTTAATCAAATCAAAATAAATGAATATCCTTGAACTCAACTTATTTGCAAATTCATTATTAAAATTATAAGAAATTGTCCTTTAAACTAATGGAAGAACATATTTCCTGCTGTTATTGATTGTTTTCGTAGCCTTACTGCGCCAACAACGTATTCAGATACAAATAATGTTCTATTTGGGCAAGCATGTTGCTGGCGTTCCGCAAGGTAACATGTCGCCTCTTCTCCTGTTTCCAATTTTCATTAATTCTATAAGTAATCAACTGTCTTCTTCTTAGCACTTTTACGACGACGATTTCCAAATTTACACTCAATCTTCTTTGGAATATTTACCGAAAGTTATACAATTAACACTGATCTGACTTTTATTTTAGACTTGCGTAAATCATATGGTAATAATTATTGTACTATAATTCTGGATTAGTAGCTAAGGTTAATTTGCCTCACACACCACCTATTCTTCTCGATGGTGCTCACACCCCTTTCAGTGATAAACTTTTAACTATTTAAAGTTAAAAACAGCTGTTAATATTATTATATAAGAATTTAGGATATATTCAAGTTTATTGACTATCTAACATGACGTGTCTGACCTGTCTAAAGTGGTCTCCGTAGGTTATTGAAATAATTAGAGAAATTTTTGCAGCGCTAAGCTCTGTGCGGAGACTTAGGAATTTTCTCCCTACTGCTGCTAAAGTTGCACTTTCTCAATCCTTGATGTTACCAAAGAGCTGTGAAATAAATTTGAGCGAATTTATAATTTTTAGCTTACGATTCATATTTTGGGCTATGTAAATATGATCACATTTCACAATTTCGTAAACTTCTCAAATGGCTGTTTCAGTTTCATGCTGCATACTGTTCAATTTCAATCCAAAGTTACTTGAAAGGCTGTTTGAGGTTTATTTCCTTCTCTCGCGATCGTCATCTACGTTCTTCTAACAAACTTTCGTTTCGTACTCCAACACACTCATTCCCTTTCTTCAATAAATCATTATCTGTTACGGTTGTACGCTTGTAAAACTCTACATATAGTGCTCAGAGTCTGTGTTCTTTCTTCAAAATCTATCTAAAACTAATTACTTGGAGTCCTTCCTTATATCTACAGGCTGTTAGTGTAAACACCGTTGTCCTTGAAACCAGTGGTTTGGTTTCACTTATAGAACGTAAATTCAATGAATTAAAAAAAAACGCCATTTTCTTTCATAAAATTTAAAAAGTTTCTGTCCGACACCGTCCGTAAATTCATGGATACCCTATGCGCCCGAGTGACGTAATCACTGTAAAGATCACCGCCCGCGCTAGCTGCCTACACAACATTCAACATAAAAACACAATAGGTACACATAACCTGCGATGTAACTTTTCCTTCATACTTCAACCTGGCTTAGGACAAGCAAAAATTGAGGAATTAAGGAAAAATTTAGATTTTATTAAAAAAATGTTGTTATTTTTCATTGAATTTACGTTCTATAAGTGAAACCAAACCACTGGTTTCAAGGACAACGGTGTTTACACTAACACCCTGTATTTATCCTCACATCTTGTGTTTTTATTTTTTATTTATGTGTGTAATTGATATGTAGGTACATCTCCCTTTTCGCCATTCATTGTGAAAATCAATTTATTCCGTATCACGTTACCTGGAATAAATCGCTTCCAGAGCGATAAGACTAAGACATTTAATTTCTGTTTTTAAGTGTATTGGTGAACAATAAAGAATATATATATATATATATATAAATTTATTGGTTGATATTAAAGTACGTTGTACATTAGGACATGGAATGAATAGTAATTAGATATACACCCGATCAGTCAGATTTCAACTGTTATCAACCCCGAACTACTCTTCTTATTTCATGCCTGAAAGTAATTTGTATGCCCTCTTTTTACATAGCGGTTTTTAAAATTTCATTATCAATTCCTTGATTACCCTGTAAGCTTTTTGTATGTTACGCAATATCTTCGTCTATTGCAAACCGATTTTAACGATGTTTTGTTTCATTTACATTTTACACTTTAGGGATGATCCCTAAAATTTGCTGAAAAGTTCTACCCTTAAGAGCGGATAAATTGGAGATGACGTTTATAAAGTAACTTTTGTTTAGAAATTTTTATACGTGGTAGAGTCACGCTGCAGCTATATTATAGTTGTGCCACGAATGGGTCGGCTCAACCGGGCAAAGACCACGCTCTCACAGAATACCAGCGGGAAATAGCAGCTTAATACTGCTATGTTTCGTATGGTGAGTGTAGAGATCCGGAGACCCTTTTTTACTGGATACGGGGCATTCCATCTTAGTCCTCAGGGGTGATAACGCACCTGCATTTTGATTCTCAATCGAGGATAAATGTACATTTTACACTTTAGGGATGGTCCCTAAAATTTGGTGAAAATTTCTACCCTTAAGAGCGGATAAATTGGAGATGACGTTTATAAAGTAACTTTTGTTTAGAAATTTTTATACGAGGTAGAGTCACGCTGCAGCTATATTATAGTTGTGCCACGAATGGGTCGGCTCAACCGGGCAAGGACCACGCTCTCACAGAATACCAGCGGGAAATAGCAGCTTAATACTGCTATGTTTCGTATGGTGAGTGTAGAGATCCGGAGACCCTTTTTTACTGGATACGGGGCATTCCATCTTAGTCCTCAAGGGTGACAACGCACCTGCGTTTTGATTCTTAATCGAGGATAAATGTAGATATCTATGGGCTACAGCATCCACCTAACATCAGGTGGACTGTGTGCTCGGTTGTCACCCTCATTGTATTCTATAAACAAACAATTTAGATGACTTTCTAGTTATAGACTATTTAGTAGTTACGAAATTAAACTTTTATAAAATGTAAAAGCCGACTTGAATGAACTAAAAATAAGATGTAATTTCCACGTAACAGCTTCAGACTTCACTGAAAGGCAGTTAATTTAATTTTCATATTTAAAATTTTTATCTTTAATTTTGGAAAGAGATAAACCCTTTTTAATCAAAACGACTAGCATGAGCTTCAACGTTTCTTCAAACGTTTAGGTTATCTCTACAGTTTTCAGTTTTCTACAGTGAAAACTATAAAGTTTTTACCTACCTAATATAAATAATTATCGTGATTTATAAAAAACGTAAGAAAAAGTATAAAATACAAATTGCATAAGCCTAGTCATAACTTTATGCCTAATTTTCAGTTTCTAAATAATCCAGAAGTAGACTAGGAAAATCTCACATTTCACACCAGGACTATAATTATAAATTTTGGAATTCTAGGTATATATGGGAATCTAATAAAACATGCAAAATTACAAAATTGTAGGTCTACTTATATGTTTTTGAGTTGTGGTTATAGGTCTAAAATAATAATTTGTGTAAATTACTAAAATACGCACTACAGGTGCTTCGCCCTTTGCTTTTTCGAACTTGGCTGACAAACACGTCAGTGTGTGTCAACACTGCCGTGAAGTTGGTCTAATGCTCTTTAAAATCGTACGTGAAAACTGCGTTTCAATATTATAACAGTAAAAGCAACAAAACTATTACAAGAAAAGAAAGTAATATCTCTATTTTTTCAGGTGTCCGATTTGCGATAGGCGCTTCAGCCAAAGCTCAAGCGTAACCACGCATATGCGGACGCATTCTGGTGAAAGACCGTACCAGTGAGTATTACCTCAACGATTATAAAATAAGAGAATCAATAAAGTATAGGAGAATCATTTCTAAAGTGGAATAGGGCTTCTTCTCTAACTGTGTGTCCAATTGGGTTTGTTAGTAGCAGCCTCGTACATATTTCGTTCCGTCAGGCAGTTCACTCACTAGTGCGTTCTGGTGTTAAGGATAAGATAGTAAGGTATATATATAAAACAGACTGTGAGGCCATTTAACATAGTCATCAGGGGTGGCCACACCTGTTGCAGTGTGCAGTAACCACCTATCATTATTTTAGCACGAATGGGTCAGCTCGACCCATGAAAGGCCTCGCTCTCACTGAATACCAGCGTAAAATTGCTGCAGTGTTTCTTATGATGTGTGTAAAGTACCGGAGATCTTTTTTATTGGAAACGAGACATTCCATCTAAGCCCTCAGGGATGGCAACACATCTACATTTTCATTCTCAATTGATAACGGATGTAGATGTCTCGTTCTCATTTCTCACCCTTATTCTTAAAAAAAAAGCTTATTAAAAAGCTTAATTATACAATAATTCGCTGTCCTGCTAATACACTTCTTCTTCTTTGCTATTTAGGTGGTTTGACGTTAGACGAGCCGAGCACGAGCTGAGCATGAGCCGAGCAAAAATTCGTGTAGTGTGGACCGACTTACAAGCCTCGAATGAGCGCGCTTCGAGCGATTGGTTCGTGCTCGACTGTGCTCCGCCTATTGCCAGTTTTTTGACGAACACAAAGGGATTTGCATCGCATGCATCGATTTGCATGTTTTAGGTTCGTTGTACGTCCACACTTAACACTGCGAGTAGAGCGGCTCAGCTTATGTTCAACTCGTGCTTGACTCCTTTAGCGTAAACCCACGTTTTGAAGACGAAATTAAGTCTATTAATAAATTGACTTGCCATGTGGTTGTGAGTAAGGGCATCCGTCACTCCATTTTGTCCTGTATGTGATGTAAGAGGTGATTATGGTAAATCCCAGAAAAATATCTTGCGTTCCGATCGATATCGACTATACCCGGACTGGCGAAGGGAAGCAGCATCATAGGTGCTCCCGTCCGCCTGACAGGGGTGATGATTATGACAAAACCTCTCTACAACAGGAAAGGCGCATGTCTATCGATGGACTTTTTGGACCTAATAAAAAAATAACAAAATGTTCTTACTCGCATTTGGGATCGCAGCTCATATAAATAAGATATGAAATTTTATGTAATTCCCGCAGGTGTAGATCATGTAAGAAGGCATTCTCCGACAGCTCGACGCTGACAAAACATTTGAGGATACATTCAGGAGAAAAGCCATATCAATGTAAATTATGCTTGCTCAGGTAAATTTAGTTTTTAAATCAATTAAAGAAATGAGATCATTTACTTTTCTAAGCAATTCATTTCTATACAACTAGTGTTAACTTCAAAATCAGTATTTTGAACATAGTTTCAAGACAGATCAAATATTTATTAGAATGTCGAGCCTATCGTCACGTCGTATCGTGTCTATGCGCAAGACTACCATTTTGCATAGTTTGTTAAATACGTGGATCCACGCACGGAGCAAATACAAAGTACTTTGTATTTGCTCCGTGCGTGGATCCAACGAAGGCGTAATAATGCAAGTCTTATGAATATCCAAGTTAGCATTCCATCTTAGTTCTCAGAGGTGACAACGCATCCTTTTTTATCCACTTACCATTACGTGGACTATTAATTCGTTTGTTATTTCAATTTTATGAAAAAAATGTTACTCAGTCTCTCCGAGGATTATATTTTAAATGGATATTGTTTCCATAAATAAAAATAAGCGTAACTAACCAAAAATACTGTACCATAGTGAATTTCTGATATTTCTTAAATTTCTACAAAATTTTTTCTTTACTTAATTTTGTCTAAACCAGATACTATTTTAAGTAAATCGTTTTTATACTAATGCAACACCTTCTTTACACAGGTTCTCACAATCTGGCAATCTTAATCGACACATGCGCGTACATGGCAACATATCGGGCGGAGTTCTTGGCTGACATCTACAGAGATGCGGTCTTCCGACCGTATATTTATGAATATAATAATTTCTACAAATGTAAAAATAACCTTTACCTTACAACAATCAAATAAAATTACGGAAGGCAACGTAACATTGTGGCACTACATGATTATCCAACCATCCAACTAAAAGTATTGATAGCTACTATGTGTGTAGTAGTGTGGGTTTTGGCGGGAACTTGGCCGTAGACGGAATGTCACTCCTGTTTTGTCGCTTGAATAATAGGTTGAAGTGGATTTTGATTCGTAAAAGTGATGCGATTTTGTGAATTAGGTGTCCGTGCGTGTGAACTATTAGAGAAAACGACGAAACAAGTGCTTTGATGTCGATATAAAACTCAAGTTATTTTGATCGCTTGGGCGCCTTATGAACTTGAGTGGCTATCGTCATCAACTGTCCGCTAGGTTGAGCTGTCGTCAAAATCTCCCAAGGGTTTCACATTGTGACGCATCAGCATATTGTGAAGAAAAAGATTATAAAATGATAAACTCAGAAGGGCTAGAACCCAGAGCCGTAAAGCCAGTTAATAAAAAAAATCACACTTAATTTGTGAATACGTCACACAGTCACACAAGGTTACACAGCTAGGTTCTGGTTTCTGGGCTCTTACTTTTATAGGGTTATTTTTTACAAGTGCTTGACCACAACCCAACATCGTGTTAACTGTTGGCTAGGCTTATGGAGCAATTAGTTTGCCGTGCTTGTTGGTGATCTTCACATATCTCTGAAATGTTTTTTCTTTCCTTAGACATGAAGATTTTCTAACGATGTTCTCCTTCATCACTAGGCACTTTTGTCACGCACATCTACCATCAGCACTTAAACAAAAATTAAAATTTTCATTGCTGCCGGTTGATATCGAACCCGGGTAGATAGCGTACTATGATGTTTACGCCGATCGCTTAGCCTATACACTTAGCCAAAAGCTTGATACGAAGACAATCCATTCGTATCTCGTTAACTGATAAGATTAATTTGCTCACACAGCTTATGGTGGTAGAACTCCTTTTCTGTCTAACAGTCTGTCTGGGTAGCATGGAGTATAGAGATAAGGAGGACAATCTCCCATAGAAGAATAGTTTAAAATGTGTCCATCCGTAAGCAGTAAATAACAGTTCAAACACTCACCACAACAGCGCTCGAGTTGCTACAGGGTATGATAATACATACATACATAAACACTCACGCCTGTCACCCAGAGGGGTAGGCAGAGACTACAGACTTCCATTTGGCACGATCCTGACACACGTCTCTCGCCTCCTTCACATCCATACACCTACGCATAGGATGTAAAAGATATGATATGATAAATCGCCGTAAAATACGTTGAGAGTGATTTTGGAAATAAAAATTTTGAAAGCAATAAAATAATTATTGTACGAGTAAAATGAATTATGGTGAAAGTCTGTGCAATAAAAAATTATAAAAAGTTCTTTAAAAATTCGACTGTAGCTACAGTGGCATCACCCTTATTTAGCGCTTTCCTACGGACACTTTTTTTATACAGTCTGTACTCCTTACCTCTACACTCCATACTGGGTAGGTTACCACCGTAGACAGAGAATCCTACTGTATACGGTTACCACCCTCTTATTTGTGCCGTTAAAAAGCAGAGCCTGCACTGCAGTGTTCCGATCTGAAGGGTATAGAGTAATTACATGTTTTTTTAATTAACTGGCTTTACGGCTCTGGGTTCTAGCCCTTCTGAGCCTATTATTTCTTTCGGAATCTTCATTTTTATATATTTTTTCTTCACAATAAACTGATGCGACACCGTAGACAGAGAAACCTATAGACTAATGATTAGCGTGACCTCGAGTGAGAAAGGACGATAAGGTAGTTTTAGGTTATACAATAATCTTTAGACTTTTAAACATATTTAGATAAAAAATTTAATTGTTATAAGAACTGAACTAAACAAAATTCACCAATCGTAAGCTCACAGAACACTTTTTTTCTCACTTAAACCAACTTGTAAACTCCTTAGATCGCTACGAACTGTCAAAGTTGTTTAGCAAAGTGTAGTTTGCTAAACAAAAAAAAAACCGACAAGAAGAAAGGGACATACAATTACACCGCTCTGTCTCATTTCTATGCAAGACGTATGCATAAATCTAACTTTTTCGTGTGCGAATGCGAAAGAAGGCGTCAATTTGTCTATAGGTTTCTCTGTCTACGTGCAACACAGTAATTACATGAGAACCAACATAATTACTGTAAGCCATTTTGATCTTCAGAGGAGACAACTTATCCGTAGCCTTCTTAGTTTAAAGTTGGCAGCAGGTGTCCATGAGCTGCAGAAGCTACTTACCATCAGATGGACTTGTTTTATTAAAAAAGTAACTCCTTTGACATGAAGTTTTACCGCCGTTTCCGCAATCGTCAGCGTAACTCGAGCGACTAAGGGTACGGCTACAGAATTCTAAATAACCTTATTACTTAGATTTCTGTGCGTACGACGGATAGTTGGATAATCTGTGTAGAAGGACATTACATTATACACCTTTATATGAATATATGAAGAATATATAATATATACCTTCTTATGGCAATACAAGATATCATTAGGGTAACCCTTTTTATTTTTATCGACACGCACATGCGCAATAGAGAACAATAGTCAAACAGTATTTGTATTTTTATTTATTTTTTAATTTACCTCAATATTTTAGTCGCATGGCCAACGATTATACACTAAAACATCTAAAACTAAATTTTGTTATTTTGTTATACAAAATATACACACGCGTGAAAATACGCCGTCTATAAAATCTTTAACAAGACCAGCGTCAAATAGTAACTTGTTGCTGCTGTGTTTTGTATGATGAGTGTAGAGAACCGGAGACCCTTTTTACTGGAAACGAGGTAATTAATCTTAGTCCTCACGGGTGGCAATGCATCTGCGTTTTGATTCATAATCGATGATAGATGTAAATGTCTATGGACCGCAGCAGCCACTTACCATCAGGTGGACTGTGTGCTCGTTTGTCACCCTAACCTATAAAAAAAAACAATGTCTTGCCTTAGAGAATTTTCTCATTGACAAAACTTTCTTGTAGCGTAATCTATATTGCTGGCTTTCAATGGTGATAATTATTAATGCGTAATGATGCGTCGAATAATGTGTAAATAACATTTGTTTTATTTTCTGTTGGTTGTTTATTAAATGTAAAGGATATTTCCCGTTAGTAGATATTTTCTACCAAATATAATAATAATATCGTGTTTATTTCCTTCTATCTATGTTCTCAAAACATTAGCAAAATGAAAAGTTTATAATAAGCTATTTGTAAAATCGTTATGATGCATTATTTACAAACAAACAAGTAGTAAATTATTAATTTCTCTAAAATTATTCCAATATTGACAAATATAGTACTATTTGTTGCATAAAGCACTATGAGCTGTTTCACTTCTCAGATATTTAGAATATCTGCCAATGTAAATATGAAAGTTATATTATAATCAATTGTAAATAAACATTTACTTTAATTTAGATGTAGATTTAAATCACGATGTGTTTCTCTAGTCATAACTGTACATTTTCACACATATTCTCTCTGTTTAATATCTATGTTAGGACAGAGATAAAATATGATGAAAATTCAATTCGAATACTCTGAATTGCAATGAGGATACTTCCGCACGATCAGTATTATTATCTATGTAAAACGTCCAAATAATGTAATATATCCAAATAATGTAATGTGATTAATATTGTAAGACAAAATAAAATATCATGTATATAATAATTATTTTATTGATACCTCTCTAGCATGGAGCAACACGGACCACCGGTGTGTCGGAGGGGGAGTAGCTATATGCAGGTATTCCCCTCTGTCAACGTATAAGTCCACGCGGTCCTATGCGTACAATAAAACTAGTTACAGCCCACTAGCTCACTAGACTAAATCTAGTTGAGCGACTGAATTGAAGTCCTACAAAAATGCCGAATTTTTTACTTTTTTTTCTGCATTAAAAGATCTGCCACGTCAGATTTACAAAAAGATGGTGTTACCTTATATATTTAAGTAATTTTTAAAGATTACAATAATAACGGTCGCGTTGTTACGGATTTGTTTACCAACACAGGCCGCTTGCCCTCCTACAATATATAGATCGGTCGAGCCACTGATCCGAGTGAGTATCCAAGTTGTCGCTTGTCGGTGTCACCGAGCGATACCGTTATAATCTATCTATGTGTGTGTGAAATTGTATACGAGAATCAAGGAAGTGACACAAGATTACTATTTAAAAATGTATTTATTGCTTTTCGAAGTATTCTCCGCGAAATTTGACACATTTTTCCATACGATGGAACCAATCATTGAAGCAACCATTCCATTCGGAAGTTGGGGTCTCCAAAATGGCCGTTTTGTAGGCGTCCACAGCTTCTTCAGGTGATGAAAATCTCTGACCACGCAATTTATTCTTTATTTTAGGGAAAGTATAGAAATCATTAGGGCTTAGGTCGGGGCTGTACAGCGGATGGTCTAATAATTCTATGTTTTCTTGCTCTAAAAACTCTTTTGTTCTGTGTGCGGTGTGAGAACTCGCATTGTCGTGATGGAGGATGATGCGGCTGTTGCAGTTCTCTTTACGGAGTTCAGAAACGACCTGTGGCAAACAAATGCTAGCATACCATTCTGCATTAACCGTTCTTTGTCCCTCAAGGGGAATAGTCGTAACATGGCCGGTTTCGGAGACAAACGTGGCCACCATTTTTTTTGCAACACTGCGTGAACGAACAATTTTTGTTGGCTTTAACTCATTTTCGAACACTCAAACTCGTGACTGGTCTGTGTTTCGGGTCCGTACGCGTATATCCAGGATTCGTCACCTAATACGATGTTGTATACAGCATTTGAGGATCCCGCGTGGAATCTTTCGAGAGTTCTGACGCACTAAGTAACGCGAGCCGCTTTTTGCTCTTCACAGAGCGAATGCGGTATCCATCGGAAAAACAACATTTTACACCAAATTGTTCATGCAAGATTATTTGTATTTGACTCATGCCAATGTCTAAAGTTGCCTGAATTTCGCGGTATGTCACATGTCGATCTTCCTCAATCAGCTTACGCTATCTACGTTTTCTTGGGTGACTGCAGTTTTTGGACCTTGACAGGGATCATCACTGAGCTTGACACGTTCACGTTGAAATTCTCGATAAATTTATCTCGATAAAAGATTCGATAAATTGTGGTTTTGGATGGGGCTTCATCACCAAATGCAGAAATCATCCGGTAAACACACTGTTTTTGTGTTAAACCACTTCGAAAGTCATAATGAATCATCGCTCTTGAATTTTCTCGAGTCAATTCCATTTTCTCAACGACTAAACAAGTTTGACAAAACCTTGTGACAAGAGCCGAGAATCTTTTTTTTAAATAAATAAATGGTATTCGATTTTTAAAACCAAAGAGTTTTCAATAAAAAAGATTTTAATATGATAGGAACAGTGGAAATATTCCATTCCCGATACTTTTAGTGCAGCCTATGTGTATATATATATATATATATATATATATATATATATATATATATATATATATAGATATATGGTTTTACTTGTTATGTGTGAGTTCTGTAGTGACTGACGATTATTTTAGTGTGCGCAGATTTCCACGAAAAAAATGACGGACAGTTTTGTATCGGGGGAAAACGCTAAAAAAGGGCAACTCCCCTTCGGTGCGCCGATGGTCCGTGTTGTTATATGCTCTCTAGTGACCAAAAGTCAATAAGCTTGAGTACCTAGCACTGCTATGTTCAGAGTTAAAGGATAAGGAAGCCAGTGCAGTTCAAGAGTTTCGAGGTATTCCATCTTTGTCTTCATTAGGAGGGACATTGTTATTTAAAAGATTTTCGATTTCGAAATCGTGAAGAGGTCCAGTTGCCTCCTAAGACGACTCAACCGGACAACAAATAAAGCACGCACCTTGGGGACTGTCAAAAATCCTCTTCAGGGATAATACTAGTTTTTACGGATTTTATCGCGTATATTTAACTATAAATACCAGACGTTTCGAGCGCTTTACAGCACCCATGGTCACGGGGGGGGGGGGGGAGACAGAGATGTTCAACGTCCAAATGTCATAGTTCGGTTACCATAGATAAAAATGTAACTTTTGTACCGATCTACACAGTATGAACTTATGGTATCTTGAATTCCTCTTCAGGGTCTTCTTCAGGATCTCCTGAAGCCGGAAAAAGAGATAGACAAGTCGCGCTGAGATATTATAAGATTATCGGAAGTTTGGAGTGAAGGCGAGGACTCGGTAGTCCCCGAATCCGGCAACTTGTTCCACCACATGTCCCAAGTAGGTGTCGGTTTTATCATCCACAAATCTCTCGTTAACAACGTACCACAAACTCAGAATCAACAGACGGTATTTGTTGAAAGTCATACAGGTTTACGCACCGCCTTCGGCACATCCCGATTACCCCCTAATAGATAGCGCATTATGGAATATTTGTTTTGTTTCGATTTCAACAAATTTCGCGGCATGCATGAGCTGCGGGGGACGTGTCAAATGCGCCGTGATTGGTTAATTCAAGGTTGAACTTAGAATGCTCCGAACCATACTAATGGGACAGGGTTGGGGCGTTGATCGATAAATTTAGGATTTATTGATTATAGATAAATAAATAAATTGATCAATTTTTATTTATTAAAAAAATAAAACAATGTAAATAAATAAAATATATATACATATACTTACTTACTTATCTTCACGCACAATCCCTAACGGGGTAGCCAGAGGGAACAGATCGCCAAGTGTCACGATCCTTACATACCTCTTTCGCTTCTTTCAGGTTCATTAACTTCTTCATACATGCACGTCTAGGTATCCGAGTACTTTTGACCCTCCCCTCTTCGAGCAATTTGCTCACATGGTCTTCGAAAGTTATTCTCGGTCTACCTCGACACCTTTTAATATTTACTTTCGCTCTATATATTTTCTTCACCATTCGGTCTTCACTCATTCGTTCAACGTGCCCAAACCATTGGAGTACGCCCCTATCAATTTTTGTGATAAGGTCATCTTTCAATCCTGCCATATTGCAATTCTCTTCGTTTCGCTTTCGGTCGGCTATGCTAACGCGACACATTTTACGAAGAGATAGCATCTCCACTGCATTCAACTTGCTTTTATGCTTCTTCTGGCATACCCAGGTTTCGCTGCCATATAACGAAGTCGGTACCAACATTGCGTTATGTATTGCAAGGCGTGCACTCTTCACCACGCCTTGCCTTTTTACTAATGCATTCAGGGCACCATTGACTTTGTTTCCGGCAGCGACACGCCTATCCACATCTAAATCACATCTTCCATCCCGGCTGAAAGCACTCCCCAATTATACAATTTCATTTACCTGTTCTAGACATTCCTGATTTACCCATATTTCACATTTCGTTCTCTCTTCGTCCTTTTCAAATACCAGAACCTTAGTTTTATTAGCATTCAAACGGAGACCTTTAATTTCAAATTCTCTTTCATACACGTGACTAATGCCTGCAGTTCTGCTTCTGATGGTGCAATAAGCACCGCATCATCAGCATACAGCAGACAATTAACTTTTATGTCACCCAATTTCACACCCAAACAGCTATTTTTCAGCTTCTGTAAACAGCTGTCGAGATACAGTATGAACAGCCAGGAAGACATGACACAACCCTGTTTTACGCTCGCTTGGACGCTAAACATGGGTGACAGGTCATGCCCTACCCGCACACAAGCTTTACAGTTATAGTAAAGTGACTGCATAGCCCTTAACAATCGACCATCCACACCATATCCTGGCAACAGTTCCCACATTTTTTTCCTTATAACCTTATCAAATGCTTTCTCCAGATCCACAAAAGCACAGAAAATCCTCTGGTTAACACTCAGAAGCTTCTCCGTGATCATGTGGAGAGAAAACATTTGATCCGTGCATCCTCTTCCAGGTCTAAATCCGCATTGTGCCTCCCATAAGAATCTTTCCGATTTCTCTTGCATCCTACGTGTCAAAACCTTCGAGTAAACTTTACTTGCTAAACTGGTCAAGCTGATCGTCCGATAGCACCCGCAGTCAAAATGTGAACCTTTACCTTCATATAAAGGCACAATGACCGCGGATCGCCAATCATCCGGGACATCTCCCGTCCGCCAGCACAAATTGCACAGCAGATGAAAGCTGTCCCAGACGCGAGGCCCACCGTACTTGAACATTTCAGCAGTAACTCTGTCTAGTCCCGCAGCCTTACCACATTTCAAACTTCGAATTGCACGTTCAATCTCTTTCATGCTGATGACCTCAGTGTCATCGAGATCCGTGTCTGGCGAGCCAGTCACGGCGTAACCCTCGGATCCTTCACTAAGATCATGACACGCATACATTTCTCTATAAAATTCACTCCATCGCTGCATGACGTCCGATTTTTCTGAGAGGACGTCATTGGTTCTCGAAAGCACTTTGTTCATTCTTAAGGCTGTCACACCACTCCGGGACCTTCCAACCTCTTTCCAGAAGAGTTTGGAGTTTTCCCTAAAGTTGTGCGACAACCTCTCGTCCGCTTCTATTCTACACCTTTCACGTACTTCCTCAATCAATGTTTTCGCATGAACTTTCTGCAGCTTATATCTTTCTTTCATCTTCTCTCTCATATGCTCATCGTTACTAGAGGCCAAGTAGTCTAACCATGCTTTTTTCTTCTTTTTTACAGCTTCTCTCACTTCATCATTCCACCATGCGTCTCTTCTTTTACTACTACCTCTTTTTGTCATTCCACATACTTCTTCCGCTGCACTTACCATTCCATCCCTAAGGTTCTGCCATGTTCTCTCCACACATTCTTTCCTGCCATCGATGGTGTCAAGCTTTTCGGCTACCCTCGTATGATATTTGTCCCTAGTATCCGCTTCCTGAAGCTTCCAGCTTCGGATGCGACAGACCGACTGTGGTTCTGTTACTGTCGTCCGTTAGCGCCAACCCGCGAACAAACCCCTAAATCTAGTAATTACTAGATAATGATCCGTTCCCAGGTCAGCACCCCTGAACACTCGTGTATCCATCACCTGTTTTCGCAGTCGGTACACCAGGAACAAATCAACCATACTTCTATCATTCTTTCTTTCTCTAGTGTACATATGGATTTTCCTGTGATTAAATAGTGTTTGTCACAAGAAGACCCTTTTCCTTGCATACAGCCAGTATAAGCTTGCCAGCATCATTAACCCTTTTATCGCCAAACTTTCCAAGCACCGACTCGTATCCTGGTCGGATACCTAGAAGCGGATACCTACCCATCCATTCAAATCACCACATACAACAGTTCTTTCGTTTCCCTTAACCAAATCTAGAACTTCTCTTACATTCTCCCAAAACTCCTCCAGCTCAGCCCTGGACGACGAAGCTACCGGCGCATAAACAGCCAAAAGGAATAACTTCGTCCTATAGTCCTATTTTGAAGCACTTAGTCCTATTTTGAAGCGGACCCAGAGAAGTCTTGAGTTCACAACCTTGTATTCAGTCATAAGATCGACCAACCGGGTCGAAAACAGCACTCCCACTCCCTAGCAGGCGTTCTCGCTTTCCGGGACTCCGGACCATATAGCTAACGTCCCGCCAGGGAGCTCTTCAGTACGACTGCCTTTCCGTTTGGTCTCCGACATACACACGACATGTAATTCTCTTTCTTTCATTATTTCGATCAACTCATTCGTCTTATCTCTCATGCCCCCCTCTAACATTCCACGTGCCAACTCTGCACTCCGTCCTCCACCTTCCGCCGTGTCGGGCTGTGCGTGACGGGTGGCGGTCCCCATCGCCGCTTTGCGCGCTGCATTCCACACCAACGGGGACGAGCTGGTGTGCGTCGCCTTGGGGGGACGCCCTAACCCTCGTTTGCATGGGTGCGCAGCTGTGTAGAATTGCAGCCCTGAAAAGGGCTGAAGGGGGTCGCAACGAGCACGCTTCTACAATGACCCCCTATATATATATATATATATATATATATATATATATATATATATATATATATATATATATATATATATATATATATATATATATATGTATATATATATGTATATGTATATGTACATGTAATTCAATGATTTCTTAAATTTAGGCGATCACTACACATTGAATAAAACTATATGCACAGATTTTATCGCGTTTAATTAACTTATGGTCACGAGGTTGGGGGGTGGGTACTGAGGTGTTTGACGTCTCAATGTCATTGTTAGCCCGGCTACCTTCAGTTATTGAATATTGATTTTTGGTCCGATTTACATAGAAAGGCTTACAGTATCTTGAAGTCTTGCAGTGGTATGCTTGGACTTGGCTAGATTTTGCAGACGGCAGTTGGCAGCTACCATCCATTGACTGTGGCCGGCTTCACTCGATCGCTGTGACGTAGGCGTGGGACCCAAGGCTTGTTATCTTGTAATACTTGCTTGACGTGCTGAAGCTCGGCGGCTAGATGTTTTCTGTCACAGATCCCGGGAGAATTCGGGCTAATGTTGTGCATGATGTCAAAGATGCTGTGCGGTGTGCTTTGCTAATCATCATCGCAAAAATCAAAAAAGTTTTTATTTGCTTTTTGCTTGCCGATCCTCCAATCCCTCGACAATAAAGCAATAACGTTTTCTGATAGCATTACAATTCTTGGACTTACGATCGACGTCAATCTCAATTTTATACAGCACGTCAATGCGGTAACGGGAAAGGATGTTCAACTACTCAACTGTTATATATATTGTTCTCAGAACAATATATATAACAGTAGTCGAACCCACAGTCTTATATGCGGCGGGAGCATGGGGTCTAACGGCAAGCAAAAAAAGACTGGGTGACGTTATATTCCAGAAACTCTTTATCGCTGCATTAGAAGACGTTTTCAAGTTACTGGACTGGAAAGGATACGGTATTACCATCAATGGCGAGTGCATCACTCACCTTCGATTTGCCGACGTTATAGTCCTTGTAGCAAAATCCCTGGTTATGAGCACCTATGCTCAGTGACCTCAATAGTGTCTCCTAATGGATAGGTCTTAAGATGAACATAAACAAAACAAAAGCTACATGTAACGTCCGTATCACACCTATGCCGGTAGTTGGGAGCACTACGATCGAAGCTGTCCAATAGAAGCCCGGGACAAATAATCCGACTGGGTAAGTCCAACTTCGACTGTTCCAAAAAAGACCGGTTTTCGGGTGGAAGCCTTATACCGGAAGACAAAGAGTAGGGCTTTCCCCTACTAGATGGAGTGACGACCTGGTAATGCCCTATTACATTACCCTGAATTAGGACCCTGAATGAAAGGTGAGCGTCAGTTATTACACTACCCTGATTTTACGCCCTTACTTATTCATAGGGACGGACATCTGAAAAAAGTATATATATTTTAATAAAAAATAAACTACTTCGCAACCTTCCGCTAACTAAATACAATGATGTGTCTTACCTGGATTGAGGAGCACCTCCCGCCCTCCCTCAATTGCATGCACTAACTCGGTCACCATTAGTCCCAGCACCACTACTCCAAACACCATTACTCCCGGCACCACTACTTCCAACACCACTATTCCAGGTAAGACACACCATCGACGACAATACGACACGTGTTCGCCTCTACACAAGGCATCCTTAGGTGATGTAGACTCTACGGCGACTGACCGCTAAGTGAGCAGCGAGCCGAAACTGCTGCTATTTATACACACGTACGATATGTAGACGACAAAATTATTTGCTGGACTGGCACAAGGAGACAAGTGGATGTTTTTCTTAATACAATAAATAGAGTCCACGAAAAAATTGAATTTAAGCTTGAATTGGAACAATAGTGCTCCCTTAATTTCCTTGACTTAACAATTACAAGAAAAGAGTCGTTGCATATTTTTCAAATTTATCGAAAGCCAACTCTTACCGACACGGTCATCCCCGCGTCATCGTGTCATCCATGGCAACATAAATTAGCCGCTTTTTATTGTTACATCAACCGTCTGTTCACTATTCCATTAAGTAAAGAAAATTATTTAAAAGAACTTAATATAATTTATCAAATTGCAGTCTCTTACAGTTTTTCAAAAAATCTCATTAATAATCTTATTAAAAAGAAACAAAAGCATGTTGTTCGCAATTCTTTGTACGCGGTTCGATCTCAAAGTGTCCGGCGATATGTGGGTAGTTTGACCTACTTAGGCTCCATATCGGAAAAATTAGCTAATACTCTTAGAAAAAAAACGGTGTTAACGTGGCATTCAAAACAAACAATTCGCTTAGGAATATTTGTAATAATAAAGATAAATATTGGTCAAAAATCGGGTTTTTATAAACTTGTTTGTGACGAATGCCACGCCGTTTACGTGGGTCAGACTGGTCGCAATTTCGGGACGCGCTATAAAGAGCATTTGGCTGCGTACTGAAATTGCAATCCTGATAAATCCCATTTTGCTAAACATCTCTTGGACACTGGACACAACCTGGCCAGCGACCATTCCTTTGAAGTTTTACATACTTAAAGGCTAATCTTAAATAATAATTTTAAAATTAATAATAAAAAAGACGTGTGGCACTCGGGGACTGCCGCGGTAAAGCTATTGCATAGCATTTTTTATCAACTTATGCAATTATAATTAATTATTTATTTTATTTATGCAGTTAAGTCTTTGATATTAAATCAAGTTACACTTTTTGAGCGTGGTACCGATAAGAAAACAATTTTTTTTTCTCTTATTGTATAAATGAGAAGTTAATATTGTTTAAAATATTTTTAATATCTTACAATACATGTAGGTAATTCAGGAATTTTTATCATTCAGTTAGCAGCTAGTGTACACGCATACGACTAGTCGCACGCACACAAACACCGTGCCGAAGTCTGCCGAATTAGTCCGGTTAATCGAGTATATATATACATATTGAGAATCTAAATTGAGAATTTAAACTATACGCGTGTGTGTGTTTGTGTGTATATAAAGAGGGCTACTTTTAATATCGCTCATTTTAATATCAAAAATTTAGGTTATCTTTATAGCAGTATTATATTTTCAATTCAAAATTAGTACTGCATTTGTGATAATAATAAAATGTAGGTATGTATATAGAGTACTCAATCATTTTCTTTCACTATTTTTTCGTGACTTTCTTCATTAAGGTGGCACAAGTCGCGGGCTCGAACTCATTGGTGGGCGCGGCCAAAAAGCACGTTGTCTCACCTGGCATCGTGCCCGACAGAGATAGTATCAGTGAAGAGCAGTTAGAACGCACGTCTTGTTCGTACGGCGTTCCGAACAGTTAGAACAAAAACGAAGTTACACGAACACGATGCACACATACATACCACCCTATTCTGTGCCGCTCGACGCTTGCTGAGAAATCAGCAGTACCTACCTACAAACTCGTACTAAATTATTAGGTGCTGCGTTATCGCTTTATACTATACCTCTATGGCTCTATAGATACCTAATATAGATTGCTTATTTTATTATGTTTTGTTTTCCCCGGGTGGTCATGCAGCGATCACTCAAGAGTTCACGACGTCGAAGCATGAACTGGAACAGTCATCGCAGTTTATATCCGTACTAGCTGTTGCCAGCGGCTTCAAACACGTGAACTCGAAAATTATCCCACAGGAACGAAATACCTGAATAAACGGTATCAAATGTGTTATTCCAGACCAGGTATAACCTATCTCTGAGCTAAATATCATCCAGATCCCTTCAGCTGTGATTGAGTAACATACATCTATGCATCCAAACTTTCGCATTTATATTATTTAGATAATAATTGTAATTAGTTCTGCCTACCTATAAATTGTCTTCAAAAATACTTACCTGTATTCTTACTTTGTTTTATATACCCACAATATCACTAGATGTAAACACATGTTTTTATCAAGACAAGTGACCCGTCAAGACTGTTTCCTTAGTACCGACGTACTTAGGCAGGTAGGTAGGCAGTTTAGATTTTAGTTTCCACGACGCAGCGACAGTTTGCCAAATTTTGTTGTATAGGTTGTGGGTATCTAGGTAATAACAGTAGGTAGACTACCTATCCACCGTCCACGCCGCGCAAGTGATTCTCGTCCCACCTGTCCGCGCAGTAACTTTTTTTACGACCGCGCGAGACTGTCGCAACAAAAACGATTACTACCGAAAAACTAAATAGGTACCTACCTAACATTCAAATAAAAATATTCTCAAAAAGCTCAACGAATTCAGAATTTAATTTTGTTAAAAGAAAATAAAATAAAGGAAGAAAATAAAGCATAATATGGGAATATAAAAATAAATCGTATTTATTTGTTACTTATTTCGAGTTTTACAAGAAAAGTATAATATTTACTGGAGACAATTATTTTATTATTATAATAGTACATGATATTCCCTTTAAAATGACACCAATATGAATAATATCTTATATCTATATCTACAAATAAATAAAATTGAAGTGTCTGTTTGTAATGTTAAAATAACAGCTTTTTATTAAATGCATATGAAAGTACTATTTTTGTCTGTCTGTCGGTCTGTCTGTCTGTCTGTTTGTTCCAGCTAATCTCCAAAACAGCTGGATCTATTTTGACGGGACTTTCACTGGCAGATAGCTGATGATATAAGGAATAACTTGAACTACTTTTGTTTTAGAAAAAGAATTAGGGTTCCGCGCAAAAAAATTAAAACCCATGAAATCCATATTCCACGCGGGCGAGATCGCGGGGAATAACTAGTACTCAATATAGATAAATGTATACTTATTTTTATTTATTTATTATTTTAATAAATAAATAAAAATAAGTATTAATAATTTCTAGACACATCTCAACAGATATTTCGTTTATAAATTGCTATCAATATTGAAGCATTCTTTTATATTTAGCATCCATTTAACACAAAGCTGATAGGAATACTTTTTAAACAACATAATATAATCAATAAACGATAATCGCGTATAGTGAATTTCGAGGTAAATTATTATATGTAAACGTTTTTGAATCGTCGTAATGAAACATATTTCCTAAAGAAAATATCTACACAATTAATTTGATGTAAAATAACATTAGAAATAACGTATAAAAACAGAAAAATTATCAAATTTTTGATCGAGTTCCTAACCAGTACACAAACAAAAATGGCGAAATATCATTTTCAGATTTTTTTCTATATAGTTCTTTGTTACAGAGTACACAGATAAAATTCACTCTCACAGATGACAAATTTCAAACACCACAATCTCTAATTTTTTACTCTGCTATCTTCAGCGCTGTACACGAACGGAACGATGTCGTTGAGAGCCGTGGTATCTCACATGGTTAGCGCTCGTTATAGGTATCACAGTACGGGAGCAACCCGGGTTCGATCCCCACTGGCACAAATGAAATTGTTGCGTGCTGATTTAGCTATCAGTTGGAAAGTCTGTTTTTCTGGGCCGTTTTGTTTTGTTACACTGACATCTCGCAAGTCACCTAGGGACCTAGGAGGTTGTCGGTTGCTTATTTTTTATTTTTCTTTAAAATTTTCGTCGGTAAAATAACATATTTATAAAAGTAAAAAAAAGTAAAGTTACAGCCTATATACGTCCCACTGCTGGGCACAGGCCTCCTCTAATTTCTGAGAGGGTTTTAAGGCAAGGAAATGTCCGCCACGCTGCCTCAATGCGTGTTGACGAACTTCACATTTCTTCGAAATATATATTTTTTAATTTCTCAGACATGCGCTACCAGCATGCGACGACGCGGCCCGCGCCTTGCCGCCACTTGCGTTTGCCGCGCTTTGTCTCGTCACAGAGTGGCGAAATCACAGTAATATAGGTATTTTATAAACAGCACCTGTCTAATATTATGAAATATGTAGATAAAACTTAAAACTTACCTTGATAAATGTATACCCTTTTGTTTGTAATATTTTTTTAGACCTCTCTTCAATCGTTTCTGCTTATTCCCCATGTTTTACAAACTAAACTTAAACATTAATAAAACTATACACTACTATTAAACAAGAATCTATAAAACACTACTATTAAACAAGAATCAGAAAAAACCTACTCCACTATTAACAAAATTAAATTTTTGCAGTAATATTTTACGATTTTATTTCGTAGTGCTGAGCTCTCGCAACGCGGCGTACGTCCACCTAGCAACACGATGCGCCCCGCACTGAATCAAAGAGTATAATAAGTATATACAGGAATTTTATATATTTATTATGTGACACCGATAGAAAAATTATGGCTAAACCAAATTACGTATCAGATCATGTAGATTACTAGCTATTTTTTTCATATGTAATTTCTCTGTAAGTGTCGACGAAAAGTTGGTTCATCTGCACGCTTTTTTTCAAGCTTTTTGCGAGAGAGCAGCCTTAATAATAAATGCACTTTGTTCATTCATATTCAAAATTTCAAAACACTTTATACACAAACACCGTGTCGAAGACTGAGGAAAAGAAACTACGTTAGACCATCGTTAGACAATGCACGGCCTTCAAGCCACACCTCCGTGCCCGTCGGAGAGCGTGAGGTTTTTTTCGTTACGAAATTTCTGGATTTTCCCGCACTCAAGGCCCGCGATAGAAGCTATGCAATAGCTTAAAAATAACTTAATAATATCAATATAAAAAATAAAAAAATAATAATAATATTTAAAAAATATTAATCATAACAATTAGTCGCAGCTTTGTTATCGCACGGCGCAGTCACTGGCTACTTTGGTGAGGAGCGGTTGTGTCGGCGTGTATAAATAGCAGCTGTTTCGGCTCGCCGCTCATCAAGGATCTCCTAGGTGTGCGTTGTTTGCAGTTAGCAGTGGCTGTAAATGACCGCCGGTACGACATACTCCGCCGAACGTTGAGTCCCGTGATTCCGTGAGGCGTCGAGGTCACCGGCCCCTAGGTGATTCTTGGGCACTTTATGCGCTCCGAGCATCCTGTGCCTAGTCGCGTCGTAAAGTGCCACCGTCGCACTTCCCCCAACCCTTTTGCTGTCAAAAGGGGTAGGCAGTGCCCAGTTAGTGAATACGCCAACTACGAATTACACTCCGCCTTCCGCGTCGCGCTTCGTGCCGAATCGGTTGGCAATTATTAGACAGGGCCAAATAGAATACCTGACTGACTTTAGGTAGGTTTCAACATGTCCGATAAGGACAAAGGGGAGCCTCCACCTAAACCCAAACCCAGAAGACCACCCGACCGTCCTGGTGTATTAGACCGTCCTATCGCGTACCGCGACATGTTCAATCCTGAAAGGACTAGAGTAGTGTCCTCCTACTCTCAGATCCCAACAAGGAAGCCCTCCTCCCCGGGTAAGGAGCCCGCACCGAGGACCGCGCTCTCGCCCATCGTACCTGGAGGTACGACTGGGCGGGAACCGTTCCCCCAACCCCAGCGGGCAAAGAAGACCCAGAGAAGGCATACGGCTCCAGAAACAGCAGCATCCCTCCAGGAGAAGAGGCGATGCTATAGTACCACCAACTCCTCGGACTATTCTTCATCCGAGGGAGAATCGGATCACAAACCGAAAGAGCCGATTAGAAGATCACCTCCTAAATCGCCATCGCCGACTAAAACCACCCCCCCCCCCCCAGAACACCGGAACACACCAGCATGGATGCTGCTGATCTGGAGCAGGGAGGAGAAGGGTCATACGGATGGAGTGCAACCACGTATGCAACCCTGGCACCTAGCACATCTGCCGGACATTCACCATCCGCGCCTACCACCAACCCTTCAGGCCGGCCATCGGACGATGGTCAGAGGCCTTTCACCAGCTATGCCCAACTGGTAGCTGCCCCGGCAGTACCAAGGACAAAGATTGCCGAAACACCCAAACCGCCGGAAGAATCGGCAAAAAGGTACCCACCAATAGTGGCAGAGTGCTTGCCGGATTGGACGAAGCATTTCGAGGCACTAAACAGGAAACTGGGCCACCCACCGAATGCTCGTCCATTCGGCAAGGGAGTAAGATTCACCCCACAGAGTCCGGAAGAATTCCGGACGGTACAAAAGTACCTTATAGAGATGACGGAAAAAGTACCAGCTATGTCCTGGTACTGCTACACCCCCGAGGAGGACAAGCCCACGAAAGTGGGCATTCGGGGACTACCAGTGGGCACGGACCCAACCGCGATAGAGGGGGCTATCAGGGCAAAGGGGTTCCCGATTAGGTACGTAAAAGGGATCCCCCCCCCCCCGTAGAGGCAGACCTGGGTGCCTCTACTTCGCGCAGCTGGACCACCTGAGCCTGGAGCGCCTTAACGAACTTTATCAAGTCGACGAGCTCCTCTTCATGAGAGGAGTCGTCATAGATGCCTGGCAAGGAAGAGCGGGCCCTTCACAGTGCCACCGCTGCCAGGCCTTTGGCCACGCTTCTACAAATTGCTTCAGGCCAGTGAAGTGTGTTCGCTGTGCCGGAGACCACATAGCCAGTAACTGCCCAAGGGGTAGAGATGAGGAACCGCGATGCGCAAACTGCGCCAAGAACCACACCGCTAACGATCGCCGCTGCCCAGTCCTGAGGAGGATTGCAAGGAAGCAGGGGATCACTCTACCGGGACTACTCCCAGAGGAGCCCAAGAGGGTCCCCCAAAGTCGTCCCAGGGCCGTGGTTCAGGAAGACGGGTGGACCACCATCAGAGGAAAAGGAAGGCAACCTGCCCCCCCTCCACCCGTCACGGCACCCACAGGAACGGTGGTGCCTACCATGAGTACAACTAAGGCAACCACCGGGGCGACTCTTCAGCCCCCCGCTAATGACGCCATAGAGCGCCAAACCTCGCAGAGGAGTAAGCGGGGGAGGAAGAAGAAGAAGAAGGTGCAGCCTCCTCCTCAGGCAGCAACCTCTACCCCAACCCCAACGGTAACGATAGCCCAGGCGCAGGTTACCATGGAAGAAAAGAAAGCCAGAATGGGTAGAGTGCCAGAAAGGGCTCTATCAGAAAATAGAGCCCGCTCTACACATAGAGCGCGCTCTACCCATGAGCAAAGAACAGCACACCAACTCCCGAGACCAGCGCCATCATCCGCAACTAGAACACCTCTAGCCGGCTTCGAGACTGCTGACGCCATCCAACGTTTGGTTGTTTTGTCGTGTTTTGTTGTCATGTTTTGTTTTGCTCCTCAGACGTCCGGACGGTAATGGAAGGCGAAACACCGACCATCATCGCCGGGGACCTAAACGCCAAACACCCGGCGTGGGGATCTAGACTGATCAACCCGCCGGGTCATGCGCTATTTGAAGACGCCGAAAGATACGGCTATGACGTTTTAGGTCCTGAAGAACCGACACATATTCCTACGGATCCACGAAGTCGTCCGGATGTACTGGACATCGTGCTCGCTAGGAACATCAACTACCCGATAGTGGTAGAGGTGCTGTACGACCTGGAATCACAGCACCTCCCGATCTTAATTACCCTTGGCCTAAAGGCGGTGACTACGCCGCCCAGAACAGTGAAGACACGTGTCGACTGGAGGCTCTACCACAAACACCTGCAGGAGAGACCTCCAGCACACCACCCCTTAAACACAGCGGACGACGTAGAGGCCGCAGCCATAAACATGACAAAGGCAATACAGGAGGCCCTCAACGCTGCCTCTACGATCGTCCCGATGTCCTCCAGAAGGGATGATCTGCCGCATAACATCTGCGTGCAGATCAAGAGAAAAAGGGCGCTAAGGAGACTCTGGGCGCGTACTCGCTGCCCGAGAATCAAAACGAGACTGAACACCTTGTCGGAGGAACTGTCGGTTGCAGTCCAGGCACACAGAGGAGATGATGGAGAGGGAGCGGCGCATATGGAAGGCGGAAGAACACGATGCGTCGCTCTACAAACTGAACCGGCAGTTAACTAAAGCCAAACCTCCCGTTTGTCCGCTGACCAACAACGCGGGCGAACGTCGTTACGATGCCAAGGGGAGAGCGGATATCCTAGTCGAGCACTTCGAGGAGCAATTTATGCCGAACCCAGCAAGTGCGGAGTTCTTGGAGCTTCATGCCCGAAAGGAGAGTCGCGTACAGGAGTTCCTGTCGTCGCCCGCGCCGCCTCTTGCAGGAGAGTGGTTCATCTCCCCCGCTGAACTGCGGTGGACAGCAACCCGCCTGCAACCGAGGAAGGCGCCGGGGCACGACGGGATTACCAACGCTGCACTCCGACAGCTGCCCCATAGAGTCCTAGTAGAGCTTGGTCGACTCTACAATGGGATCCTGCGGACATCCCACTTCCCGGAGGACTGGAAGAAAGGCAAAGTTATCGTCTTGCCGAAACCCGGGAAGGACAGGCGTAGAGCTGCCAGCTACAGGCCGATCACGCTGCTACCACACATAGCTAAACTGCTTGAAAGATTGTTGCTAAGACGCCTCCGCCCGTGCATCCAACTTCGGGCGGAGCAGCACGGATTCAGGAGGGGTCACTCTACAGCAACACAGCTGACCAGAGTGCTGCACCTGCTTGCGGCCGATTACAACCGTGGCCGCACCACGTTGGGCGTCTTTCTCGATATCGAGAAGGCGTTCGACAGGGTGTGGCATTCTGGATTACTTTTTAAATTGGAAGAACAGACCAGTGTCCCTCCTGCTATGTTGCGGCTAGTGGCGTCTTTCCTGGCAGACAGGAAGTTCTACGTCTGCGTAGAGGGCGCCGAGTCCGCAACCAGAACCATCAGAGCCGGCGTTCCTCAGGGCAGCTGTTTGTCTCCAGTCCTGTACGCGGCTTATACCAACAACATCCCTACCCTGGCAGGCAGGCTGCAAGAATGGGAGGACGACGTGGAATTGGCGTTATATGCGGACGATAGCGCTTATTTCACCTCTTCCAGAAGAGCCCATATTGCCGCTGCCAGGATGCAACGCCTCCTGGACCTGTTGCCACCATGGCTAGATGAGTGGAGGATGGTCGTCAACGTTGGTAAGACGACCGCTCTGCTCACTCGCCGCCTCAGGAACCTACCACCTCCATTACCCCTCAACGGCCAGAAGATCGCGTACGAGAAGGCTGTGACCTACCTTGGGTGCCGGATCGACCGGGCGCTGCGCATGACTGCGCACGTCGACCTCGTCGTCCGTAGAGCACGATGTGCGCGGGCGATGCTACGTCCGGTCCTGGCATCCAAGCTACCACTTAACACCAAAGTGCGAGTATATAAAACCTACATCAGAGCCATTATCACCTATGCTGCTCCGGCCTGGTACGCGCTTCTGAGCGAGCCTCTGAGGCGGCGACTGCAGGCCCAGCAAAATATGGCGTTAAGAACCATCGTCGGTGCGGGTCGCTACGTCCGGAATGACGTCATAGCGGCCAACCTGAAGATAGACACCATACAGGAATTTGTGGCCCGGTTGGCGCGCGGACTGTTCGACCGTGCAGACAACGGGCCGCATATACACCTTAACAACTTTGCGCCGCTACACACTCGCCCCCCCGGACGGGTGACCCTATCCAAGAGAACTCCTCTCTATATTGATTAGAGAGTCGAGTAACAACCCTCAATGCCGCTGAAAGGCCAACCCTGACTTTACTGGATAACCTTCTTTTTCGTAGTCTTAACCGGCTACGAAAAAATTTTACCGATTACGGACAATCCGAATTTTGACACCTATAACGCCAATAGTAGGCTCCCAGGACCGGTCCATAGTGGTGGACCGCGAGGACAGCACGGGTAATGGGGGCTTACCCCGAGGCCCGAAACCTCCATGTGCATATGCACATGAAGAAGACATCAACGTTCGCCGCTCACTTAGCGGTCAGTAACCGTAGAGTCTACATCACCTGAGGATGCTTCGTGTAGAGGCGAAACACGTGTCGTATTGTCGTCGATGGTGTGTCATAACTGGAATAGTAGTGACTGAGTTAGTGCACGCAATTGTGGGATTGCGGGAGGTTCTCTTCAATCCAGGTAAGACACATCATTGTATTTAGTTAGCGGAAGGTTGCGAAGTAATTTATTTTTTATTATAATGGATTTCCGCAAAGTAACGCCTGATTCTATCAATTATCGTATATATATATATATATATATATATATATATATATATATATATATATATATATATATATATCGTTATTTTTGAAGTTAATGTAACAAATATACTGTGTTTCATCCTGCTAACTCTAATTTCGTAACTCAGGTTTAGTTCGAGTTGTGTGAATTTCAACTCGAGTTAACTCTAGTCGTAACTTTTCCGAGTAAGTACATCTATAGGATGCAACATCACTCATTAAAAGCATCGAAGCTTATGTACATACATATATATGAAATAAATAATCATTTCGAACAGATATGAAACAAAAAATTATAATAATCAAACATTATATTTATGTTATTATAGGAAGTTTAAGACTATTTATTTTTACACATTTAATTTTATCAAATAATTATCAGAAAACAAGAATTAATTCGATTTTTTTTACTTTTAAGTTTATTTCTTTCGGATTGAATTTAATTAAAAATGATTAAGTCGTTTCTCTCCTGGGTGATTGTTGATCCAGCCTCTGAAAATAACTGCTCACGGAATACCGAAGTTACCACGATAGGCAAATAGATCTTATCTAGGCTATGAAACTCGGGAAATAACCCTTTCATGCCATCCCACATGTAATATATAAAGCTCGTCTTCTGCTTTAGTTTTATTTCTTATGATCTGCGTTAATTTTCTATGGTATTTCCATATGTTACCTTCAGTATTATCGCATTTTCTGTATATATCTAAGAAACTATACCGAAATTCAAACAGGTGAATAATCATAAAAATCAATATTTCAGAAAAATGATTGTAACGAAATACGAAGTACCGTAAGCCGATAAAATGATTTCCTTTACAAAATAACTATTACCTTATAAGACTAAGACTAACTAACTTAAGCTATTTATTAGATTAAAGCTCAAACAATATAGTTATTAATAAGAAAATGAATAAAACAATTTCAATTCATTTTCCATATTTGTAAACTTATTAATTAATTATCTATATTAATATTATATATATTAATGAATTACCGATTAAAGACAATTGCACTTCTGAAATACATATATTATATATTTATTTTCGGCTGAAAGACCATTCGTCTGTTTGTTAATTCGTAATTAAAATTTTCGGGATTTATTTCTGCTAAATACCTTCTAACTTTAAAAATTTAGACCTTTTCTAACTTTGACATGGTTTTTTATAATATTTATTTTTCGGTAACATAAAATTCGTGATAATCATCGTTCGCAACTTTTAACATACGGAATTTTATATCTTCTAATAGTTGGTTATTTCGTAACCTTTAACGGTAAGCCAAAACATCGTTCATAAAACGTCGCTCATGAAGAACCATGTTTATGAACGGTATATCGAAGTTTGAAAGAATTCACTAGATTATTGTGGGGGTTTTTAACCCATTCATTGCCACCAACGCACCATTTGCGTTGATCGAGATTACTACGTCATGCCACCAACGCACCGTAAATGTTGAGTGACTTCTTGAGGTTATTTTATGCATTAAATAAAAACGGTAGAAATTTATTTTAATCTATGGCAACATTAACTATTAGAAATAATTTTTAAATGTAAAAAAAGATTGGTACTAATAACGTACATTTTGAATTTAAAATAACTTGAGTTTTAACGAGTGTTCATTATATATTAGTAAATTATGAGATAAAAGTAATCAGTATTCTTAATTTTTTTCTTTCTTTTCCCTTGTTTCATCGTGTTTTTGAAAAATAAAGTCACATGCACGCATACGGTTCGTTCGTTGGCATAGCAGTAAAAAACTTTATTGGATAGTTTTATTCATGATGCACAAGGAACAAATCACTTCATTTATGCGTTTCTCGTATTTTTTTATATTTTTTACACTCATAAAGTTAAATTTACTATTCGTAATGTATTTAATTACTAAATATTTTATAAACTGGCAGTCACATTTTACGTATTTTATAAGGTTTAAATTATGAATCCACAGAGAGAAACTTATTTGTATTATTTCCGCAGTAGCATTTATAGTATCCAAGGCCATAGGTCATAGGTAGAAAAATAGAGAAAATCCATAGGTATATTTTTTTTATTTTATATTTAAAAAGTAGGTACGTGAAAAATATAAATTAGTTGTTTAAAGATAATTATTATTTATGTGAAGATTTATATGATAGATTTTAATTATTAAAATATAATTGTTACAAAGGGTACCACAACTATTAATTGTAATTTTTTTTTATTTTTAAAAATAAATGATTATGTTCATGGGTTTCTCTCACTTTTATTGTTTACGAACCTATGTATATTAAAATAATCAACCCACTCAAAGGTCATCCAGAGAGGTTTTTATTGGGTGCCGTAAATGTAACAATATACAAAGTGGATAGGTATACATTAATCAGATAAGGAGCAAAGATGTTAAATAATTCTGATACTAAATTATTTATTTAATTAAGTACACCAACAATAGGTATACACCGCAAGTTTCAAGTTACTAAGTAGTTATAAATACGTAAGATACAAAAACTTAGGACAGAACAAAATAATATTATGTGTGTAAAACAAGGACTTATACCTATTTATAAACAAACATAGATTATATAAATAAAGCAGCATATTGACATATCCAGCATCAGTCTCTCAGAACATGTTACATAATACTATCCAAGCGTCAACGCAAACGGCATGTTGAATGGCACTAGTGATTAAATTTCTCTTACCAGTGCCACCACCATGTATGGTGCGTTTACCATTTTTAGATGGGTTTTTGTTATTTATGGGATTTTTGTGATTAAAGAACACATTTAATTACGCCTTTTCTTCTGTAATCCACAAAAATATTAAGTGGCACCCAGGTGATGTTTATAAAATTTAAGTGGCAATGAATGGGTTAAACAATTTATTATGTAAGAATTATTTCATATTTCTTGTTACTGGCAAAAATACAATCGGACGAGTCCATTCGACCATGACCACCGCAAAAAGTCTTATGGTTTATGGTAATTATTGAGTTTGACACATCTACAGCCACAGCCACAGACGCACAGATTCATTACAAATTACAATTCATATCACAATTGAGTTTTCCGATTCCGTATTAGTTTATTAGTTCCATTCGTTATTCGGCGAAAATTTATCGAAAGTTGGAGTACTTTTATAAGTGCTTGTGTAGTGAATTATTCAATCTACTTTTAGAATGTCTGAAAGTTCACCAGACGACTCAAACCCTAAACGTAAAGATTTTATTTGCGGTGTAGTCGAAGGTAATATTTTTTTTTTGATAACAAATAGTTCTTTAATGGTCTCACAGTTACACATAAATGTGTTTGGACTACGATAGTGTGAATGACCTAAGCTTATGTATTGCAGGCTTTTACGGCCGACCGTGGACCACCGAACAAAGAAAAGACTTATTTCAAAAGTAAGTATAGGTATAATTGTGAAAAGCTGCTATAAGTATTTTAACTCTGGTGATTTTTATTTATATCTTTTATGAAAATACAACCCCCTTTAGTACAAAATATTTTATATGAATTTTTAAATGATATTTTTTTTCCTTTCATTCAGAATTCTATATAAATCAATGCTACTTTAGTAGAGAGCCAGTTTAAATAAGGTGAAACATCTTGAGTCAATTTAACTTGTATACGAGTTAATTTCAGATTCACCTAATTATAACATTATCAACAAACACCTCTATATTAGAAAAAATACTAAAGGTGGTTTTACTATTTTTATCTTTACACAGCCTATTGAAAGTCTATTGCTGAAAATGGGTCTTCCCCAGAGGTTGTTTTGTTGGGGGAATATTTGCCATAGTGGCCACGCATGGTAAGCAGGTTGGCAATTATGTTTTTTAATATTATTGAGTTGGCATCAGACAGATTTACCTTTTTTGGGATTGACCTTTTATAACACTTTATATGGTGTATTTTTGAAAAAAAAGAATAATATTTATAAGAGGTTATTAGTTAATTATATGTGTAAAATTTATTTTTTTATTTGTTTACCTATATTGTATTATTTTCTACAGTTCCAAATATTTAATATCACATGCATATTTCCCTTGTAGGTTACCCAAAATATTGTATTCTATATATTTTTTATTTGTATTTAATTTATTTTTGATTTATCGAGATAATAAATGTTTACATGTAGTCTAGATTCTAGTGACAAACAAATTGTTGAGTAGTGTTAATAATGTAGTTACTTATAGGTTAAAGAAATGGGGAATGGATATTTATGTTTATGCACCAAAAGATGACTACAAGCATAGAGCTTACTGGCGTGAATTGTATACAGTAGAAGAGGCAGAGCATCTTACATCTCTGATAGCTGCTGCCAAGTTGCAAGGCATCACTTTCTGTTATGCACTCTCTCCGGGCCTTGATATTACTTACAGCAGTCAAAAGGAGATTACAATTTTGAAGAGAAAGCTAGAACAGGTATTCAAATAATTCATTAAATCAATAATGTTCCTTATTGTTGTGAGCACAATACAGGACATTTTTTAAGGTGAAGTGGGCGCCAAAAGCAGATTTTTCACGCTTTATATGGACTGTTTGGTCGGTCCGCGCGCTATTTTATCTCACAATATTTATTTGACATTTCTTTTTAAAATTTTATATACTCTTTTATTGAAAAATAAATCCATAATTCACTCACATATTAACTGGTGAACACATAGTATGAATTTAATTGAAATTGATTTCATTAAATTCGAATGAAACTGCTTTTTCACTTAGTAGTAGTAGTAGTAATTGTAGATTTTGAAGAAACTGCGATCTTTTTCATAATTCACTACGAACAATCTTTAACTTTCATAATGAATTTAAAATAAAATGTGAATTCGTAGTTTTTAATGACAAAAAATTGCACTTTTAAAGCATGAACAATCTGCTTTTGGCACCCATATCACCTTAAACTTATTATGAGATACATTATCCATTTCATCCCATAGATGTTGTAAGAGCTGAGATATGGAAATAAATCAGGTCATAGCTAACTGACCTGAGAAATGGTATTTATTACTAAGTATTATCAGGAAGCTGCTGCTATCTTATTTATCTGCTTATCTTATCAGCAGCATCTTCTTGACAACACTGTGTTTATGTAGATTGTTAAGATTTTTTTTTAAATATTTTATTTATTTATTTATTCAAAGAAACTTACAGCTCTTACATTACATTTGAATGTAAGGTGAATATTAACAATACATTAGCCAGAACAGTTTCCAACGATAAGAATTACTTTTCGAAAACTTTAGACATACTTAAATGAAGTACATATTTGTGTTTTTCAAAGAGAAAAACATACTTAATGCATGCCTAATAGCAATGTTAGTAAAGGTAATTTTATATTCAGAGAGAACAAGAGGTACACACTGCGCTTAAGCGTGATCAACTTGCTTAATAGACGAAATATAACCACTTAGTTTGCAGTTAAATATGTCAATATGGTTATATCGTTCATTATGTGTGTTGCAAGCACGGACCAGAAACCAATTTTTTTTTAGTTCTTGTATTCTTTTATTGCCCCATGAATGTAACCTTAATTAAGTCCATAGTCTCTACCTACTCTTTTGGGTGACAGGCTTTACTTTTAACACTCATAGTTTTGTGGTCAAATGGTGTTGAAGTAATAAATTATTTCTTATAGCTTATGAGATAATTTTTTTTAATAAAACTGAAATTACAAATGAAATGCCCGTCTACCTGATGGTAAGTGGCTACTGGAGTTCATTATCACCTACAGCCAACTTTAAACGAAGTAGGCTACAGATGTATTGTCACCTCTGAAGACTAAGATGTAGTGCCTTACAGCTTGAAATTATATTGTCATTCTTAACCCTTCAGACTGAAGCACAGTAGTGCAGACATTGCTATTTAGTGGCATAAAAGGGTAAGAAGGGGGGTTGTCTATCCAAATGTGTCTTATACGGTGAGTGTAGAGATCCGGAGACCAAACCGGAAATAAAAAGAAAACCAAAACTTTAACATAAACATATTACATATAGCGTAATTTGTAATTGTGTGATATTTTTTTTATAAAAAACCGTTTCTTTTCGTCCACATTTCCCATTTTCTTTCTTTGATATGTTAGCATAAATTTTACACACTCTTACCACTTTTTATTTTTTCGGAGCTCGGCGTAGCAATGGTACCGCAGCGCAGTCGATATAACCATTCCGCACGCCTATACCCCGCCCCGCATTTCGATAAATGACATGCATCATATGTAGCTAAAGAAACACCCTCGGCAAAGGTTACGCGCCGATGACTTACTCAGTGCGTGATTTTAAACAAAACTATATGAAAGTTGATCACATACTCGGTATCTCATCGGCGTCCTGAGGAAAGAGCGGCGCCACGTACCCAATACATGATCGGCTGTTAAAGTGTTAAATATACCATATACCAATCACCATATACAATATGTAACATAATTAATGCATACCCTCAGACACCCCAATTAGTATATTATGTTATAATCATAATGCATACACTGAATTTTTAGTTAAACATTTTTATGCACTGATTATTTATCAAATTAGTTATACTAATTCCGGAAGAATGTTGTGGTCACAGTACAAATCCACAAACGCAAAGACTTTAACATGCTTGAAATAAAGTTCATTTTTCTTTATTTTTATTGAATGACAGAATTAGTAATAATACAAATAAAACTGCACTCTTCAAAGTCTTATTGCCTTAAGTTACGGTCCATTTCAGATTGTTTTGACTGTACAGATTTAGTGTGACTGTAATTTACCTAGTTTTAATTATTTATAATTATTTTTACATTAAAAATGATAAGAATCGATTCAGTAAACGATTCTGAACAAACTACTTTCTCAAAGTGCGTTAATTATGTTACATGTTGTATAGACCAATCCTAGCACTACTCTCATCTGTTTGCAAAGTTACATTTAAATCTGTTCAGTCATTTCGAAGATTAGATACAAAGAAAAACTTGCAATAAACATAAATGCAAACAGCATGCAAATGACCTCTTGAACTTAATGAAAGACAGTTATTTTGATATTATAGGCCGACATCTTTATTTATTTGTGTATTTGTGTATTAGTAGATTACTTTGAACAAAACAATGCTGATGAACACATAATAGTGCATTACAATACAAGGGACAAGTAGCCGATTATTGAACCATGTGAAGTTAGCGCATGAGCGAAACGAGTTATGTTTTAATAATTGTTTAAATCTTTTCACAACTTCTGCAGAACGCTACTAGTACGTCATTTTTAGGTTTAATTATAGACTCGAACCTGAATTGGAAAGAACATATACATAAAGTGTGTAACAAAATTAACAGATTTGTGTACGCATTACATAAATTGACAAAAATAGCAAACAAAAATACAGCGGTCACAGCGTATTTCGCATATGTAGAATCTGTTATCAGATACGGACTTTTAATGTATACTCTCAAAAAGTATTTTTAGCACAAAAACTCTGTATTAGATTAGAGCTATTAGTAACATCCCATCAGACACATCATGCAAGCCTTACTTTAAGAGTTTAAACATACTTCCTTTTCCCTGCCTCTATATTTGAGGTAGGCAAATTAGTAATGCAAAACAAGCACTTATTCCTACAAATAAAGGTGCAACAAAAATAAATTTACGGAACCCACATAAATTAGTATTTGACACAATTCCAAAAAGTAAGCGCTTTCAAAAAAATAGCTATGCAATGTGTAACACGATATATAACAAAATACCCTCACATATTGAGCAATTACCTTATAATAAGTTTAAAATGTCACTTCGACGATGGCTAGTAGAAAGCATTTTATATAGTAAATGAGTTTTTGAATTGTAGTGACTAAGTAGTTTTATCGTTAATTAAAAATCGATGCATTAATTAATTAATTTATATATATGAATTTATTTATTTGTAAAGATTGTAAAATGATTTTTAGTTTGTTAATATAGATGAAATTTAGTTATTGATTTTATTATAAAAACTTTTGAATATTTGCATGCTGTTGAAAACACATGTTTTCTTAACAAATAACAGTATAACATTTTTTGTTATTTAGTTGTTTTGTACCTATTTAGTTGCAAATAAAGAATTTTAATTTGAATTTAAAAATTATAAAATATAAATTTTAAGCGTGACGTAAAACATACCATTCAATAATCGACTAGTTAAGTCCTGCATGAGCGTGACTTAAATGTGGTTTTAAGTCACCGTGTACTAGAAATATCTTTATTCTTAAAATAGTGTCTAAATATGTTTTACAGGTGTCCCAATTTGGATGCACCTGTTTTGCACTACTGTTTGATGACATTGAACCAGAGATGAGTGAGGCAGACAAACAGATCTTCCAGAGTTTTGCACATGCGCAAGTAAGAATTATTTTTGTGAATGTAGTAATTTAGCAGTAAAAAAGATGAAAAAGTCAGAGTACAGTGTTAAAGGTGAGACAATTAAGACAAATCTTCCATACAATGTGAGACCCATGCCTAGCATTGGATATGTATGAGTTGATGTTAATGATAATGATTAATGAGATTTTGCATAATATATTTTAAAAATTCAACCTTAACCTAATCTTAATCCAGTCATACTAACTGTTTGAAATTTTACATATTATAAGACTGTGTTGGTTGCAATGTTATCTATCTAATATATAAAAATTAATATTTGTTTGTTCGTATTTTATGTGCTGCTATACCATTCATCAGTCAGATTGTGGTAAAACTTTGTCAACTTATTACATGCACTTCCATAAAGGTTATAGGCATAGTACAATTAACTTACAGTTTGTGGCATGCGTATCCTAACGACAAATTTATTTGAAGGTTATATATCATTCAATGAATGTATTATTTTTCCCAATTAAACAATATTGAAAATGATACTTCTATGATCATTTCTTCTGCAGCTGCAATGCGCTGATTTTTTTTTTTACTTTAAACAAGATTAAATAGACTTTGGATAATCTAAGCAAATTTTCCGTTTATGGATCTTCACTTAAAATTTAAATTCAGATATGTTATCAAAACGAAGATGGAATTCCTCTTTACTAATTTAAAGCGTTTCCAGTTCCTCTTACTCATGGAATGGAGTATTATGTTGCATACTGTGTATTACACACTGGTGTACTGTAGGAGAGTGAACTTTCCCTGCTCCCCAATCAAGCCAACCCATTCTAGATGCAGCCATAAAACACTGCAGTGTATTGTGGCTGTGGTGTGCTCTGAATTACAATAGTCATTAACTTGCAGTATGTTATGATTTTTTAGGTATCCATAACTAATGAAATCCATCAACATCTGGGATGCCCACGTTTCCTGCTGTGCCCAACTCAGTATTGTTCTACTAGGGCTGTACCAACCGTCAATAGTTCTGAGTATCTTATAACCCTTGGCAGTAAGCTATCACAGCAGATTGACATTATGTGGACAGGTGAGTTTTCTGAGATCTTTTTTAACATCATTTTAAGTTTGTACAGAAAGAGAGAGCAATATTTTTTCCAGCACCTTTCTTTCCATTCGATTACAATGTTGATATGCTCAAGGCAAGAGTGAATAGGCTTCTTTATGCTAAGTCAGTTCACTTTCCTATCTTTGGCTTTCCCCACACTTACCAACTGGCGAGATAGTAGTTAAAGCACAGCCTTTTAATGGTTAAAAAATATTCACTGCTAAACTAACATAACGGTTGCTCAGCGAGCTATGGAGAGGGCAATGCTCGGGGTTTCTCTGCGCGATAAACTTAGAAATGAGGATATCAATAGTATAGGAATCAGAGTGACCGACATAGCCCAATGGATTAGTAAGCTGAAGTGGCAATGGGCTGGCCATATAGCTCGAAGAACCGACAACCGATGGGAAAAAAAGGTTCTCGAAGGGCAGCTTCATACCGGTAGGTGTAGTGTAGGGTGACCCACCCCTAGATGGAGTGTTTACCTGGTAAGACATGCGGGAAGTCGATGGATGCAGGTGGCTCAGGACAGTGCTTTGTGGCATTACTTGGGGGAGGCATATGTTCGGCAGTGGACTTGTGAAGGGCTGTAATGATGATGATGATTGAATGTCTGTCGCGTTGCCCCTATGAGTATTAGCGAACTTCACATGCCTTCGAAATATTTTTTGTAATTTCTCAGACATGCCTGTTTCCTGACAATGTTTTCCTTCACCACTAAGCATGTGGTAAATCAGCCCTTAAAGTTACAATTAGGTGCCGACAAGAAACAAACCCCGGTTTCTCGTGTATTGTGCGCGAGTGCTAACCCCTGAGCTGGCACAACAATTATAACGATTAAAGGAAATTCATTCCAAAATCCATATTTCTTCAAATAAAATGGCTAAGTAATATTTCATTTACCTTAGCATATCCTAACTGAAACAAAATCAGTTATACTAAAGTAATACTATGGAAATTATTCATCAAATTGTTGAAAGACATCAAACACTTGGTATCCTTTGCTTTAAATTCTATCCTGGCATCTCTGAATGCTTGTATTTCACAAGGTCACAGTCACAGCTTGTGAACTAACGTGATAATGACCCATTCAAGGTTAAAATTTGATTGCTTGTTTGGTTGACGTCAATGTGTAAATGTTTCCATTGTTATTCTATTTAGGAGGGTCATGACTAAACTCTATAGATTTTGTTTTAATTTTCTTCGTGTATTTAATAGATAAGAGTGTCTGAAAGACTAGGATCTGTAGTGTCATACCTCTTTGATAGTAAGGACAATTTAACTTAATTGCTACAACTTGGCAGGCAAATTCGCTCCCAGTAACCGATTTTTTGCATCTTGCATTACTTCCTAAGGGGAAATAGAAAAAATACTACCTCAAATGGCTTAGCAAGATCCTCCGTTATGCCGAAAATATTGCAGCATTAATTTTGAAATAAATATATGGTAAAGTTGAGGATTAATGTTAAGTACTATGTTAGACGAAAACACTATTCCGTAAAATTTTCTCGATAGAAAAAATCTAAATTTACCTCCAAACTGAACTATATACTATCTACTTACAGTATTAGCGATTACAAACATGTCGGTACATAGCATACGACGCGCGGGCAAGTGGGGACGAAATTAGAATTTGAGCTAAGAAAGATATTTTAATTAAGTGGAATCCCCTTAATTAAAATATCTTTATAATATATTTAAATACACAGAAATATACTATATAATTATAATACTATATAAATATATATACAAAATAACAATTATGTAAATTGTTATTGTTTCAGTCTTCTCTCTGAATATAATTGTTCGCGGTCAAAAGATTTCTAAACCTAAAAATCTAGTAATTTTTCTGATCGTGAACAAAAGCTTTTCTCATCCTTTCTGTTGCCTCACTTAACATAACCACAGTTGTTATCCGAAAGATACTGCAACAATATGCTGCTGAAATAGCACCATAATGTTGGCTGTTTATCATATGGTGAGTGAGGAGAAACAGAGACCCTTTACAGGTAAAGAGGCATTTCATCTTTAACCTCAGATGTGACTACGCATTTTCATTTTGATTTTTAATTGATAATAGACGTAGGCGTCTTTATTTATGCACAGCAACCACTTACCATCATGCAAACTTTGTGTTCGTTTGTCACTATTATTTTATATTATATATAAAAAGGGAAAAAACAGGTGGGTTTCATTAAGATTGGAAAATATACGTGAATATTACACAGCTAAGCTACTGGTTATCTTTCGATAAATGCATTAAGTGCAGAGATAATATCTTCGTTAATGTCAATGAACATATGAGTGTCTCCCAATATTTTTATATAATAAAGGTGATAAATGAGCACACAGTGCACCTGAAGGTGTATGGGTGCTGTGGCCCAGGGATATGTATGGCTGTCCTCGATTAGAAACCAAAATGTAGATGCATTGTCATCCCTGAGGACTATGCTTGAATGCTTCGTTTTCAGCCATAATAATTGTTAAAATTTTTCGTCGGTATTCTGTGAAAGTGTCGTCCTATCTTTTTTGACACGACCTATTTGTGCCACAACTATAATATAGCTGCAGTATGTCTCCACCATGTATTTAAGAAGGATTGCCGAGGTCACAAATTTTGTGGCCATAATGTCCACAGAGTTTAAATGTGTTTTTAAACAGTTCTATCAATTTCGTATTCACAGGTCCTAAAGTTATATCGAAGACATTGACAACAGAATGTATAGAAGAAATCACTCAGGTACTTAGACGACCACCAGTCATCTGGGACAATTTGCATGCGAATGATTATGACCAGAAAAGGATCTTTTTAGGTGAGTAATAAGATATTTTTGTCTTACATTATGTGTAACTTTTACCCAACTGCCACATAAAGAGGGTAATGTTTTTCACGTGTATGTATATTTTATTTCCTTGGCATATTCTGTAGCCGAAACAGCTTTATGGATGTGGACATATACAGTGTTGTAAGATGTGTCATAGTTGTGAAAGTAGTCTTACTATTTATGCAGTTGGTTAGTTATTTATTTACTGTTTTGACCATTTTAATTGTTAGAGAATGACTTTGTCTAACGATTAAAATGGTCAAAACAGTAACAGTTTACAATTTTGGAATCTATTTATATTTTGATACATTTTAACCATAAATTAACATACACATGGAATAATTGACTATGGATAAATAGCATTACCAGTGTGGTGGTAATGTCTCTGCGTTTACCAACTTGCCAGGCAAATGTAGTATTCTGAGTAACTTAAGTAATGCATGCCAACCTGTGCTTTCTTGGATGTTTCTATGTCCAACAGTGGACTACATCAAAAAGTTATTGTATTTCATCTGGCTGAGTGGTTAACATACCTTTGGCGTTAACCAAGGTGACTTTCTACAATGGTTAACTCCACTAGAAAATTATATAATTGTATGGAATCAGTGTTAAGTCACATAGCGTTAAGATATATGTCATTCCCATTAATATTTCATTTTATAGTTTTCTATTAGGGTTAACGGTTGTAAAAAATCAATTGGCTAATCCCACTTGTTTACAAAATTTCTTGCTCCACACCAAAGACTTCTATGTACTACTAGACAGGTAATATGGTACTAATAATAGGTCTATACATATGAAATTGGCATATAGAGAAGATGGATGGGTGCTGCCATCTGCTTGGGATCCTATAATTAACAAAATTAAACCCAAACCCAAAAATACCACTGCAAGACTTCATGATATTAAAGCTCGTTTTGCGTAAATCGGACCATAAATTTATATTCAAAAACTGAAGGTAGCCAGGCTACCTAGACTTCTTGAAGCAATGTGGTAGCGGTCTTCACTTTCTAAAAATGACTTTAAAAGATTGTGCTCACAATTCCTGTTCCCAGGGCCTTATTGCGGGCGATCGCCGGAATTGATTCCGCTGCTTCGAGGTGTGCTGACCAACCCCAACTGCGAATACAACGCGAATATGATCCCGATATGGACTCTGGCTCATTGGGCGAGCTGCAGTCTCGACGCGCCTACGCACAGTAAGTTATTATATATTCTCGAGAAGGTCAAATAATTCCTCATAATCTGGCGGCCTCGTACTGGCCAAGCAGACTCACCACATATAGGTCATGATCAATGCTTGTTGATTTTATTTACTATTTTTTTTATCTCTTATCCCCTCGTCTGTCCAAACGCCATATTATGGCGTCTCAAATAATATGCACATCTGTCAAACGCCATAATATGGCGTCGAGTGATAGCAAACTATTTGAACCTTTGACTAGAGAAAAATGACATAAAGATCGTTAGTTGTAGGAATGTAACAAAATATCGGCGTACCTTTTTAGCTTATGAGTATATTCGAAACTTTTCGTTTTGGGGGGCTTTGTGGGGAGTGTTTCTCTCGTGGAATTCGATTATTACGAAATGTCTTATTCTATTCCTCGGGACCTCTAAATCGGGATAAAAAGTATCCTATAATTTAGGTAATAAACTATTTGCGTGCCAAATTATTATATTCAAACTGGTCTGATACTTTTGGCGTGATTGAGCAATAAACAAACATTCAAACTTTTGCATTTATTATAATTTAATCAGTGCGAGTATTATGACTGAGTCTAATTTATTGTCTAACAAACAAACAAAAATTCGTTAATTAGTATTTCTTGTTTAGTAATTCCCGGAAAATAATTGTAACATTAATAATAGATAGTTACATTATAAAACGACTGGTTAAAAGTAATGAACTGAAAACATAGGTATAACTCATATATACTTCAGTAATCTCCTTTTAATTTCCTTTATTTGGATACCCCTATCGATAGCTTGAGTAAGAAAAAATTATGGACTTACAATTTGGCGACAAAAATCAGTCGTATTTATTTTAAAAAAAAAACTATCTAGGAACACACGGGTGTATGAGACGAATCACACAAAATAATCTTTTTCTAAATAAGCGCCAAAACAAAGATCATGTTTAATGTCCATGTCACACCTATGCCGGTAATTGTTGGGAGCATTATGCTCGAAGTTGTTGACGAGTACGTTTACCTGGGACAAATAGTCCGACTAGGTAAGTCCTACTTCGACCGAGAGGTCAATCGACGGATTCAATTCAGCTGGGCAGCGTTCGGGAAATTACGACACATCTAATAAAAAATAAAAATATAAATTTCTTTGCAACTTTCCGCTAAACATATAAAATGATGTGTCTTACCTGGATTGAAGCGCACCTCCCGCCCTCCCTCAATTGCATACACTAACTCCGTCACCACTAGACCAAGCACCACTACTCTCAACACCACTATTCCAGGCAAGACACACCATCGATGATAATACGACACGTGTTTCGCCTCCAGAGGCTCCAGAATCACACACTTCTTTTAATAACACTATCACCGCACTTTAGACTGTAAACTCTTGTGACTCCATCTATCTAATCCAGGATGTTTGGCAAGTATGCGACCCAGCATCCACTTTCCAGGCGGCGGTTTATCTTGCTTAATGAGAACAATTTAATTAATAGCAAATTTCCGTTCCTTTTTAAGCCACTTTGGTCTTTGTTGCAACCTTGTGAAGATACTCATGCTGCCATCGATGCCAAAAGTCACCTAAGAGTTTTTGAGTGTATCGCCAACGTGCTTGTAGGCTAATTTTTGCGTCACATAAGTCTGGAGCTGGGACAGAAATAGGAGCTTCACCGATCAAAAAATGGCCTGGTGTTAAAGGGCTTATATTGTCTACATCAGATTGATCAATAGGTGTTAAGGGCCGAGAATTTAGACACGCTTCAATCTGGCACAAAAGAGTAGACATCTCTTCATATGTTAAATTCTTCGTCAGGACTCTCTTCAAATGTCCTTTCATGGATTTAACCCCCGCTTCCCATAAACCACCAAAATTAGGGCTATAAGGTTGGAATGAAGTGCCACTGGGTGCCTTCCAAAGCCAAGGCGCTTGTAATTTGATTTTTTATATTTAAATTAGCCTCATTCAAATCTTCCGACAATTCTCTGTTTGCTGCTATGAAAGTTCTGCCTTGGTCACTCCACAAGTGAGCGCAACGTCCTCTCCGTGATACAAAACGCCTAAAAGCCCCAATAAAAGCTTCTGAAGTTAAATCGCTTACAAGTTCAAGATGGATGGCTTTAATAGACATACATATAAAAATAGCTATGTAAGCTTTACTTGTTCGTATACCTCTCCCCTTTGACATAAGTATTTGGATTGGCCTGGCAAAGTCTACGGCAAACCACTTTGTAAGAATGGGCGTGACGGGTTAACTCGTTCAGTGGGTAGATCACCCATTATTTGTCCTTTTGCCTTGGCTCTAATTTTAGCACAAATAAAACATTTAGAAATATGAGATTTTATTACACCTTTCGCCCTTATAATCCAGTCTTTGTTCTTAAGTATGACAACATTAATTGTACTCCACCGTGCAGCGTCTTCTTATGAGCGTCAGCTACAATGAGTGCTGTCAGTGAAGATTTAGCGTCTAAAATAATTGGAAATTTACTCCCTTCACTAGTATTTGCATGCCGTAGTCTTCCTCCTACTCTAAGAATTCTTTCTTCATCAAGAAATGGATTTAGAGATTTTAAGCGACTATTTCTCCGAACATATTTATGATCAGTAATTGTTTTTATTTCATCATGAAAATCCTCCACTTGTGCCTTCTTTATACATAAATTTAACGGCTTGTAATTCTTCAGTTGTAATGCCGTTTTCATTGTACTCTCGCCTTTTGAAATTTAAAAATCGTCAATATATACAATTATCTTAAGAAGTTCTTCAAATGAGTCAAAACACTCAAAGTTCAAAAACTGGTTTGTATGGTCATTTTTTATTTCTGTAACATTTAAATTTATTTTAATTAATTTTTTATCCAATTGTGTTGAAAGTATGTTAGGTCTTGAAAGTATTATTTCTTTCTGTAACAACCATGGTGATCCATGCCACCATAACTGATTTGTGAGAACTTGAGCAGAGGAACCTCTTGACGCAACATCCGCTGGATTGTCCCTGAGTTTTCACGTGGTACCATTGGCAATTTTTAGCATTCTCCATTATCTCAACAACACGATTTGCGACAAATGGCTTCCATCTATTTGGTTCGCCAATAAGCCGTGCTAAAACTACTGAAGAGTCGGTCCACGCAAAAACTTGTGTGGAAGGTATTCTCATCGCTTCAGCCACGTGATTTAGAAGTTTAACTAATAAAGTTGCGCCACATAACTCAAGACGAGGCAAAGAAATAGTTTTTACCGGAGTCAACTTGGTTCTGGCTTTGGTTGACAATGCTTGTCTGTACGATATCGTTTTCATCTACTGTTCTACAATACACGACTGCAGATATTGCCTTTATAGATGCATCACAGAAACCTTGTAGTGATGTGGTTTCTTTATTTTCGTATAAATCCAACGTTTCATTCGCATTTGATTGACATTGTCTAGATCATAACGTATTATCAGCCACTCTTTCCGTAATTCTTCGTTTATGTTGTCATCCCAGTTTACTCCTTCTAACCATAGCCTTTGAATAAGTATTTTAGCCTTGATAATTACGGTGCTATCCATCCTAAATGATCAAACATTCTTTGTACATCTGATAATATATTACGTTTAGTGACGTTCCTTAGAACAGGTGGTAAAGTCACTGTGTATTGAAAATCATCTTCACCTCTAAATTCCATGTCAGGCCGAGTGCCTTTACTGTGCCATCGATTTTAATATTCAAGCAAGCTCTTGTTGGTATTTCACTTGGTTCTAATGACCTTAACAAATCAGCACTATTTGATATCCATTTCTGAAATCTGAAGCCGCCTCTCTTAAGAATAGTTTTTAATTGTTCACATACTTGTATGGCTTGTTGAACAGTATCACACCCGGACATTAAATCGTCTACATAAAAGTCCTCACGTATTATTCTCGCTGCATTTTGGATAGTCTTTGGTTTCATCATCTGCAATTTGCAATAAGGTTTTGACAGCTAGATATGGTGCTGATGCTGTACCAAATGGATGGTCCTCTATTTCGTTAGATTTTGATGAATCATCTCTCCACAAAATTCTTTGAAAGTCTGTATGTTCCTTTTTTAACAATATCATCCTATAAATTTTTTCAACATCGCTTTCGCAACAAATTTCGTGCATCCGCCATCTCATAATGATACTTCTTAAATCTTCCTGTAAAACGGGTTCTTCTAAGACTAAGAGCTCATCGTTAAGAGATATTCCTTGAGAATTTTTACATGAAGCGTCAAAAACAACACGCATTTTGGTTGTTTCTTTGTCGGTGCGTACGACAGCATGATTAGGCAAATAAACTGCGCACTAGGTTATTTCTTGTTTAGGAATCCTTTCCATGTGCCCCATTGTAAGATATTCTTTTATGACCTCCTGATATTTCACTTTAAGATGTGGTATTTTATCTAATTTTTGTTCTAGCTGTAAAAATCTTTTCATTGAAATTTCTCTGCTATTTCCTTTATGTGACTTCGGGTTATCTACTTTAAATGGCAATTGAACTATATACCTTCCTTCGCTATTTCTAGAATAGGTATTATTAAATATTTCTTCACATTTCTCTTCATCCTTCGTATATCTTCTAGGAGTCGGGTCTACTTCCCATACATTTTTACATACATACTGTACTGGTGATTTTTGTTAACTAGTCGATGGACCTTTGATGACTCACTCTGCAAGATTTGTCATATTCTTTACTCCTACACTCAATAGATCGTGTTGTGAAAATTTGGTTCTGCTAAACTGAGTCCTTGGAGATGAGGCCATTCGTAAAACGCAATTGATTTTGTGGGGATTTTAGTAGTGAGTTGTTTTGATATGACATACGCTTTTACCTTGAGGCTGAATTCGCCTTGATATTGTGATATTACCTCTACGTGAACTACTTGATTTATTTTTGACATTACAGATCCCACACCAATAATGTTTTTCTTAACTTTATACCTTTTAGCCTTTAAAGATTGAGCTGCACGTTCACATTAAACAACCCTGTGATCCCGGGTCAATGAGGGCTCTCAATACAGTTGTGTATCCATCTTCACTTCGTACGGTCACTACTGCTGTACCTAATAAAACTGTATTCCTCATTGCTTGAGCTTGTGACGTCATCATTGAAGTTCTTCTGTTTCTTCAACATTTGTATGTAAAACCTTCGGTTGTGTTTCCTTTTGCTTTTCACCTTGGGGACTCGTAGCTCGCGAATGATGAAGAAGAGAGTGATGACGTTTGTGACAAATCCTGCATGTGCTGGATGAACGACAAGCTTTGACTGGGTGACCAGGAATTAGACAGTTAAATTCACTCCTCATTGTTGGTTCCATTTTACCAAAATTCTTACAGTGACATAGAGCATGATTCCCGTTGCACAATGGACAAACCCTCTCCGTAGTTGTAACATGGATATGAGCGCACTGTAGTTCTATCCCTTGTTGATCCTGGCGTTGACAACTCAAGTGTTCGAAATTTCATTTCCATAAATTTTGTTAATGTCATCAACGTGGGCAACTCATCGTCCATTTCTTTGCTTACAAATTCTTCCCATTCCTTATGGGATTCCAAATCTAATTTATTTACGACCAGATAAATCACCATTGTATCCCAATGTTCGGTAATAACGTTTAAGATTTTTCAAGTTGTTAAGACATTCGGTCGTAGTGTCGAGTAAAGATTTAATTTGACTTGCGGACTGACTTTGCAATTTTTTTTGGTTAAACATTCGTTTTAGAATAGAGGTCACTGAGTCGTTTATTGCTATAACGCTTTTTTTAATATATCCCACGCTTGGGCATAATTAGTTTCGGTTACCTGAATATGTTTCAATAAACTTTCCGCATCGCCCGTAACACTAGACTTCAAGTAATGTAGTTTTTGAACACAACTGAGTGTTTTAATTTTTATCAACAAGCATTAAAAATAAATCTTGAAACGTCGGCCAATCTTCGTAACTGTTAGAAAATGATGGTAATTGTATTCTGGGCAACTTAACTTGGGGAACTTCACACTACAACGTCTTATTTTCACCAACGCCGGCTGATTGTGTAACCGTAGAATGTAATGAATCTAATAAGTCCTTCATATCCGCTTTTATTTGCATATAACTTTCTTCACACGAATAATACACGTCTTTTTTAAAATATTCCAAGCGTTTTCGTTGTTCCTTAGGCACAGATTTTAATAAATTTATATGTGCAGTCTTAAACGAGTTCCAATAGTCATCAAGGCAGTTAATTTTTGTTTCTAAATAGCCCTTAGTTAGACGTGCCTTTGGACATTTTTTAAAGTTTCGTGGATTTTAACAATACAACAGTGCAAATCTTCAAGTTCACTTAAAATTTGGTCCGTGGTTTCCATGTTAAATATTGAATAATACGACGGTTATTCACTTTATTTGTACACTAATAAGTTTAATGCAACTTGTTTTGTATTAGCGTCCAGGCTCTTTTGTTCTCCGACTCGACGTTATCAGTCGCCTATTCAATAAAAAACCGGCTCGATGCAGGCCACTATGTGCTTTAACATGTTATACGGTCAGGTCAAACTTGCTTATATGTCACTTAAGAGAAGTAAACAACGTATTCACTGTCTAATGGTTTATTGCAGACTGTTTTTACAAATATAATGCAAAGTGTGATTTGACTTTACGCGTACAATATAATAGGCCTCGCCTTATTTCTGAAAGAGGTTAAGGACAAGGTAGTTTCCGTCGCGCTGACCCAATCTTTCTGACTAACTTGTTTTGATGTTTTTGACATTTCTGTTTATAAAATAAAAAAATGTCACGTAGAATTTTCTCAGGATATTTTTCTGAAACTTACTTTGAGACAATGGTAGTATGAACGGAAACAATATGTTTTTTTTATAGAATAAGGGTGACACGTGACACAGTCCACCTGATGGTAAGTAGATGCTGTGGCATGCACATACATCCTTGATTAATAATTAAAAGGCAGATGCGTTGTCACTCGTGAGGACTAAGATGGAATGCCTCGTTTCCAGTAAAAAGCGTCCCGGGTCTCTGCGCTCACCATACGAATCAGAACAAATTTTAGCTTATCTTAACTAAACTTATTATACCAAATCTCACACTCCTCCTGCATGCAATGTGTTTGAAAAGGGTTACAGTTTCCCTCATAGAATACTATAATACACAATAGAATGGCTGTCAACTTTATTTTGTACGAGGTTTAACCCGATTTGCTATGTTGACAGACTGAATAAATTTACTCATTATAGACTTTTGATTAATGTTCAAGATAATTATTAAAAAAATCGTTTAAATTTTAATACATATTTATTTCTAAATAGGGTACAATTTGACATTTTTTAATAATTTGCGTGTTGACATTTATACGTGTGAATTGACGTGTTAATGACATTTTAGTGGCTACGCCGGCTCCGTCCACTCCCCCGTTCTACTACGTATGTATTATAGTATTCTATGATGAGACATCCATCTTGTCAGTCCGTCGGGACAGTCCTCCAGCGGCCTTACTATTATATAAATAGTGGCTTCAATTTTTAGTTGCAGCCTATATACGTGCCACTGCTGGGCATAGGCCTCGCTTTATTTCTGAGAGGTTAAGGACAAGGTAGTTTCCGTCGTGCTGACCCAATCTTCCTAAAGAACTTGTTTTGATTTTTTTTTACATTTCTGTTTATAAAATAAAAAAATGACACGTAGAATTTCCTCAGGATATTTTTCTGAAACTTTGAGACAATGGTAGTATGAACGGAAACAATATATTTTTTTATAGTATAAGGGTGACAGGCGACACAGTCCATCTGATGGTAAGTGGATGCCGTTGCATCTACATCCATCCTTGTTTAATAATCAAAATGCAGATGCATGCGTTGTCACACGTGAGGACTAAGATGCAGATGGTTCTCTACACTCACCATACGAAACGGAACAAATTTTAGTTTAACTTAACTAAACTTTTATCATGCCAAATCTCACACTCCTCCTGCGTGCAATATGTTTGAAAAGGGTTACAGTTTCCCTTCACATATCAATGTATAAATTATGTACAATAGTTAATACAGTAGTAACAAGAGTTCATATTATAGTGGAAGCTGTATCCTGGGATATCAAATTGGAACGCGAGGGGGAACAAGGCGTCTGTGAAGACGAGGTCCCGCTCACTCTCGGCAAGCATGTGTACCACCATCGTCAGGCCTTAAGGTGAACATAATTCAATATTTGAACACATTTATATATTTATGTTTTATTCACATCGGCTCACTTATTATTATATATTTGTAAGATTCTTGAAAATTGCCATTAAAAAAAAATGTAATACTGAAGGAACTGTTGTTATGGAAATACAGTTGGAAGTTCATATTCAGACTTTACCATATAAAAAGTAAGAAAGTTTATTTTAATATCACAAAAATTCTCTAATAAAATTCATTAAAAACGAATTCGAGAATAGGCCTCCCCATGTTTGTGACGCCTTTCAGGCGAGTTCGCGGCTTTTTGTTATTTTTAGTTGTTATCAGGAACATTCGTCTACCCATGTCTTTCTCTTTGTCTTTTGTCTTTATCTTTTCGAACACTCACGGGTTAGTAAGGGGTAGTGTATTCTCATAGACCTCTACAAGGCAAACTAAAATAAGCCGAAATTATGTCTAAAAGTGTTAAATCAACTATTTTAGATTAGTCTACTCATAAATTGTAGCAATTTTTAGGCACATAAATTCGGGTTCAAAATATAACTCATAAAATTTCTTCTAGACAAGCAATAAATGAATGGCTCCCGGAGTTCTCTATACCAAAGACAGCACAAGGACCTGTTATAAAACCGCAGCCACCCGTTACAGGTAACAATCTTATTGTTTTTCTTATAATTAACTACATAACACATTAAACCTTTGCTTTAGTGTAATATATCCTGCTGGATATAGGCCTATGATTAAACTCCCAACAGATAGTGTAATTATAATAACAATCTGTTTCTTATGTCACGTGAAACATTTTCCCTTCTCGGACTTCAACCACAGAAAAATAATAGTACTACGTACAGAAGTTGCACTCCTTTGATTTTTACTGCTTGCTGACGTTTTAATAGCCTACGTAATTATTATTAATTAGATAAATCGCGTACACAACCTAAATAAAGCTTTATCGCTGCGAGCGTGTGTCCATATTACTTTGCATCTTTTCCCCTTCTTACGTCACGGCGAACCTTCCGTGGTTACTAAGGGCTGTCAATAAAGAGTAAAAAAATATAATGCGAAAGGGTAAGTAAGTTACTTAGGTTTTCCCTACGCTACCAGAAATATTGGGGCCAATTGCCCCGATTTTATTCCGGCTCGTAGGAATCAAAAATGGTTTTTTTTTGTTGTTTCGATTCGATTCGATTTCGACACATAAAAACGTCTCCCGCACTGAATCTACGTTAATATTTTTTATGTGATCACTTTGTATACGTGATAAAAGTACGTCCCTCTTGGCGTAAAGAGTTTTAATTTCATTTTCACTTACTGACATCTTGTATCACTCTAATCAGTATTTAAATTATCACGGACAATATCGTACGACGGTGGAAGACGAAAGTTTCACAATACGTTAATGTTAAATGTTTATTAGTGCCTTATCACTCTTCCACTAAACGACGTTAAATTAAACACTGTCACGATTATAATTTTTTCTTCGAAGGTAGCTAAGTTAACTTATTATGCGCGACGTGGGTATACGTGGCGTAGTGTACTTCCGTAGTAACAAGCAACTTCTACGTGTATTAAGCGACCGGGAAAAATTTAGAATGCATCACTTGTATAAATATTACGAATATCGGGATTAGGGTAAATGGAAAACTAAAGCGGGTCAAAAATAAATGAGCGTCTATTTACCTATGCGAATAAAGCTACGAATAAATTTCAATTATTTTCAATTTTAAAAATTCAACGTAAATGGTAATGCTAAGCGAAGTTAAATCTATCGAATGTTAACAAACTAGAGAGCATATAGATGCGTTGTCACCTCTGAGGACTAAGATTAAATGCCTCGTTACAAGTAGAAAGGGTCCCTGGTTCTTCACAATTACTATACGAAAAACACAGCAGCATTGAGTTGTTGTTTTACGCTGGTATTCTGTGAGAGTGTGATCCTTCCCTGGTTGAGCTGGGCAATTCGTGCTACAACTATATTAAAGCTGCAGCATGGCTTTACCATGTATAATTAGGCAGTTTTATATTTTTAAAAGCGACAGGACTGCCTATTGTACCTTCTATAAAATTTGTTTCATTTTGTTTTTGGTTATAAAATAGATTCTTAGGGATAATTTTAGCATATTTAACTAAGATTTGACCTGAATGTATAAGATCCCTTTTGTGTAACTATGTCGTTTCCTAACGCTAAAAATTGGTTGCAAGTGGTTTAAATGTTGAGTTAAGTGAGTGTTTCAGTGCCGCCGGTGCCGATCGTGCCGATCCTGCCGTCGGTGAACACGTGCATGTCGCTGATGACGGCCACCAGCAACACGCCCACCACCAGCACGGCGGACATGTGCGGCGGCACCATCGCGCCCGTGCCCAGCATCCCCACCATCAACACCAGCCAGCTGCAGGCGCTGGCAGACGTCTGCTCCGCCTCGCCCGACCGCCCCATCATCTCCGCCGGGGTCAGTCTTTTTTTACAATTTATACTTGCTTGCATTGCCGCATTTTGAAACTCCTACCTCATTTTTTATGATTTGGATGAACACTTGTACTAGTTTCGCAATAATTATTTAAATTATTTATATAGTAACTATAAAAACCACCAGGTTTGACTCGCAGCATTATCAGGGAACGATGAGGATGGATTTGATGGGTTTGTCGTCGGTTTTTATAAATGTTTATTCAAATCATAAAAATTAGTCATTTTTCTTTTCTTTTTTCAAGTGTTACATTGTGATTTTATCCGCCTTCGTTTTACATATATTAGCTGCACATAGACAAATATTCAAACCCAGAACAATTATAAGTAGGCCATGCACATATGGACATCTATTGTAATTAGCTTTTATTGACATTGCATTATAAATTGATATGAGAAAATATTTCGTAGCCTGACATTTTATGATTGCGATCTTTTTCTTTTTTAAACATTGTACAATTATTAATATTTTATTGTTTATTACTATTTTGCTGCTAAAGTATATTTTTATTATTTGCTAAACATATTTTATTATTATTATTATTTATTAGGGATAACAACAGCCTTCATTCTATGAAAAAAAATCTTATATAATATGTTTTACATAGGGCCAATAATAGTCATCCTCTTTTCACAATTTATCACAAATCAAAAGTATGAAAAGTTGAAAAACAAATATTACAAAACCTTAAATCAAAAATAAATTTAAAATGTTTGTCATGGCTGACCTAGAAAATTATTTATACTTCAATTGGATAATATTTACACATGTAAGCACATACATATACACATATACATATAACCATATTATAATTAAACACTTATACATTTAAATAAAAAAGGCAAGTATATATATACTAACATTTAAATAAATATACATACATAGAATATACGCGAATTGAAGACATATAACTTGAGATATTACTACGGATTTACAAAACTACAGAGGCTACCAACATAAACAATAAAGGTTAATTGTCTACTGTCAAAGCCTGTACTAACTTTCGCTTAAATAAATTTTTTGAATGGATAAATGGGTCAATATGAGAAAATTTTGTGTTAAAAGTTCTAACCATTCTGGAGAGGACACAATTCTTACCATAATTAGTATGATGTAAGGGAACACCCAGTAAAGGTGTATGCCTAGTCCTACGTCGGGGTACATTAAAGGATATTTGTGAAAGAAGAGCAGGGCAATCAAGTTGAGCGCGTAAAATATCGAACAAAAAAACCCATGTCTAAGATCTCACGGCGTTCCGCTAACGTGAGAAAATTAAATTTACGACAATTATCACGATAAGACATAAATGTGTGTGCAGTGCCGTCGCACCTGAAATTTAGAGATTTTAAAAACTTTTTCTGAATACGCTCTAAGCGTGTCTTATAAACTTCATATGAAGGCGACCATATAGGACTAGCGTACTCCAGTATGCTTCTCACATATGCAAAATATAACGTTTTCAATGCTAAAGTACCTTTAAACGGTTGACAGGTTCTTAGAACAAATCCAAGCATACGGTAAGCTCTATCTGCTATATTATCATAATGCATATTGAGGAGCATCTTGGAGTCAAAACAAATGCCGAGATCGAGTACATCATTGACCCGCGTTAATAGTTGATTATTAAAGTTATAAGGAAAAACAATTGGACTTTTCTTGCGCGTAAAGCTTATACTCTGACATTTTTTAGTATTAACGAAGATGTTGTTTTGTTGATAATAAGAAAACAGTTTATCCAAATCGTATTGTAACAATTTACAATCTTCAACAGAATTAACTGCCCGATATATTTTTTTATCATATGCATATAATAGGTGATTAAAATAAGAAAAACAGTTGGCAATGTCAAAGATGTACGCATTGTAGAATAGCGGGCCAAGGTGCGATCCCTGAGGGACACCCGAGGGAACAGTTACATAGTCGGATCTGTATCCTCCCAGCACTACAGCTTGAGAGCGATTGGAAAGGTAGGAGCACACCCAGCGGAGTAGGTCTCCTTGAATTCCAAGCAAATAGAGCTTGCGGAGCAAGAGGTCGTGGTCTACACGATCGAAAGCTTTTTCAAAATCAGTGTAGACCACGTCCACCTGACCACCATTCTCCATATGCAGGAGGACATAACTTGAGAACAAAGACAAATTTGATACCGTAGACCGTCCTTTTATGAAGCCATGCTGTGTATCAGGAATGCCACGGATTATAAGGGGGTAGATGAAGCTGTAAACAATTTTTTTCAAAAAATCTTACTGATAGTGTTCAAAATAGAAATCGGACGGTAATTTTCAATTGAGGTTTTTGGTCCTTTTTTTATGTATGGGAATTATATTTGCTTTTTTCCATAAATCTGGGAAAATACATTCATCGAGAGAACGACAAAACAAAATAGTAATTGGCAATGACAAGCTATCAGCACATGAAATCAATACAATAGGGGGAATACCATCAGTTCCAGGTCCCTTAGATTTATCAAGTGATTTTAGGAATTTAAGAACTGTTTCTCTAGTAATATGTATGCGGGATAATGATTCCGTACTAGAGTACTCAAATGTCTGACGAGGCTGAGTTTGGCTACTTGATGAAGGTGTAATAAAAACACTTTGAAAAAATTTATTAAAAGCTGAGCAAATACTTGCACCCTCGTCATATGTCTGGCCTCGTAGTGTAAATTTTCTTGGATAACTGGAACAGCCCCTTTTCGAACTGACTTATTTCCAAAAGTGTTTAGGATTGGACCTAATATATTGTTCAGCATTGTTTGTAAAAAAGTTAAAACAATTAAGTTGAATACGGTGTTGTCGTGCTCTTAAAAACGAAAATTCATCATAATCTCTTGGGTTACGGTATTTTTTCCAATTACAATGAGCGCGCCATTTTTCGCGAATGATTTTTATTAGTGAAGAAGAATACCATACAGAATAAAAATGTCGGTTGTTAGAATACATGTTAATGGGTACGTAAATGGAGAAACATTCATGTAATTTACTGTAAAAAAGATCTACGGCTTCATTAATTGTGTCGGCGGCATTTAATTCTGAGCGCCAGTCAATATTTTTAAAGTAATTATTCATCTTCTCATAGTCACATTTGAAAAAGTTAAAACGCGGATGTTTACGTTTTTTAAAGGGTTGTATGCTAAAATCAGGTATTTCAATATTTAATGCAGGATGATATATATCTTCCTTTATGAGAGGTAACGAAGCTCTAACAACCAATGGTAAATTGCAAAAACATAGATCCAGAATATTACCTTTTGAGTTACAATTATAATTGTATTGCTTAAGACCGAGGTAACCTAAATCATCAACGAAAGATATCGCTAAATTATGCATAAAAGATGAACCGTCTACGTGTGCAATACAATTGTTGGAGTCCCATCTCAAACACGGTAAGTTAAAATCTCCCACGAGTAAAAAATTGTCCATGGGATAATTTTCAATGCAATGCGATAAGTTATGCTTAATATCATTCAATCCACTCTATATTACGTTCGAGTCAGGTGGAATGTACGCTATAGCTATATGTAGATCGACTGAGGACCCAAGCGTACGTGCAGGTAAAGTCACGCACACCGACTCATGCGTTGTAGGTGCACTGGACCATTGGCCGCATAGACATGCACTCAATTCGCGACGTATGCAGACTAACACTCCGCCACCGACCTTTTTCCCTGACAATAAATAATTACGATCACTTCGAAAAACATCATATCTAAGATCACATAGTTCGTTATTATAAATATCACTTTTTAACTAGGTTTCGGTCAATAAGATTATATCATAGTCTTGAGATAAGATATTGTTATATAGTTCATTACATTTCGTCCGTAAACCACGAACATTTTGGTACAGTACAGGCTTAAACCCTTTTTTAGATTATTATAAACGGCTATTAAAACAAAGAACAATTAAAGTGAAAATGAATCATAAACAAACAAAAATAATGTGTTCCGAAATACTTTACTGTTTATAATGATAAGCTGTAATTTAGACTCACAATAAGACTTTAAATTTCGGTAGGTACTTGAAAATAAAGTAGTAAGGTCGGAACTTAACAATTTTATGTAGTTTTGTAGATAAATATTAGATAACACATTAGTGGTAATCCTCTTGATCAAGCAATCGTTGCATGTGTATGTATGTATTAAGTGTAATTTGTATTTATATAAAATGTTTATGTGTATATAAATAGTAACCATATATGAATTTAGAACGAAAAACAAATCTAATCGATTACTTTTCAACATCACTAATATTATAGGAATTACCATACCTTTGTTGTTTTGTAAGCATGAATCCGATATTAAATGAGGAGTTACCCACACAGATCGATAAAAGGAGCTTATGTATGTACGAGTATATATTAAGTATAAATAACAATATAGTATAAAGAATAAAGTATATAGTGTATATAAAATAATAAGTCTATAGTATACAAAATAAAGTATTTGGAAAATGTTTGTATAATATATATAAATAGTAACATTATGTGATTTTAAAAAACATTCAGCCACACTATTATAGAACAATACGAGTACACCGTTTAAGATAAACAACAATAGTCGTAACTTGAAGTAACACAGTCATTTAATTTTGTTTAAATCTAAAAAGTTTTTTATGTGAATTTTTGGGGAATTATCGTCTTTCCTTATATAAATTTTACAGTTACGAACCCACACGTACTCATATTTAGGATTTGCACATTTAGCAGCGACTTTGGTTTGTTTTAGTAGCATTTATTAGCATTATATCACTAATAACATTTAGTAGCATTATATCACTAATATTGTATAATTGTTTAATTTATGATTATTAATTTATAAGTGATAACTATTAATTTTTGTTGTTATAATTGGATGCAATTTTTTTTAAATATTTTTGCATGTAAAATTTAACCTTGTTGCGTGTTGGATTTTCTGTAAGCCACAAGTCTTTGGATTAAATAAATAAATAAACACAAACAATAGCCATGGCGCTACTGAGCCCTTTCAGTGCGGCACTACTTTCGTGAAAAGTAAACTTATAGGCAATTAACAATGCGCAGTTTAGTAGCGGCGTAAGAAAATCCATCATCCGTGGATGTCGTAAAGGTGACGGGAAATTAAAACTCCAGATGGCCATCAGAATCTTCCTCATAACATCTTAAAACATTTAAAAAACGTTATATTCAAGGCTCGTGCCACTATCCATATGCGCACCAAGTTAGATACGCTTGTTCTTACTAATCAATGAAGTAACAATCTCTTAGAACTGTCAAGTCCATATTTATAATGTAATATTTTTTGTAGATGGGTTGATAATGGTGAAGGTGTTTCCAGGTCTCACCAGCGGAAAATTACAATCCAGTATCAAATCCTGTTATGAATTCACTGGTTTCACCGACTAAAGTGATATTAAATGAGTCCATACCAAATCCAATCATTCCAATCGCCAGCTCCAACATGTCTTTACCATCAGAGATACCAGTTTCCACACTACCAGTGCCAATTCTCGGCCTCAAAGCAATAGAAGGCAACAGCGAGAAGATGGCAGATCAGAATATGATTGAGAAGATTGGAGATGGAAACGAGACCGTATCAAACGATAGTGTGTTAGAAAGTACGAGCTTCATAGAAGAAATGAAGAAGAATAAAGAAGCAGAACATGATACTGATCCAATAATTGTAGATGATGTAGAACCGCCAGTGGAAGTACTTAGGAATGGAGAAATGAGTGTTGGAGGTAATATTTACTTTACTTTGCATTATTCAACAGAATGTATAACGTAAACTCTCATATCCAGAGGGGTAGATGAGGATTACAGACTTCTATTTGGAACGATTCTGTCACACCTCTCTTGCTTATTTAATATCTATCGATTTATCTATGCATACATGCTCATCAGTTAAGGGTACTCTTAAATTTATATCTTAAATATAAATTTCCAAAATTTTCTTCTAGGGCATCTCTTAGCGACTCTGCCACTCACTTTTGCAGCATAAATGTGCTTTTTGCTTCTTTTTATTACTATACATTAAAGTAGGGATCAACACAGCATTGTGCTAACCACACAAAAAAATGTTCACAATCACTCCTGAATGTATTCGAACTCTCTGACAATAATTTCTTATATATAACAAATAAAATTGTGATACATATTTTCTCTTACCCTCTCAATTCATGCTGCTTCCTACATTGTTATGTATTATTCATCGGACGTAGGTATATTATTATGCCTATGGGTTTATATATGTTTTATTTTTTCTCTTTTTATTCCATTAACAAAGAAAGAAAGAAAGAATACCTGCCCCATTCTGTTTATAAAATAGGAATCCAACATGGTTTCATGTTAGGTCCACCTTTTTAAAAATGCCTCTACAGGTGTAATTTATATCAATATTGGTACATAACTTAATTACAGATACTCCCCAAACACTAAGTCCAAGTCGGCCGTCCATTCCTGAAGTGGGCATCGAGCCTTTGGACGTGGATCCACCGTCGACAACCGCCACCGATTCTGACGTCGTCATGAATGACGGTCTCAGTGAGGTAAGACTATATTTTCTGAAATTCATGTAAGGAGGACATGTTTAATCGTCATCTATTTATTATTCATTACAACCTATCAAAAGTACACTGCTGTACATGGGCTTCCTCTATAGATTTTCTCTTAAGGGAACTTTTGTCAGTTGCCACGACTGGCAAGCGGGTGGGCAACCGCTATTTTTTTGTGGCAGCGTAAGATAATCTACTATCCGCTATATTCACTTGGGTATCGAAATAGAAACCGATTCAAGAGTCTGCTAGCGGCATCTTTCTGATAACTCAAAATAATAAAAATGTTTAATTTTTTCAATCACATTTTTATTTTTATCAAAAGATATAATATTGGACTTAATCTCATTACAACGCAATTGTGCTATATGATGGGCAAGAAGTGAAATCTTTAATTAAAAATAGAGTTCTGTAAATATGAGTAAAAGTGTAATAGATACTACCCGTGCTGTTAAAGAATGGGATTGAAAATGGCGTCTACTTTATTCACCTCTCGCTCGCACACTGTCGCACACACGCCGGAAAAGACTGTAAAAAAAATACGTTGCAATATGCGTTTTTCGGTACGTTCTATAACTTCAGTCCAACTTGTCACTGGAATCAATGGTAACAAATTGCCATAAACTATAGTTAGTACAAAGCGCCTAAGCACATTACCTTGAGGTTCATATCACCATCGGAGCACTTTTTTCACATGCACAGACACTTAATATCCGAAACTGCACCAACCTCACGTATCAAAATTGAAATAGAACCACAATTTTTACAATAAAATAAGAGCAGCAACCCGTCGCCGGTCAAGTTCCCGCCAAAACTCCTGTCATCGGTCTTGGAAATAAATACTATACTTCATTTTTTAATTTTCATTTCCAGAACGGTTCCATGCTAGTGGAACCAAGCAACAGTCCACTCAGCGGTGATATGATCGTGGAACCAATTGAACCGACCGACGAGTATGTTTCAATCATTTATTTGACATGAAAGTTCTGCAATAAGACTAATAGAGGTTGAAAACATTGAAGCAATATATTATGTATTACGTACTAGAACAAACATCGCGAACAAAATCTGTGCGGCAGTTGCTTTGCATCGAGTTTTTTTGGTGCACACTAAGGGAAAAGAGAAAGAAAGAAAGAAATTTGAGCCCGTGAGCTCTAATGTGTATTACACCCAAACAAATCTCGGCGTCTCTTCTAGTGCGTATTACATATCACTTTAATGGTGTATACTGATTTACTGGGCGTCAAGTGGGGAAGATAATCATAGTAAAGATACCTGCATCCCTAAACATTTAATTCACAACCGATGCCATCACTCAGTCTCATCCCATGGGTGTCGTAAGAGACGACTAAGGTAATACGGGAAGATTATATGATTTCCAATGAATGGTGGGAGAGCTATCTCTTTATTTGTACCAATTATATAATATCCCACCAATCTTATTCACATCTCAACTCTTTTCGGCTTCGCCTAAAAGAGTTGAGTTGTGAATAATGCAAGCCCCATAGCAATTTTTTTAATAGGATCTATAGGTATGTACAACATTCTTGGAACTGCTACAAATCTTGGCGCCTGTTCAGACCTCAACTCTTTTATTGTGTTAAGTGAATTTTTATTGAATGTCCCTTAACAACTCATCCATACGTGTCTTTTTTGATACATTATGACTGCCTACAATAGAGTGCAGAGCCCTATTTACTCTATGTTCTGTATTTGTATGTGTTTTATATGAGGTAGAGCCATGCTGCAGTTATATTAGTAGTATAGTTGTAACACGAATGGGTCGGGTCGACCGGAGAAGGACCACGCTCTCACAGAATACCAGCGTAAAATAGTAGCTTTGTTTCGTATGGCGAGTGTAGAGAACCGGAGACCCTTTTTACTGGAAACGAAGCATTCCATCGTAGTCCTCACTGGTGACAACGCATCTGCATTTTGATTTGTAAGCGAGGATAGATGTAGATGTGTGGGCCACAGCAACCACTTACCATCAGGTGGACTGTGTGCTAGTTTGTCAACCTATCCTATAAAAAAAATCACTCTTCGTTCTATATCCTTGTCATGTCTACCATCCCTGCTAAACATAAATCCTAAATACACAAAATCCAGTGGCGAAGCTTCCATTAAAGCCGAAAAGCCGGGCTTGCCTTATTAAACCTGAATCAATCAATAATATCAACTAATAAAATAACTCTTAAAATGTTTCAAGCTATTTCAAATTTCCCGCGCACTCCACTGTTCGACACATGTCGACCGATGACCTCGTATTGCCCGTAGACAGAGGTATTGCCTTAGCGATACTGCTGCTGTCATAAAAAATGAGTTTTAATAGAGCATAGTATAGAGATTTAAAGCCAGGCTTTTGGGAATAAATTTGTTAAAAGCGGAGGTGCGCGGGCAATACGTTTGCAAGTTCATTTCACGTTTCAATGTTTATTTACTCTGTGTGCTTGTCTTAAGCTATTTAATATTACGAGTTCAAAATTTATGTTTTTTTAAAGATTTTAAATAAAAATGGAGGATAATAGTGTTCCTTGTGATGAATTGAAGTGTGTTAAAGTGATATTCGAAGAGGAAATCTTTAAACTTTGTTGAGATAGTATACACGGTTAAGAGTGTATTTCAGACTTATCAATTATCGCAATTAAAAACAGTTATTGGTACAATTTAAACGTTCACCAACATTTTACATGGACGTAATTAAATCTTTTCATAAGAAAGCGAGACGATTCCACTTATCTCTTATCCATTAGAATGTAAATATTTTTTTTTAACTTTGTACATAGTTTGTTTGTACTTTGTTCGTGTTTTACTTTTGTTCATGTATTGTATTGGATGTAAATATTTTTTTTTTTCGCTTAAACAAACCCAAACGGCTTTCTTCAAAGCCACCGAATCTATGCAATTGCTGATATGTAATACAATCTATCTAGCAGTGGTATGCCTTCTGTGTGCTTTGTTATACACGTCCTTGTCAGCACTGTATTTGAAACTGAAGCGTGGAGACAGATCAAGATTGGTGTATTTTTATAAAACTGCTTAAAACAACAATCTATATTTTCATCAATTTATATGTATCTTGGGCTTGCCCTAGCTTGGAACTCTAGCTTCGCCACTGACAAAATCATTAATATACTTAATTAATTTTTTTTACTTTCTTGTTTTTCAAAAACTAACATCTTACTGGGGTTCTCTATCATTTCCCTTTCTTTTAATGATATGTTCATTATAACCATCATTTGCTAGGCGCCAACCGAAGACGCAAATAAGACTTGATCGTCGGCTCACAAGAGGTGTAACTATGTCACCCATCCTTAACACATAACGAACCATTGGTTCATATGTTAGGATTGCCAAGAGAGGTCAGCATCATTCATCTTGTCAGCCTCGAGCACAGCCGCAGAGTAGTAGAGGCAGCAGCAGTATTTTATAGGACTGCACTTCAGAGAGTGTGCACAGGATTTAAATGTCTTAATTCCTCCCACCCATTTCCGTTGACAGGCTGTCGGCGGGTTTTAACCCATTTACTGTCGATATTCTACGCATTCGAACTAAACAGTTTACTTAGTCTTTCATAAAGCGTATATCAAAGAATTGGAATAATTCATTCATATACAAACTGGCCGTCTTCAAGATAAGAGTGAATAGGCTTTTGTTACGCCCATTTAGGGCCTCACTGCCACATACCACCAGGTACGATTGTGTTTAAGCTCTAGCTTATAATAAATAAAAAGAATCTGGCATGGAAATATTACTTTCTGATAACAAACAAGAAATTGAATATTTCTCGAGTGTGAATGTTGTATCACAGTGTCATAGACGAACCGGCGGTTGAAACGAGTGAGCTGACGACGGACGACCTGATGTTGCTGTGCGATTTGTTCTACTTGCCCTTCGAGCACGGCTCGCGTGGCCTGAGGCTTCTTCACGACTTCAACTGGCTCATCACACATGCGGCTAGCATGTTGCCTAAAGGGAACAAATCTGAGGTAGGTTTACTGTCTTCTATAAATTATAAAGTTAAGAATAATATAACGCAGAATCATAAAAAAAGTCCTACTGGGTTTCTCTCTACCAAACCAGTGCTAAAGCGTAAATTAATCAGTATTTTAGGAAATAGGTCAAGGCCATTTTAATCGCATTTGTAGAGCTTGGGAAGATAATCAAAACGCTTTTGGTATTTTCTGTGATGTTTCCAAAGCGTTTGACTGTGTTGATTACGAAATCGTCCCATGTAAGCTGTCTCACTACGGAATAAAGGATACATCTCATGAAATTATAAGATCATATTGGACGGTTCGCATACAAAAGGTTAAAATAAATGGAGTAAAATCAGTCGGGTCATTCATTCAAATGGGTGTATGGCTAGGTTCTATTTTAGGTCCTTTTCTATGGCTTATATTAACGATGTGCCGTACTTTGTGTCCTAATTTTGCACAATAGTGCTGATTGCAGATGAAACTTCTCTAATATTTAGTGCAGTAGTAGTGGTAGTAACAAAACTAACTTTTACGATATAAATGATGCTCTTTCGCAAATACAACGGTGGATTACGGTTGATAATCTTCACATGACCTGTTATATTATAATTAATGTATTCTTGACCAATTATTTTAATTATGTATATTTGACTGTGCTATGTGGCAGCGGCTTAGAATACTGCCACTCCCTCCCTCTTATCCCGTAGATTTCGTACAGGCTGACTGAGGGAAATTTCAGTTAAAAAAGGAGACCTTTAGGCTTATGCTTTTTAGGCGGATGGCAGAATAACCATACCAGCCTTCGTCAGATCAAAAATGCCCAGGCTTGTGATTGGCAGTGATATGTGTGGAGCATCAGCATATTGTAAAGAAAAATATATTAAAACGAAGATACTGCATGAAATAAGAACATGGCTTAAATGGCATCCAAGCAAAAAATCTTAATTTAAAAAATATTACAACTGTTAACTTCTATCTACATATTTTTTGTTTATGAATGATTTATTCGTAGTGAACAATTCCGAATACTCAAAAACAATGAATTATACTAATTCTAATATAAATAGAAAAAAATAACACTTAATTTTAAATCGGAGGGCGCACGAAACGCGCAACTATAGTATGTGCTAAATCGATTGAGAAAAACGGACAATGACCTTTCGGTCGTTTAACCAGGAGTTACAAACCATCAATATATAGGCACATTTTATATGTAGTACTTTCTTTATTTATAATTATATAATATATATTTATTAACTATTATTTAAAAGTTATGTAAAAGATCGCTGTAGAAGAAAAATAATCCATTGTTATTATAAAGTACTTTATTCATTTAACAACAAAAAGCATTAATTTATAACACATATAAAGATACGAGTGATAACGACACAGAATAAGTACGTGCTTATGCAAAAGATAACACTTTATTTTCAATATTATATAAGAACTTTATTTTTATTCGGTGCAATCATCACTCGTATCTTCCCTTGATGTGTATTCAGATGAACTGTCTGTAACATTAATTATAAAGCGATCTGCAGAATGGTCAATTCTATCATCCATGCTATCCGAACACAAATGAAAACTAAATGGCGGACCAGCCCAAAAAAGGTGACGCATCTCTGGCTGCCGTTGTCACGTTTCTTTTAGAACGAACTGACGTAACGCGCGTTTTGTTTATTTTAAAGGGAAGAATTCGCAAAACCTCAATATAGTGATTATATTGCTTCACATTTTTTTTTAATATGAAACCGTTATTAAATGAATTGCTGCGTTACTGACCATATGAGGTCATTGTCCGTTTTTCTCAATCGATTTGGCACACACCATAGTTTATGTAGGTTGCAAGACACGCTGAAGTTGACCTTCAAGAAAAGAGCTTACTCCTTTCTAAAGGGTCGGCAACGCATCTGTAATTCCCTGGTGTTGCGGTTGTTTATTGCTCGTTTGCCCCCTCTTCTATAAAAAAAGCAATTGCCGCCAAAGTTTTCGCTCGCATATTTAGGAGACATTCCTACGATAATAAAAATACCCGAATTCTACATAGGAGATTTTTTTATTGTGTGTGATAGAATGTTTATGTAATGTGGAGAATTAATAAAACCCCAGTTTAGTGAAAAATGTCAGTAAGGAGGTCTTGGTAGCTAACTGATGTTCCACTGAGTTTGGTAAACTATTATACAATAATAAAAGGCAAAGGCTACTATCATACAGCCTTATTATATTACACATATTATTTATAATTCTGTATCAATACTCATCACCCACTAAATTAAATAATGTTCTCCAGACCTAATTTCGTTCGCGGTGGCTAGTTTTCTAGTTCAGAGACTAGCCATCCTTGCAGGACGGAAGTATAGTGAGTAGTAGTAGAGTATATGCACAAACACAGGTGCTCTCTCCATTGCCTCACTCTCATAGTCCGATAAGATGAACACGAGTGGAGAGAGATCAGGCACAGGATCGACGGCTTTACGTGTTTCCCAAGGCTCGATAATAAAACACCGCCAATTTCATACTGCAGAGAATTTCTTGACAGGAAAACCCAAAAAACTGATTTTGGAACAACCCGGAATTCAAACCCGTGACCTTATAGTTTAACCACGTTTACGACCACTAGACCAACGAGGTAATTAAAACTTAATTAAGGTTTTTGGTCCAACCCGAGATTCGAACCCAAGACCACATGATCAATAGTCGCGTTTACGGTCCCTATTTTATCGTGGATAAATCATAATGGAAATTCTCGCAACGAAAAGGTTAAGCCGGACTTCTACTGACTAAAACGCCACGGTGGTCACCATCAGCGTATTTGAGTGGTCCCTGGATCTCCGTTTGTAACGCTTTGTTAAATTTTTAGCACGTGTCTGTGTCTGTACTTGTTACCCCTGAGTTACCGCCCTCGACGGTAGATACATTAGTAGGCATCATCGAGCCCCTACATCGAGCGCACTGTTTCCGCTAGGGGAACATCGTTCGTTTTCGATCACTAGATCAATGAGGCAATCACCGTAACAGACAATCAAAGTCTTCTGCTTGACATAGAATTCTCTCATAGATGACCTCATCCAGGCTTTGCCAGAGTCGCCACGCTTTGCTGACGTGTTTTTTTTTTATAGGATAGGGTGACAATCGAACACACAATCCACCTGTTGGTAAGTGGTTCCTGTGGCCCATGGACATCTACATCTATCCTTGATTATGAGTCAAAATGCAGATGCGTTGTCACCACTGATGAGTAAGATGGAATGCCTCGTTTTCAGTAAAAAGGGTCTCTCGAGTGCTGGCAACCGTAGTTTGTTTAGTTGTTATGAGAAAAACGCTGCTGCCACTTTCTTGGTTTCTTTCCCTCTGTTACTTTTTACGACATCCACGGGACAATACGGGGTAGTGGACAGTTTTATACCACCACTACACGGTGAATGAGGCAGTCATTGTAAAACATCGTCAACATCGGGTCGGCTCGACCGGGGAGGGATCACGCTCTCACAGAATACCAGCGTCAAATAGTAGCTTAATGCTGCTGTGTTTCGTATGGTGAGTAGAGAACCGGAGTCCCTTTTTACGGGAAACGAGGTATTCCATCTTAGTCCTCACGGGTGACAACGCATCTGCATTTTGATTTGTAATCGAGGACAGATGTAGATGTCTATAGGCCACAGCAACCACTTACCATCAGTTGGACTGTGTGCTTGTTTGTCACCCTATCCTATAAAAAAACATTCGCTCTATGAGGTAATTTATGTGTAATGTGTGTGTTTTCACGTGGTTGTGGCATGCTGCATTTATATTATGGTTTTAGCACAAAGGGGTCGGCTCGAGAGTATGAGAACCACACTCTCACAGAATACAAGCGTAAAATAATGTGTTTCGTATTATGAGTGTAGAGAATCTGAGACTTTCTACTAGAAACACGGCATACCGTCTTAATCCTCAGGGGTGGCAATACATCTGCATTTTGATTCTTAATCAAGAATAGATGTAGATGTTTATGGCTCACTTATCATCAGGTGGACTGCGTGCTCGTTTGTCACTCTTATGCTTTGAAGAAAATGTGTGTTATAACGTGGTATGTGGTATGGTGGTAAGACGGGCGAGTGGCGGCGGCGGCTGCGGCGGTTCGGGTGGTGGGCGGGGCGCGCTCGGAGACTTGCGCGCAGGTTAGGCGGCGCTGCCAACCGCGAGCTGCACGCCGAGCTGCAGCCCTACGTGTGGGAGCTGTGCGCCGTGCTGGCGCTGCTCACCGCCTTCCTGCGCTGGCTTGGTCAGTCCCGCACTTTTTCCTGACGCTTATTGTCGCCTGGACTACAACCGCGAGCTGCACGCCGAGCTGCAGCCCTACGTGTGGGAGCTGTGCGCCGTGCTGGCGCTGCTCACCGCCTTCCTGCGCTGGCTTGGTCAGTCCCGCACTTTTTCCTGTCGCTTATTGTCGCCTGGACTACAACCGCGAGCTGCACGCCGAGCTGCAGCCCTACGTTTGGGAGCTGTGCGCCGTGCTGGCGCTGCTCACCGCCTTCCTGCGCTGGCTCGGTCAGTCCCGCACTGTTTCCTGTCGCTTATTGTCGCCTGGACTACAACCGCGAGCTTCACGCCGAGCTGCAGCCCTACGTGTGGGAGCTGTGCGCCGTGCTGGCGCTGCTCACCGCCTTCCTGCGCTGGCTCGGTCAGTCCCGCACTGTTTCCTGTCGCTTATTGTCGCCTGGACTACAACCGCGAGCTTCACGCCGAGCTGCAGCCCTACGTGTGGGAGCTGTGCGCCGTGCTGGCGCTGCTCACCGCCTTCCTGCGCTGGCTCGGTCAGTCCCGAACTGTTTTGGTTGTCGCCTGGAATACAACCGCGAGCTGTACGCCGAGCTGCAACCCTACGTGTGGGAGCTGTGCGCCGTGCTGGCGCTGCTCACCGCCTTCCTGCGCTGGCTCGGTCAGTCCCGCACTGTTTCCTGACGCTTTTTGTCGCCTGGACTACAACCGCGAGCTGCACGCCGAGCTGCAGCCCTACGTGTGGGAGCTGCGCGCCGTGCTGGCGCTGCTCACCGCCTTCCTGCGCTGGCTCGGTCAGTCCCGCACTCTTTCCTGACGCTTATTGTCGCCTGGACTACAACCGCGAGCTGCACGCCGAGCTGCAGCCCTACGTGTGGGAGCTGTGCGCCGTGCTGGCGCTACTCACCGCCTTCCTACGCTGGCTCTGTCAGTCCCGCACTGTTTCCTGTCGCTTATTGTCGCCTGGACTACAACCGCGAGCTGCACGCCGAGCTGCAGCCCTACGTGTGGGAGCTGTGCGCCGTGCTGGCGCTGCTCACCGCCTTCCTGCGCTGGCTCGGTCAGTCCCGCACTGTTTCCTGTCTCTTATTGTCGCCTGGACTACAACCGCGAGCTTCACGCCGAGCTGCAGCCCTACGTGTGGGAGCTGTGCGCCGTGCTGGCGCTGCTCACCGCCTTCCTGCACTGGCTCGATCAGTCCCGAACTGTTTCCTGTCGCTTATTGTCGCCTGGACTACAACCGCGAGCTTCACGCCGAGCTGCAGCCCTACGTGTGGGAGCTGTGCACCGTGCTGGCGCTGCTCACCGCCTTCCTGCGCTGGCTCGGTCAGTCCCGAACTGTTTCCTGTCGCTTATTGTCGCCTGGAATACAACCGCGAGCTGCACACCGAGCTGCAGCCCTACGTGTGGGAGCTGTGCGCCGTGCTGGCGCCGCGCACCGCCTTCCTGCCCTGGCTCGGTCAGTCCCGAACTGTTTCCTGTCGCTTATTGTCGCCTGGACTACAACCGCGAGCTTCACGCCGAGCTGCAGCCCTACGTGTGGGAGCTGTGCGCCGTGCTGGCGCTGCTCACCGCCTTCCTGCGCTGGCTCGGTCAGTCCCGCACTGTTTCCTGTCGCTTATTGTCGCCTGGACTACAACCGCGAGCTGCACGCCGAGCTGCAGCCCTACGTGTGGGAGCTGTGCGCCGTGCTGGCGCTACTCACCGCGTTCCTGCACTGGCTCGGTCAGTCCCGAACTGTTTCCTGTCGCTTATTGTCGCCTGGACTACAACCGCGAGCTTCACGCCGAGCTGCAGCCCTACGTGTGGGAGCTGTGCACCGTGCTGGCGCTGCTCACCTCGCCTTCCTGCGCTGGTTCGGTCAGTCCCGCACTGTTTTGCTTTGTCGCCTGGAATACAACCGCGAGCTGTACACCGAGCTGCAACCCTACGTGTGGGAGCTGTGCGCCGTGCTGGCGCTGCGCACCGCCTTCCTGCGCTGGCTCGGTCAGTCCCGCACTGTTTCCTGTCTCTTTTTATCGCCTGGACTACAACCGCGAGCTGCACGCCGAGCTGCAGCCCTACGTGTGGGAGCTGTGCGCCGTGCTGGCGCTGCTCACCGCCTTCCTGCGCTGGCTCTGTCAGTCCCGCACTGTTTCCTGACGCTTATTGTCGCCTGGACTACAACCGCGAGCTGTACGCCGAGCTGCAGCCCTACGTGTGGGAGCTGTGCGCCGTGCTGGCGCTGCTCACCGCCTTCCTGCGCTGGCTCGGTCAGTCCCGCACTGTTTCCTGTCGCTTATTGTCGCCTGGACTACAACCGCGAGCTGCACGCCGAGCTGCAGCCCTACGTGTGGGAGCTGTGCGCCGTGCTGGCGCTGCTCACCGCCTTCCTGCGCTGGCTCGGTCAGTCCCGCACTGTTTCCTGTCGCTTATTGTCGCCTGGACTACAACCGCGAGCTTCACGCCGAGCTGCAGCCCTACGTGTGGGAGCTGTGCGCCGTGCTGGCGCTGCTCACCGCCTTCCTGCGCTGGCTCGATCAGTCCCGCACTGTTTCCTGTCGCTTATTGTCGCCTGGACTACAACCGCGAGCTGCACGCCGAGCTGCAGCCCTGCGTGTGGGAGCTGTGCGCCGTGCTGGCGCTGCTCACCGCGTTCCTGCGCTGGCTCGGTCAGTCCCGCACTGTTTCCTGTCGCTTATTGTCGCCTCGACTATGACCGCGAGCTGCACGCCGAGCTGCAGCCCTACGTGTGGGCGCTGTGCGCCGTGCTGGCGCCGCTCACCGCCTTCCTGCGCTGGCTCGGTCAGTCCCGCACTGTTTCCTGTCGCTTATTGTCGCCTGGACTACAACCGCGAGCTGCACGCCGAGCTGCAGCCCTACGTGTGGGAGCTGTGCGCCGTGCTGGCGCTGCTCACCGCCTTCCTGCGCTGGCTCGGTCAGTCCCGCACTGTTTCCTGTCGCTTATTGTCGCCTGGACTACAACCGCGAGCTGCACGCCGAGCTGCAGCCCTACGTGTGGGAGCTGTGCGCCGTGCTGACGCTGCTCACCGCCTTCCTGCGCTGGCTCGGTCAGTCCCGCACTGTTTCCTGTCGCTTATTGTCGCCTGGACTATAACTGCGAGCTTCACGCCGAGCTGCAGCCCTACGTGTGGGAGCTGTGCGCCGTGCTGGCGCTGCTCACCGCGTTCCTACGCTGGCTCTGTCAGTCCCGCACTGTTTCCTGACGCTTATTATCGCCTGGACTACAACCGCGAGCTGCACGCCGAGCTGCGGCCCTACGTGTGGGAGCTGTGCGCCGTGCTGACGCTGCTCACCGCGTTCCTGCGCAGGCTCAGCCAGTCCCGCACTGTTTCCTGTCGCTTATTGTCGCCTGGACTACAACCGCGACCTCCAGCCCTACGTGTGGGAGCTGTGCGCCGTGCTGGCGCTGCTCACCGCGTTCCTTCGCTGGACAGGAAACAGTCCCGTACTGTTTCCTGTCGCTTATTGTCGCCTGGACTACAACCGCGAGCTGCACGCCGAGCTGCAGCCCTACGTGTGGGAGCTGTGCACCGTGCTGGCGCTGTTTCCTCACCGCGTTCTTGCGCTGGATCGGACAGTCCCGTACTGTTTCCTGTCGCTTATTGTCGCCTGGACTATAACCGCGAGCTGCACGCCGAGCTGCACCCCTACGTGTGGGAGCTGTGCTCCGTGCTGGCGCTGCGCACCGCCTTCCTGCGCTGGCTCGGTCAGTCCCGCACTGTTTCCTGTCGCTTATTGTCACCTGGACTATAAACGCGAGCTGAACGCCGAGCTGCAGCCCTACGTATGGGAGCTGTGCGCTGTGTTGGCGCTGCTCACTGCCTTCCTGCGCTGGCTCGGTCAGTCGCCCTTATTGTCGCTTTCACTAGACAAGACTTTCGGCCAACATGTATGCTTCAAAACCAACAAATCCCTTCGCAACAAACAAACACAAACGCGCGCACTGTTTAGACAAACTTTTAGTTCAAATGTATGTAATTTTTTTTTAAATAGGCGGCCTTTTGTAAACTTTGAGAGAATGTTCCACCCCTAACGATACCCAAATAGGAGAGGAAATATTTAATATAACTTTTTACATGAATTGAACTTTATAAAAACATTGAGAAAGTAATATGATTTAGATCACCTAAAGAATTAAAAAAAATACATATTTATGGAAAGGTTTAATTTTATGTCGTCTAAATCTATTGTAGTTGTACTACTAAAAGGGGAAGGCACTGGTTTCTAAGATACATTTTTACAACTAGTTTAGAAGCTAAGGTTCTATTAATTTATTAAAAAATTTGTGACAAATAAAGAATTTATTTGTTCATATAGGTGCCTTTTCTTTATGTAAAATTTTTGTTCTTTTTTTAGGACGAGATATAAGTGGCCAATTTCAGCGATTTTTGAAGGATTATAAATTTTATAATGTATAACATACAGGGTTTATTTTGCAATAACCGGCCATATTTGCAGATTTATCTTTTAAATTTAAAATGCGTAGTAATGCATTGTTTTAAGTGATTGTCATTCATAAATATCTTACGCCTACTATTTTACTAAGCACCCACACATTCGTAAGGGTCGCTAGATCAGCAAAAACTCTAATTGAATCGCAAACAAAGGAGCGCGCATACTCATAGTTGTTGCCCATAAATTACATTCAATTTGTGACAATTTCAAATAAAAATAGAAGCCTTATTTACTCTTATTCTCAAAAACTGCGATAACGGTATATTATTTATATATTAAAACTTAAGTTTAACATTTAGCTATATAATTATATATTTTATTCAAGGAGAAAACGGAGGAATACGCTTGTATGCTAAACGCCGCGCTGTCCGGATAGTTTATTCTTTAAGTGTTTGTTTAATACTAAATGAAAATGAAAAAAGAAAAGAATAAATATTTATTTATACAGTAATTTTTTTTCAGAACTGGGCAAATTCCCTTCAAATATAACTGCCAATACACAAGGAAGTTACACATGTAAGTTTTGATTTTATCATTTTAAATCATACTCTTTACTATTAGTATTAATAAGTTATACAGAGATACTACATATTCACTCCAAGAATGCCGTTACCTCCCGCCGCGTTCCCTCACTGCGCACCTCAAGCGTCGCCTTATTAGTACCGATAACACGCCTTCGTAATGTTTTACGTATTTAAAATATTTTTAATGTAAAATTAAACTATGAAAAATTTATTATAATCTTTTATAATTGTATCGGACACGTTTCTATTCACTATTATTATTTCACTTTACTAAATAAATTATTTTATAATATGCATTTTACATACTTGTTTGCTCTCAATTTCTGTCTATAGGACAACAAAGTACTTACTTAGTTTCACTCAATTTGACAAAAAATAGTCATCATGTTTATGTGACATAATAGATAAACATAATAAACTTCTTTGTCTACGGTACCGTCAGCTGCGATGTCATAACAATTCCGCTCTGTACATACTACACGAGGCAAACGGAGCAAATTCACTACGGCACCCCTTCTCATGCTCACTGTGGATTTATACAACACAAGGGTTGCAATGGGCAATTCTTTCAAACCTTAACGCCGTCCACCATCATTACGAAATGGCTAAGCTGGCCTTGCACTTTCTCACACTTCTTTCTGTCTTGGGCCGCAGTTTGTTACGTTAGCGAGGATATCTGTTCTTGTCGCCTCTGTAGTCTTGAGGGCAGGGACCAGTCCATCTTGTGGCTGCGTATAGGCGGAGATGACCACCCCCGCGTCTATGGGTGCACTTATAGGTCCCACAGCGTTAATGCCGAGACAGATCGACTGATCGGCCACGTCCAAATGGCTACAAATTCCCTACTAAACAAATCCCATCAACGCCCACTACACCGAACGGATCGGTTCTCGTACCCATCAAGTGGGGAGATATGTTTACGAATTTGCCTTGGCATATGGTCTGACGCAACTGGTCACGTCGCCTACGTGGGTTCCAAATGCTGCTGCTGACCTCTCAGTCCGACGACTATCAGGTCGCCGTCGATGCCCCTCTTGGCTCTTCGAATCAGTACGGTGCTCATGCTCATTGCAGACACGATCTGTAGATAGTCGACGTGTGTGGAACTATAAGTCAGCGGATTGGGGTGGTATGAAGATTACGTGGTATGAAGATAGACGAACCTATTGCAATCACCTTGTTCTCCAAAATAATGGAATCCTTATCCTAATATATCCTAATTATTAACTGCCAGCTCATGTACCTTGAAACCATGGTATCTTTAAGAGGATCAACTGATTAGTGGCCGTCAATATGGTTTCCGTTGAGGTAGCTTAGCTGGTGATCTTCTCGTCTACCTGACTCACTGATGGGCGGTGGCAGTCGACACCAAGGGAAGAGGCCCTAGCAGATAGGTTTAGACATACCGAGGGCCATCGATCGGGTTTGGCACAAAGCGCTTCTTTCTAAGCTTTCCTCCTTTGGGCTTCCCGAGAAGTTATGCAATTGGGTCACCAGTTATTTTACAGATCGGAGTATTAAGGTCGTAGTCGATGGTGCATGCTTCTATTCCATCATCTGGCATAAAAAAGATTGTTTGATCTCTGGCGGAGACCCAGTACAACTCCTTCGATCGAGATCAAGTTCTTTCCGACTGATCTAATTTGTCGGATTGACCGATTGGATTTGTTGAATCTCTATGCTGCTTTTACCGCATATACCCCGAGAAGTTATCAAAAGAACTGTTCGAATTAATTCCAGCTGCTGAGTTCCACCATCGTACACTGCGACAGAACTCGAAATTCCATCCTCATCATCTTGATGGCTAGCGGTCCACTACTGTGCGATTTACACGTAACTTTTTGCCTCGCACGACCAAACTATGAAATTTACTGTCGCCAACGGTTTTTCCGGGCCGATACGACTTAGGGGCTTTCAAGATAATAGCCTTCTTCTTCCTAAAAGGCCGGCAACGTACCTACAACTCCCCTGGTATTGTGGATTTTCATAAGCGACAGTGATCACTTACCATCAGGTGAGCCGCGTGCTCGTTTGCCTCCTCCATTTATGACATTAATTCATCTTAAAAATGTTAAATGCTATCTATTGCCATATAAAATTAGAAAGAAATGTGAAAGTGGTAAAGTTTGGATTGTCACTAGACAAGCGAACAAACAAAATATAATCTAACTATATATCTTGAGTATTTTATCTCAAATGGCTTCGGTTGACATTGTTAAGATCCGTAACGTAGTTATCTAAAAACAGGCTAGCTCTCTTCTAGGTCCATGCGATCTCATTATTTCTTCTTACCGTGTATTCTATATTCTTTATTTTTATTTATAATGTTATCTGATTTTTTCTTAAGGGTTCTCGAAGGGTTGGCGCGAAGCGTTCGAGAGTGGTGCTCAAGAGCCCTGGGTGTTCCGGGGCGGGTTGACAGCGGACTTGCGGAGGCTTCTTCCGATCGAGTGCACCGGAGATGTTCTAAGACCACAGACCATACTCAATGGACTGCCGCTCACTATTCGACCTTATACGCCCGCCGATGAAGAAGCGGTGAGTAATACACACACACACACACACACACACACACGCACGCACGCACGCACGCACGCACGCGCACGCACGCACGCACGCGCGCGCACGCACGCACGCACACGTACGCGCTGTAATGTGGGGAGATTCGGGGAATAAATGATAATACGTCTAGTGGTCTTGACTGTAGGTTTATTACTAACTCTCTCTTATTCTATCCTACATATATATAAGCACACACTACACGCCCATCGGCAAAGAGAAAAAAAATCATTCACAAAAATATTTTTTTTAAATGTAACATAACTTGGTGTATAAAAAATTGTACATTATTTTAAAATATTAAAATTCTTATACCTACTATATCATATTTATAACATAATAAAATAAAAATAAAATATCGTAAACATCGTAATTTAAAAAAATTACTTTCTATCTCTGTATTTAAATTTATTAAACAATCATCAAATTCCTTACGTAATTGTATTGAATCTTTAAGTTTTTGTTGTGAAATAATTTTAGTTCGCCTATCATTACTGCATAACTTTTAAAATTTTCATATATAACTATTAATTCACTAGACTGAAAATACAGTTTTTAAAACAAAATAGTTATCAAAAATATTATAAGGTGTTTACAATTTTTTTTTATATTCTTAAACTTAAACTATATTATTCATTTTAAATCTTAACAAATCTAAAAGAAGCTAATGCCATTGAAATAGTATCCTTCTTTTAAGTGAATAAACTTCAGCATACTTATTTAAATCACACTGTAGTGTGAGTATATAATCATTATTAAAACTATTCCTACGTTAGGGCCCTGCTAAATCTAAATAAACTGTATGAAAAGTGGAATATCATAACATAACATAACATAAACACTCACGCCTGTCACCCAGAGGGGTAGGCAGAGATTACGGACTTCCATTTGGCACGATCCTGACATACCTCTTTCGCCTCCTTTACATCCATATATCTACGCATACATGCTCGTCGTTTAAGGGTACTTCTAACGTGGCCCATTTTCAAAATATCGCCAATTTGGTCGACAAACTTTTTTCTAGGGCGTCCCTTCCCGACTCGGCCGTTCACATCTGCCATATAAATTTGCTTTGTCACTCTTTCATCATTCATTCTTTCTACGTGACCAAACCACCGAAGCATTCCTTTCTTAATCCTGGTCACAACATCATCTTGCATACCACATTTATCTCTTATCACGCAATTTCTCACCCTGTCATTCAGATTAAACCCTAGCATATTTCTTAAAGAACGCATTTCTACAGCATTTATTCTACTTTCGTGCTTCTTCTGCCACACCCAGCTTTCACTACCATACATTAACGTAGGGACTAACACAGCATTATGAATTACCATACGTGCCTGTTTTGACACATTCTGGTTCTTCATAATAGAGTGTAGTGCCCCATTCACTCTATTCCCTGCATTTACTCGTCGTTCTATATCCCTATCATATCTACCATCCCTGCTAAATACACATCCCAAATACACAAACTCATCCACTTGCTCAATTAACTCTCCTTCTATTCTTATTTCACATACCGTTTTGCTTTCTTCTCTTTCAAAAACCATCACTTTCGTCTTACTTGCGTTCACTTTCATTCCCCTTTCTTTTAATTCCCAGTTCATTAATGTAACCATCATTTGCAACTCAGCCGCTGATGACGCAAATATGACTTGATCATCGGCATACAAAAGGCATTTGACGGTTAACTCGCCCATTCTTAAACCACATTCTTCATCTTTCAAAGTTTGCAAACACCGGTCCATAAATAGGTTGAACAGCCAAGGGGAAGCTACACAGCCCTGTCTGACACCTTTTTGGATGCCAAACCAGTCCGAGTAGACCCCATTGATCCTGACACAAGCACTAGAGTCCCTATAAAGAGACCCTAATGCCTGTATCAAACCAGCGCTCAACCCATATGAGTTCAGTGTTTGCCATAACACATTCCTGTCCACTCTGTCATAAGCCTTTTCCAAGTCCATGAACGCACAAAAAACTTTCTGGTTTTTGGCCAAAAACTTCTCCGCAATCATGCGCATGGAAAAGACTTGATCTGTGCACCCCATTCCCTTTCTAAAACCCGCTTGCACATCCCAAATTTTTCCATCAGTTTCTTTCATAACTCTTTCAATTAACACCTTAGCATACAGTTTACCCACAATACTAAGCAAGCTGATACCGCGGTAGTTTTTGCAGTCCTGCTGTGACCCTTTTCCTTTATATATTGGTACTATAACTGCTGGAATATCCTGTCTATATAGTTATAAACTGTTATAACCATTGGCACATATATTTTTATTAATTGTATATGTCGCAACACTTGTCACATCGATTTGCATAATTAGTAGGATGTTACTAATTAGATACTACAAACTCTGGTCAAAAGCATCTTTTCTTTGCATTACATATAAACCGTTAGTTGACAAAAATGATGAAGTCGATTAATATTACACGTTTTGTCTCACGGCGGTCCTAGTGCAACATAATCATAATCATTAACATAACAACAGGGATCAAATACAACTTACAATCTCAGCCGCGTAAGCGGTTTGTGACACCTTTGTTTTAATTTCTAAGTATGTTCATGGGAACGTTTTTTCGATTACTTTGTATAATGGTAAATAGTTTTAACCATGCGTTAAAATGATATCCTAAATAAAATAAAATTAACTTTCCCAATAGTTTGTACCTCTAAATATAGATTGTTACATTCAATGTTAAATTCATTTTGTAAAAGTATTATACTTTTACATAGGTACCTTAAGAAAAAATCATTAATTAAGTTATTTATAATTTCGAAAACTCATTTTTTCATGACATGAAATTTATAGAAAACAAAGAAAACACTACTAGGTACACAGCTCAAGTGTACCTAGTAGTGTTACCTCACGAAATATTTATTAATTTTAAAAAAGACAATTTTATTTCAAACAGGTAACATAATTTTAGGTTCCGTTTTCTTTTATAAAGAAAAAAACGTAAAAGGAATACTATTACATTAATAAATTTATAATAATAGTGTATTGATAGACTCTGGACTTTATGAGCAAAATATAAACCAAATATAGTTTAAAATGTACAAATTTTACATATAACAAAAATGTTATGACAAAAAAATTCAACCAGATTTGTAGTAAATATGAATCAATGTGCCTAAAATATGAAAAAATATCTCGTAAATTCATTTACAAATGTGGTTAAACAATTACGCACACAATACATACACACACAACACATTTTCGCGCAGTTGTGTAAATCGATCCCTTTAGTTATTACATGTGTAACTCGTTAGTCGCATTTTGGGTAGCATTAATAGTCCTAATACAGAAATGCAAAATATGTAACTACCTATCCAACCCTTTAGATTTAGATGGGGATCCCCTTATTATCTTGTATTGTCATCGATTATTAGGCCTTTTTTCCATAATTCGTAACTTAACTAAAAACGTACTAAAAACGTACTTTCTTTTTTCTTCTTAATATTTTTTACCTTTAGCTAGCTCTATTTCTCTCTATTCACTTATTTATTAGATACCGGGAATCGGAGTATTATTCCATTTCATTTATATTTTATTTGGTGATATTTATCACGCGGGTACTTTATAAATATGGGCCCCCCATTTATTTGGGTATTATATTACATTTTCGTAACATTCTTCTCATTTTATTGGTACATATTTTTTTATATCAAGGTAAAATGTACCTTGGGTTGTGCGCACAACCTTGAGGTCTACGTTTAAGTCATTTTAAAAGGACTCCAACAATTGTCACGGAGGGAAACTAAGTTCACACTGTGATCCAATGAAGGATATGACCTCTATGTACCTCCATTAAGGGTAACAAATTTAAGACTTCTATGGTCCCTAACAGTACTAATATGTGTCAACTCGTGTACATCACTTGTACTGAAGGTACTGTTCCCTAGTACCCGTTACGCCCGATTTTATCATCCAATCACGGAAACATACCCTGCACGAGGACTCTATGTTGTACCAGTGATGGACGTTCCCGTATCTCTCCATTACCTATTTATTACAGTCAATTATTTTCTTTTATATTGATTCCTTTCATGCTTTCATAATTCTCACTCTTAACGAATTCAATACTAGTTTAAGCATCATCAAATATTTGGGTGATCAGTCCAATATTGACGATACTTAACCACTCAATCATTCGTATTCCCATTTTTGAACATTTCTTTTTTTCATACTCGCTTTGATACAAAATAAATTCTCGCATCTCGGAGCTATACTCAAATAATTATTGTTTCCCAAAATACCCATATGTAATGGTAAAGTTACAAATTCATTCATATTATGCAGTGTAATATTATTCAATTCAAAATTTATGCTACAATTAAACTTACGTAAAAAATCTATACCTAAAATTCCAGAAGTTTCACACGGCAACTGCTTTATAACATGAAACTTATTATTAAATTTCAGCCCGTCAACAGACAATGTTAAATCAACAAATCCCACGGTTCGTAATTTGCCTCCAATTCTGCTTATTGTAATCGGTTTCTTTTGTAATGAAATGTTTAGTTTACTAAGCGTGTCATATTTAATCGCACATACGGAAGCTTCGGTATCTACGAGCCATCTACATTTGATACCATCTATTGCTAATTTAACACAATTACTATATTCGCAACTAATTATACTATTGGTCTCGAAAAAATTCTAGGTTATTTTCATTAATATCGTTATTAGGGTTAATTTCAATATTTTGAGAACTTTCCGATACGCGATATTCTGGTGTTATAAAATGACTCGCTGGGCATTTTGACCACGAAAAAGATCCGCGATTCTGGTATGAGTAGATAGATAGATAGATAGATAAAACGTTTATTTGTATCTCCAATCACACACGTAAATTCAGTGATTAACAAGATATACAATCAAGGTATTATGGAAAAAATATACATAAACTTATGATCTACGAGGGTGGATTGAAAAGTACTCGGCCTAACACAGATCCATTCAATTCTAAAAATCAAATCTACCCACATTATTTAGTTCAATTCAGACTAGTTCATTGTGTGAAGTTCGAAACGTGTGCGATAATTAGTTGTGATTTTATAAATTTATTAACAAAGTAATCGGACATAATTTCCGCGAATGGAGCAAATCGAGCAGCGTGCCGTCATTAAGTACCTCCATAAGAAGGGGCTATCATCAAAAGCCATCCATGATGACATGGTCAGTACATTAGACGATTGTGCTCTGTCATATTCATCCGTCAAAAAATGGATAGTAGAATTTAACCGTGGTAGAGAGAGTGTGAAAGATGAACCCCGCTCTGGAAGGCCTTCGACGTCAACTACTGACGAAAATATTAAAAAAGTACTTGATTTAATAATGGGAGACCGCAGATTAAAAATTAGAGAGATAGCCGAGATTATAGGCATCTCTTATGAATGAACTCAAAACATCATTGTCAACGAGTTGGGTTTCCACAAGGTGTCTGCGAGGTGGGTTCCGCGACTGCTTTCAGTTGAACAAAAAAGGACGCGATTGATTATTTTACGCGACTGTTTGGAGTTATTTGAAGCCGATGCAGAAGATTTTTTGAATCGTTTTGTTACTATGGACGAAACATGGGTTCATTACTGTACACCGGAAATAAAACAACAATCAAAACAGTGGAGAAGACCTGGTTCACCACCCCCTAAAAAGGCTAAGTCGATTTTGTCGGCAAATAAGGTGATGGCTTCAGTATTCTGGGACTCGAAAGGTGTGATTATGATTGATTATCTTGAAAGGGGTCAGACTATAAACTCTGATTACTACTGCACCTTACTACGTCGTTTACGAGAGGAAATAAAAGAAAAACGTCGAGGAATGCTCAGAAGAAAAGTCCTGTTTCATCAAGATAACGCCCGTGTTCACACGTCAGTACAGTCAATGGCTGAAATTCACAACTGTGGCTTTGAACTGTTACCGCATCCGCCGTATTCACCTGATCTGGCACCATCAGACTTCTTTCTGTTCCCTAACCTAAAAAAGCACTTGGGAGGTCAAAGATTTTCGACAAACGACGAGGTCAAAGCAGCTGTAGACGCATATTTTGACTCTAAGGAAGAATCATTTTTTTTCAGCGGTCTAAATGCTTGGAAGGGGAGGTGGCAAAAGTGTATTGAACTTGATGGTGATTATGTAGAAAAATAAAAATATAACTGATTTAGTATGTGTTTATTTTCTTGGTTAGGCCGAGTACTTTTCAATCCACCCTCGTAAATATACATGAGTGTTGCAGTTAAACAAATGGGTCATAGCTCAGCGATTAATATTGCTCAGAAAGCAAACACTGATTTCAACTGACTCAGCTATTACCCTCGAGGTGGCGAGAAGAAAATGAGCACAATAGTACAATCAGAAAGAAATAAGGAAAAAACAATTATTTTTTGCACGTTAATATTATTGTAGTGTAATTATGTCTGAAAGATGTGTCCTTTCAGCTCTATGATTTATATCTTGGGTTTAATTTAGTAAAAAATTACGAAAAAGATGTGTAAGACTGCGTACCCAATTTAGAATAGTACCCAAATGATTTAAAACCATGATGAGTTAGTAAAAGAAAAAAAAAGGAAATAACATGCCATGGTTTATAGCTGGCAAACGAAGTGTTTGGGAATACCTTGTTTTTGTTTATCTAGAAGATATGTTTTGAATTTATTTTTAAATACTCACCATAATTACCTTTTTTTCCGCGGTGTTGTTGATTTCCACGCGAAAACTTTTAGGGTACCGGTTTCCTCCTGTTCACGTTATTTTTTGTTTGGGTATGCAAATGGGTGTGTTTGCCGTGGTACATTATTGGATATATATCTACCACGTAAATTTTTACCCGTTCCTGGACCACCTCGATTCCCGAAATAAATCGATGGTTCGGTGTACTCGCTAGGTCGAACACTAGACGAGGCATCCTTTGCAGCTCTAATTGTTTCTTTTAACATACTATAATTACGTGCTGACAAAATAATACTGAGTCGATTTCGCAAGCCATTTGTGAAACTTTTAATAGCGATCTTTTCATTTATAGGACGTAAAATTTTTATGCGCGTTTTGGTCACAATCGGCTTGTGAAACCTTCAAATCCACGAATAATTGTTCGATTTTATTGCCATAATTATCTAGGGAACTACTATTTTGTCTTATTTGCATTAGTTCACGAATGGAATAGTGAATTAATAAATTTGACATAAAAACAGAAAAAAAATGATAATTGGATGTAACATTTACAATTTATAATACATAATGATTGACAAATTAATGATTATACCAAGTATATGACATTGAGCTATAATAATAATCTAAAGTTGGTATTTCCTCTGATGCTGTTACATAATTAATTAGAAAGTTACCATATCAATTAAAAAATATTGAATAATTTATATGTTGTTAAAATTTCGATAAATATTGTTATAGTTACTTGTCCATTAAAATATACACATTACTATGGTAGAATATGTAGAAGTAAATTATACTTAAACACCATTGCACAACTGTTTATAACATATTGTTGCAAAACAAATGTCATTATTATCATTATTCAGTGGTTATTTACCGATTAATTATTGCGGTATAATACATAATTTAGGATTTTTCTATTAATAGTACTAATGTTTTTCCTATTTTTAATAAATGATTTAAAAATTTTCTTCCCCCAGTTCTGTGTATAACATTACATAAGTAATAATATAATTTGACAATAGACATCGACACCATTATTATATAATTAAACTTACATTCGGTGCATTCGAGACGTCTTGTACCTGCTGCAGAACTTGGCTAGTCGCTCGTTGTACCCCTGACTTGTTTCTGCTTCTCTGGCACTCGAAGATGTTCTTAGCTCCTCGATGTGGTAGGGCCTGGACTTCCTCGTACTCTTCGTTTTTCTTTCATATTTATTTTTGATAAAGTTGGTACTCTTCTCTTGAAGGAATTTTGATTAAGGTGTTTTCTGTGTCTTGGAATCTTCTTTCTTGGAAATTTTCTCTTGTCTCCTTGATTTAATAACAATGTTACTGGAGCTTCTTGTATAATTTATTTTTCAGGTCTTTTCTTCATTTCTTCTATAACATTTTTTCTTTAAGTATATTATTGTTACGCGCCTAAGTTGACGGCACTAGCGCCATCTAGTGTCAGAGACGAGAGCGAGGGGAGCTTTCCAGAAAATGACATCACTAATCTTTCAACCGACAGCGCCATCTGTTGTCGAAACGAAGAACTAAGCTTCTGGAAGCTGACTCTCGAACTTTCGACGCTTTGTCGATTGGTGCGCGTATTTACTTGAATGTTCTGGATGATTCGGTACTAATGTGTATTTATAGGCGCTGCAAGGTGCGATCGAGGAAGTATTGAATTCGGCGAGACAAGCGAAGCGAAGTGAATCAGTGTGCTTAATTATTAGTGTTTTAAGTTTTAATTTGTTTAAAGAAAATTAAAGTGTTAATTTAGGTAATTCTATCGGCAATTTTTATTGTCACGAACCTCAAGCTCGTAACATTATATAGGCTTCGATTTCTCAAAAAAAAGTTCTATTCTCTTCTTATATTCTTAATTAAAAATTTAAGTGTCACATCCGGTATAATGTTCTTTTTTTTATTATATATTTATTTTGATTCAATAATTATCTTCTTCGATAAATTACTTTATTTTCTATGCAGGCCCCGGCGGTGCGCTAGCATTGTAGCAGCCCAGCAGGGTCGCCATGTAATGTGGGGAGATTCGGGGAATAAATGATAATACGTCTAGGTCTTGACTGTAGGTTTATTACTAACTCTCTCTTATTCTATCCTACATATATATAAGCACACACTACAACGCACGCACGCACGCTCGCACGCACTCACACACGCGCACGCACGCACACGCACGCACACGCACGTACACGCACACGCACGCATACACACGCACGCACGCACACGCACGCACGCAAACACACGCACACACACGCGCACATACAAACACACACACACACACACACACATACACATACATACATACAATGATTTCTTGAATATTGAAAATCCAAATAATATTGTCTTGCAGGTATCGACGATTTGCCACAAGACGTGTCGCGACGGCTCCGACTGTTCTGACCTCTTCCCTAGCGATCTACAAACGCTCCCAGCCGACAGGTAATTACATTCAGAATCTAGTATAGATATTATATTTGATTATTTTATTTTTGAGGTTCTCTACTAAAACTGAAAAAAAAATGGAAGCCGGAGTTTTAAAAATCACCGAGAAATCTGGCAAGTTTGCTATTTTTGGAAGGACTTAAAAATTTCGGACCAATTTTCCAACATGAGGGGTACTCTCAGACTGGGCGTCATTGTTAAAAGTGACACTATATTCTGCAAAGATTTGGTGTTTATTAGTGATTTAAACAAATACTAACATTAAGTAAGACAAAACATTAAAAAGTAGAAAATTGTAAAGTTAATTTCACTTTGTGGTAACTTTGCCATCAGGGTTTATAATGAAAATAATAGGATTTGAATTCAACGTTAAAGGTAAGTTTACCTCATAAATATTATTATACACAACACTCAGAGTTATGATTTGCCACTTTAATTGGATATAACAAAATTTACGCTTGTAGCAAAGTTGTCCTCACATTTTAAAAATTTTAATACAAACTTGAATAAGTGTGTCAGGGTTGTCAAAAATTTTTGATTACGTATTTTACTTAATTTTATTATTTAAATCTTTTCATAATGATTTCTCAGACAAAAATCTAAAATATATCAAATAAAAATACTGTCCTCTAAAATTAAAAGTCAAATTGGTGCAATAAGAAGCTTAAATCTATCTATATAAAACAAAAAATGTTTCTACCTTGTCCGTTATAGACTTGGAAACCATACAACAGATTTTGATGAAACTTTTTGTGTATGTTTGAATAGATGACTAGATGGGTTATATTCACATGGACCTGGTAGGTGGCTTTGCTTTCGAGATCCAGAAATCACCTGTGCGAAGCCGGGGCGGATCGCTAGTCAATTATAGTATAGATCAAAATTGAAGCTTGTCAAATGCTTGCAAAAGTGCTATTGTGGCAAAAAAAAATTTGCCACAATAGCACTACATTCATAATCATTAAAAATGATACTGTTCTCTTGGTGCAAATTAATATCAACAAAAAATAGTAGTAATAATATTTTAATAATACCTGACAACGCAGTAAAATAATAAAGACTTCTCTTTTCTTTTCCTTAACTTTTAATAAAAATAAATCCATTGACAACTTATTTGGTGAAATTGTTTTACTGGATGCTAAGGTGAAACATCTATACAAACTTACATGGAATGTGAAATACAGAACCATTTCTTTAAATCATCGTAATCGGTTAGGTTGAAAGTGACAACCCTTGGTTGTAACAAAACATGGAAAAGCTACCGTCGCATCGTGGCATCGCTAGTATGGTAACTTTGCCAAGTCAGTTTTATAGACAAAATGTTAAGCCCACCATGTTAAAAATGAAATATTACGTGTCCTAATCATTATTATTACGTTATTATATAGATATAGACACCTACATGCAGTATTTCAAACAAAATCAACAAAAGTTTTAGAGAGCTCAACAAGGAGGTTAACACCCGTATTTATAAACAAGTAAAAGTAATTACTTGAGTAAAAGTAATCACTTAACGAGTTGTATTCGATAGTTAAGTAATTGCTCCAAGTTAGAACAGTCAAAAGTTAGAATACTCAGCCAAGTAATAGTCACTATTTCCTTTACTTAAGCACTGCTTTGAGGTTATTTTGGATAAAAAATGAAAACTTTGGATAGCATTGGAACGGTTTTTTTTTTGCTGTTGTAGACAATATAGATGATGATAATAAATTAGAGGAGATAGAATTTGAAATTTTTTTTCCAAATATATATATCGAATAAATAATCATTTGAACAGAAATTGAACAAATAAGTATAATAATCAAACATTATATTTATGTTGTAAATTTTACTCTATTTACTTTAACACATTTTATTTTATCGATAATAATTATTTTTAACAGAAAACAAGAATTAATTAAACATTTTTTTTTTTACTTTTACGTTTATTTCTTTAGAGTTGAATTTTAAAATAACGATTTTGACAACCTGGCGCATAGTAAGCGCTCACGGGGTACCGAAGTTGCCACAATAAACAAATAGATCTTAGCTGGGCTAAGAAGCCCGGGTGACAACCCTTTCATGCCATCTCACATCTCCAACTCATCTCCCTTTATAGGACTGACAGCTGATTAAATGGATATAATATGTAACTCTTTTTTCGGGATTATGTTATTTCTGCTAAATGTACCTTCTTACTTTAAAAGTTTAGACGTTATCTAACTTTGAAATATTTTACGAATATTTATTTTCGGCGTCATAAAAATCGTGTTAATCGTCGTTCGTAAGTTTTAACATACGGAATTTTATGCCTTAGAATTGTTGTTTATTTCGAAACCTTTGACAGTAAGTCAAAACATCGTTCGTAATAATGAAGAACTATGTTTATGAACACAGAAACAACCACCAAGCGTAGTGTGTTACTTGGGCATTTGCTCAAGTAAGTAACGTATGTTACTCAACTATAGAATGAGATTTTGTAATTAAGAATTCTAACCTTAAGTAATGACTTAACTAAGAAATTACTTGGCAAAAAGTAATTACTTCTTTATAAATACGGGTATAAATCGTCGCTACAATTCTACGTTAAAATAAAGTTACAAAGTTAACTTTCATGTAGTCATAACTAAAACAATTTTCATCAAAAAATGGCATATCTCAAAAAAAAAACGCTACGTTGTCCGTATTAATCATAATTTTAGACCTGTTCATCGCTGATGGCAAAGTTAACTTCCGTTTGTAAAGTTGCCAGACTTGACTGTATCTAAATATACATGATGCGCCTAGTTGTGCACTACACAACTAGGCTTATCGTGTATATTTTACATGTTATTGTAAGTGCCGGTACTATATAATTATTTGTAAATTGGTCAAAATCTCTCAAATTATCCCTACTATTTACTAGATGATAGCAATTCTTTCTTGCCTAAGAGTCCATCTAAGTAGATACAACTCCCATAGCTATTTCTGTCGCGGCGCTGTTGCGCACGCTCTACACAGAAATAGGTAAGATTCAAATCAATGACTCCAATTCTGACTCGATGCTATTTAAAACGAGTATGAAATTGTTTGAATATCAAAAAATAGCCGATTTATCATGACATTGCAAATAGTAATGATTTCTTAAATTTACGCGAACACTACACATTGAATAAAACTAAATTTTCGGATTTTATCGCGTTTATTTCATTACTTTTACTTATTTTTTTTATTTTTAATTCCCGACGTTTCGGGTGCTTTACAGCACCCATGGTCACGGGGGGGACTGAGATGTTTGGCGTCCCAATGTCGTAGTTAGTCCGGCTACCTTCAGTTTTTGAATATTAATTTTTGGTCCGATTTACGCAAAACCGTATCCGTGACCATGGGTGCTGTAAAGCACCCGAAACGTCGGGAATTAAAAATAAAAAAAAAATAAGTAAAAGTAATAAAATCCGTAAATTTAATTTTATTCAATTGCAAATAGGTTAATTTGTAATCGCAAAACGTTATTTTCAGGTTAGTAGCGCCGTTTTTAACCCTAGCGCCAGAGTTATGCATGGTCATAGAAGACGACGAGGGTTGCTTGCCACAAGACACAGATGGCGCTGAAGTTGACATTGACTACACGGAGGACAAGTCCGACGCTGTACTGGACACCAAGATTAATGGTGAATTGTGTCATTGTACCTTACAATTTCAATCTCTTTTTACTTCCTTGAATGTGTTTGTCAGACAATATTAATTTTTGCTTTTTAGGTGTCAAGCCAGAAATAGTTGGATACGCATGCGCAGCTCTTAACGCGAAAGAGTTCTACAAGAAGCAAGAGATCGCTTGGATTCCGGAGATGTGTAAAAAGTATCCCGAGGAGCTAACCGAGAGAGAAGATCTCAGTCCGGCCGCTAAGGTGAGTTTGTGTGGCGTACAGATAACATTTTGTGGTGACATCACATAACAAAATGAAAAAAGAGTGTGACTCAATTAACTTCTAACTTTTTAGTCATTGACTAGTTAAAGTAGTATTGCAACATTATACTGTCTACTATAGTTTTATAAATATAGCTTGATTAGAATGACAGCTGTCATTCTGATGTGACTCGTGCTGGGAACATTAAATTCGATATATCGATTATCGAAGTATTCATGAAAAATATGCACCCAATACTTACTTTAACCTTAGGACTCATTTTAGTAGTTAAATTAGCAATAATAAATTTATTGACGCAGGGGTGTACATCCTAAGTCACAATCATCATCATCAGAATCAGAGTCATTGGAACAATCTTGGAGAATAGTTGTTAATTCCTGATCACAAAAATAATCAAAGAAGACATCACGTTGCCCATCTTGTGTGATAATGATGTCAAAATGTGTCACACAGTACATTGCTAGAGGCCGTTTCGAAACTGGTAATAATCACTTCACTTCACTTTGTAACACATTTTGACAGCAGCTTCGTTTTTTATGCCCGTCTTTAAAAGGCCTCATTTACATATTATTTCGCGAGTTGCGGATAAAAGTTAATAAAAAACAACGTTATTAACGTAACCGTTATCTTATCGTTGTTAATGATATCGTTACGATAAAGATAAGTTATTTTTTTCCCATAACTAGTCTTCCCAAAAAAAGCAGCCAGACTTTAAATATTTTATTTGCCGTGAACGGTGGGGTGGTGTTGTCTTGCTGCATGCCCTAAAACGAAAACAATGAGTATTTTTTTTATTAGTAATGCACTAATTAATCAACTTCATTTAATAATAATAAATTTATTTACCAGAAAACACTTTGCTAAAATGCAATAAGTTATGTGACTCTGCCAAAATGCAATAAGTTATGTGACTCCCACACTAGGCATGGCCTGTCTCGTGGGGGTCAAACAAAAGATTTTACAATAGATCAAAGTGGCTATTTGTCTAAATTACGTAAAACAATAATGTGCAGCAAAGCAAAAATGACTTAAAATTTATGAAAAATTACAGATATAACAGATTCTAATTAAAAGGAGCACGCGTGCTCCTACACACACACACACACACACACACACACCACGCACGCACGCACGCACGCACGCACCACGCACGCACGCACGCACGCACGCACGCACGCACGCACGCACGCACGCACGCACGCACGCACGCACGCACGCACGCACGCACGCGCACGCACGCACGCACGCACGCACGCACGCACGCACGCACGCACGCACGCACGCACGCACGCACACACACACACACACACACACACACACACACACACACACACACACACACACACACACACACACACACACACACACACACCCCATACACACACACACATACACACACGCACGCGCACGCGCACACAGATTCTAATTAAAAGGAGCACGCGCACGCGCATGCACGCACAATCAATTTACGCAAAAAAATTTTTGGAATCAAACAAAGAAACATCTCATTACATTAGTCCATTTCACTTTACTTTGGTCGTCAGTTTCTCTAAAATATGTGCAAATAGTAGATTTCTTGCCACTCATTTTTATCATATAATTCTAAATATTTACTAAAAATAAACTCACGAAATACTTTTTTTCTCACAAAAATAGTCAGAACAAGAATGTGCCGCCAATTTGCTCATTATATATGATGCAACAACATGTCAGGTGTTGCAGGGGTACGAGGGGCAGGGTCCGGCGCTAATCCCGCGCGCTTTACGGCAACAAGTTTCGACATAAATTGTTTAGGTACCGAGGTTCGTATTCGGTGAAACTCATATTCAGCCCATCTCTGTTATATACGTGTATAAATACATTATGCAGGATGGTACGAGGGAGACACTGAAAGTTCTTAGAAAATCAAAAATTTAACAAACTCTTTAAGTTATTAGTTTTATATCTTTTCAATATAGTGTCTATTTACATCAATACATTGCCATCCGATGGAATCACTGAGCAAAGCACTTTGCCCACTCGTCCTTAGGGGTTTCTTCGACGACATTTTGAAACGCAGCTACTGCTTCCTCGGCGTCTATAAAACTCTTTCCTCGAAGATTTTCTTTCATTTTCCGAAATAAATAAAATTCACAAAGTGCGAGGTCGGGGTGAACCAGTAATTCCACGTCTGACGTCGCCAAGTAGTCGATTGTTTGCTTGGCGGTGTGCAACGAAGCGTTATCGTGATGAAGGAGAATCCTACTGTGTCGTTTCTCCCGAACTTTTGCCAAGACAAGTGGCAAACAATTATTAGTGTACCACTTTGCAGTAACTGTTTTTCGATACTCTATCTAAAACAATTGTTGCGTAATGACCTGTCCTTTCGAAGAACGGGGCCACAATCTTTTTTTCCACGCTTCGACCTCTCTTCAGTTTAATTTGTAACTCCTCGGAATGAAACACCTAGACAGCAGACTGTCTCTTAGATTCAGGATCATAACAATAAATCCAACTTTCGTCACCCGTAAGAATATCGAACTCTGTATTTGAGTCACCTCCGTAAATTGAACCATTTTACGACACTAATTAACACGACGGAGTTTTTGGGCCTCTGTCAAATTATGAGGTATCCACCGGGCACAAAGCTTCCTGACCGCTAAATATTCATGGAGGATTTTGTGCACTTGACTCATACCGATGCCGAAGCTTGTCCGAATCTGCTGATAAGTCACTCATTTGTCAGTCTCATCATACGACGCACAACACTAATATTATCTTCAGTCGTCGCTGTAGAAGGCCTTCCCTTACGCAGATCATCGGTGAGATTAGTGCGACCACGTTTAAACTAATTAAACTAGTTGCAAACAGTAGCACGAAATGGGGCTTCATTGTGAAAGGCCAATCGAAGTCTATCATAACTTCTATCAAATCTTGTTGACTTAAACGACATCGAAAGTCATAAAAAATCATTGTACGAAAATTTTCTCGTGGTAAATTCTTGCCGACGTGACACGGACAAATTTCAATTTACCGCCAAATCGTAAACAAATGAAAAATTTATACATACACAGTAATATTAGCACAGAGTTCTATTTTTAAAATTAGAACTTATTTTTTTTATATCGTTTACAAGTGGCCAGTTCTAAAAACTTTTCACCCTCGTATATCGCCATCCATCAGAAGCTTGAAAGTTTGAACTGTAATGATAAACGAACTTACAGTCTACGTGATGGTTAGCGGCTATGTAGTTCTTTTAACATAGAAAAATGCCTATGCATATCCGTCTAACACGGGCAAGGTTATATCGAAATTACACTTACTAATAATATTTCATGGTGTTTAAACTACGCCGCATATTGACGGGGCTTATCGACATCCTAAAATTGTGCAGTGTTTAAGTATTTGGCCATAAATTCTTCCTTCTGATGAAAAGTGGCATCGTTTGCAGGAGTGCATCCGGCACTTCCACAAGTTCAGCAGCTCTCCTCGTGCTCCAGACAGTGTGGTGCGGTCACACCCTGCGTTGCTGGCGTGCTGCGTGCTGCCCGCAATGCGGGATCCACTGGCTCCTGCACGGCTCGTCACTTGCCTCCTAGCTGCGCTGCGTGCCAACGGTACGTACACACGTTGCTAGCGTGCTGCGTGCTGCCCGCAATGCGGGATCCACTGGCTCCTGCACGGCTCGTCACTTGCCTGCTAGCTGCGCTGCGTGCCAACGGTACGTACACACGTTGCTAGCGTGCTGCGTGCTGCCCGCAGTGCGGGAGCCGCTGGCTCCTGCACGGCTCGTCACTTGCCTGCTAGCTGCGCTGCATGCCAACGGTACGTACACGCGTTGCTAGCGTGCTGCGTGCTGCCCGCAGTGCGGGATCCACTGGCTCCTACACGGCTCGTCACTTGCCTGCTAGCTGCGCTGCGTGCCAACGGTACGTACACACGTTGCTAGCGTGCTGCTTGCTGCCCGCAGTGCGGGATCCACTGGCTCCTGCACGGCTCGTCACTTGCCTGCTAGATGCGCTGCGTGCCAACGGTACGTACACACGTTGCTAGCGTGCTGCGTGCTGCCCGCAGTGCGGGATCCACTGGCTCCTGCACGGCTCGTCACTTGCCTGCTAGCTGCGCTGCGTGCCAACGGTACGTACACACGTTGCTAGCGTGCTGCGTGCTGCCCGCAGTGCGAGAGCCGCTGGCTCCTGCACGGCTCGTCACTTGCCTGCTAGCTGCGCTGCGTGCCAACGGTACGTACACACGTTGCTAGCGTCTGCTTGCTGCCCGCAATGCGGGATCCACTGGCTCCTGCACGGCTCGTCACTTGCCTGCTAGCTGCGCTGCGTGCCAACGGTACGTACACACGTTGCTAGCGTCTGCTTGCTGCCCGCAGTGCGGGATCCACTGGCTCCGGCACGGCTCGTCACTTGCCTGCTAGATGCGCTGCGTGTCAACGGTACGTACACACGTTGCTAGCGTGCTGCGTGCTGCCCGCAGTGCGAGAGCCGCTGGCTCCTGCACGGCTCGTCACTTGCCTGCTAGCTGCGCTGCATGCCAACGGTACGTACACACGTTGCTAGCGTCTGCTTGCTGCCCGCAATGCGGGATCCACTGGCTCCTGCACGGCTCGTCACTTGCCTGATAGCTGCGCTGCATGCCAACGGTACGTACACACGTTGCTAGCGTGCTGCGCTCTGCCCGCAGTGCGGGATCCACTGGCTCCTGCACGGCTCGTCGCTTGCCTGCTAGCTGCGCTGCGTGCCGATGGTACGTACACACGTTGCTAGCGTGCTGCGTGCTGCCCGCAATGCGAGATCCACTGGCTCCTGCACGGCTCGTCACTTGCCTGCTAGCTGCGCTGCGTACCAACGGTACGTACACACGTTGCTAGCGTGCTGCGTGCTGCCCGCAATGCGGGATCCACTGGCTCCTGCACGGCTCGTCACTTGCCTGCTAGCTGCGCTGCGTGCCAACGGTACGTACACACGTTGCTAGCGTGCTGCGTGCTGCCCGCAATGCGAGATCCACTGGCTCCTGCACGGCTCGTCACTTGCCTGCTAGCTGCGCTGCATGCCAACGGTACGTACACACGTTGCTAGCGTGCTGCGTGCTGCCCACAATGCGGGATCCACTGGCTCATGCACGGCTCGTCACTTGCCTGATAGCTGCGCTGCATGCCAACGGTACGTACACACGTTGCTAGCGTGCTGCGTGCTGCCCGGAGTGCGGGATCCACTGGCTCCTGCACGGCTCGTCACTTGTCTGCTAGCTGCGCTGCGTGCCAACGGTACGTACACACGTTGCTAGCGTGCTGCGTGCTGCCCGCAATGCGGGATCCGCTGGCTCCTGCACGGCTCGTCACTTGCCTGCTAGCTGCGCTGCGTGCCAACGGTACGTGCACACGTTGCTAGCGTGCTGCGTGCTGCCCGCAATGCGGGATCCACTGCCTCCTGTACGGCTCGTCACTTGCCTGCTAGCTGCGCTGCATGCCAACGGTACGTACACACGTTGCTAGCGTGCTGCGTGCTGCCCGTAATGCGGGATCCACTGGCTCCTGCACGGCTCGTCACTTGCCTGCTAGCTGCGCTGCGTGCTGCCCGTAGTGCGGGATCCACTGGCTCCTGCACGGCTCGTCACTTACCTGCTAGCTGCGCTGCGTGCCAGCGGTACGTACACACGTTGCTAACGTGCTGCGTGCTGCCCGGAGTGCGGGATCCCTGGCTCCTGCACGGCTCGTCACTTGCCTGCTAGCTGCGCTGCGTGCCAACGGTACGTACACACGTTGCTAGCATGCTGCGTGCTGCCCGCAGTGCGAGAGCCGCTGGCTCCTGCACGGCTCGTCACTTGCCTGCTAGCTGCGCTGCATGCCAACGGTACGTACACACGGTGCTAGTGGGCTGCGTGCTGCCCGCAATGCGGGATCCACTGGCTCCTGTACGGCTCGTCACTTGCCTGCTAGCTGCGCTGCATGCCAACGGTACGTACACACGTTGCTAGCGTGCTGCGTGCTGCCCGCAGTGCGGGATACACTGGCTCCTGCACGGCTCGTCACTTGCCTGCTAGCTGCGCTGCGTGCTGCCCGCAGTGCGGGATCCACTGGCTCCTGCACGGCTCGTCACTTACCTGCTAGCTGCGCTGCGTGCCAGCGGTACGTACACACGTTGCTAACGTGCTGCGTGTTGCGTGCTGCCCGGAGTGCGGGATCCACTGGCTCCTGCACGGCTCGTCACTTGCCTGCTAGCTGCGCTGCATGCCAACGGTACGTACACACGTTGCTAGCGTGCTGCGTGCTGCCCGCAATGCGGGATCCGCTGGCTCCTGCACGGCTCGTCACTTGCCTGCTAGCTGCGCTGCGTTCCAACGGTACGTACACACGTTGCTAGCGTGCTGCGTGCTGCCCGTAATGCGGGATCCACTGGCTCCTGCACGGCTCGTCACTTGCCTGCTAGCTGCGCTGCATGCCAACGGTACGTACACACGTTGCTAGCGTGCTGCGTGCTCCCCGCAATGCGGGATCCACTGGCTTCTGCACGGCTCGTCACTTGCCTGCTAGCTGCGCTGCATGCCAACGGTACCTACACACTTTGCTAGCGTGCTGCGTGCTGCCCGCAATGCGGGATCCACTGGCTCCTGCACGGCTCGTCACTTGCCTGCTAGCTGCGCTGCATGCCAACGGTACATACACACTTTGCTAGCGTGCTGCGTGCTGCCCGCAATGCGGGATCCCTGGCTCCTGCACGGCTCGTCACTTGCCTGCTAGCTGCGCTGAATGCCAACGGTACGTATACACGTTGCTAGCGTGCTGCGTGCTGCCCGTAATGCGGGATCCACTGGCTCCTGCACGGCTCGTCACTTGCTTGCTAGCTGCGCTGCATGCCAATGGTACGTACACACGTTGCTAGCGTGCTGCGTGCTGCCCGCAGTGCGGGATCCACTGGCTCCTGCACGGCTCATCACTTGCCTGCTAGCTGCGCTGCGTGCTGCCCGCAGTGCGGGATCCACTGGCTCCTGCACGGCTCGTCACTTACCTGCTAGCTGCGCTGCGTGCCAACGGTACGTACACACGTTGCTAGCGTGCTGCGTGCTGCCCGCAGTGCGGGGTCCACTGGCTCCTGCACGGCTCGTCACTTGCCTGCTAGCTGCGCTGCGTGGCAACGGTACGTACACACGTTGCTAGCGTGCTGCGTGCTGCCCGCAATGCGGGATCCGCTGGCTCCTGCACGGCTCGTCACTTGCCTGCTAGCTGCGCTGCGTGCCAACGGTACGTACACACGTTGCTAGCGTGCTGCGTGCTGCCCGCAATGCGGGATCCACTGGCTCCTGCACGGCTCGTCACTTGCTTGCTAGCTGCGCTGCGTGCCAACGGTTCGTACACACGTTGCTAGCGTGCTGCGTGCTGCCCGCAATGCGGGATCCACTGGCTCCTGCACGGCTCGTCACTTGCCTGCTGGCTGCGCTGCGTGCCAACGGTACGTACACACGTTGCTAGCGTGCTGCGTGCTGCCCGCAGTGCGAGAGCCGCTGGCTCCTGCACGGCTCGTCACTTGCCTGCTAGCTGCGCTGCATGCCAACGGTACGTACACACGTTGCTAGCGTGCTGCGTGCTGCCCACAGTGCGGGATCCACTGGCTCCTGCACGGCTCGTCACTTGCCTGCTAGCTGCGCTGCGTGCCGATGGTACGTACACACGTTGCTAGCGTGCTGCGTGCTGCCCGCAATGCGAGATCCACTGGTTCCTGCACGGCTCGTCACTTGCCTGCTAGCTGCGCTGCATGCCAACGGTACGTACACACGTTGCTAGTGTGCTGCGTGCTGCCCGCAATGCGGGATCCACTGGCTCCTGTACGGCTCGTCACTTGCCTGCTAGCTGCGCTGCATGCCAACGGTACGTACACACGTTGCTAGCGTGCTGCGTGCTGCCCGTAATGCGGGATCTACTGGCTCCTGCACGGCTCGTCACTTGCCTGCTAGCTGCGCTGCATGCCAACGGTACGTACATACGTTGCTAGCGTGCTGCGTGCTGCCCGCAATGCGGGATCCACTGGCTCCTGCATGGCTCGTCACTTGCCTGCTAGCTGCGCTGCGTACCAACGGTACGTACACACGTTGCTAGCGTGCTGCGTGCTGCCCGCAGTGCGGGATCCACTGGCTCCTGCACGGTTCGTCACTTGCCTGCTAGCGTGCTGCGTGCTGCCCGCAGTGCGGGATCCACTGGCTCCTGCACGGCTCGACACTTACCTGCTACCTGCGCTGCGTGCCAACGGTACGTACACACGTTGCTAGCGTGCTGCGTGCTGCCCGGAGTGCGGGATCCACTGGCTCCTGCACGGCTCGTCACTTGTCTGCTAGCTGCGCTGCGTGCCAACGGTACGTACACACGTTGCTAGCGTGCTGCGTGCTGCCCGCAATGCGGGATCCGCTGGCTCCTGCACGGCTCGTCACTTGCCTGCTAGCTGCGCTGCGTGCCAACGGTACGTACACACGTTGCTAGCGTGCTGCGTGCTGCCCGCAATGCGGGATCCAGTGGCTCCTGCACGGCTCGTCACTTGCCTGCTAGCTGCACTGCGTGCCAACGGTTCGTACACACGTTGCTAGCGTGCTGCGTGCTGCCCGCAATGCGGGATCCACTGGCTCCTGCACGGCTCGTCACTTGCCTGCTGGCTGCGCTGCGTGCCAACGGTACGTACACACGTTGCTAGCATGCTGCGTGCTGCCCGCAGTGCGGGATCCACTGGCTCCTGCACGGCTCGTCACTTGCCTGCTAGCTGCGCTGCATGCCAACGGTACGTACACACGTTGCTAGCGTGCTGCGTGCTGCCCGCAATGCGGGATCCACTGGCTCCTGCACGGCTCGTCACTTGCCTGCTAGCTGCGCTGCGTGCCAACGGTACGTACACACGTTTCGTAACACGTACACACATTTTTTTAATAGTTTGAGGGTGACAAACGAGCACATACTCCACCTAATGGCAAGTGAATGCTACACCCCATAGGCATCTACATTTATCCGAAAGGGATCAAAATGCAAGTCTGTTACCCCTGAGGACTAAGATGAAAAAACACAGCAACATGAAGCTGTTGTCTTAACCCTGGTATTCTGTGAGCATGATCCTTCCCAATCGAACCAACCCATTCATACCACAACCATAATATAGCTGTAGCATGGCTCTACCACGTACAAGCACATTCGCACGCATGCACACGATATTCATTCATTCATAACAGCCTATCAAAGTCCTCTATCGAACATAAGCCTCCCCATAGATTGCTCCATATGTGAGATATTTGCCACAGTTGAAAAGCGGGCTTGCAACCGCAGTTTTATGCCTTGACAATTTCGTTTTATGTTTTGGCAACCACAGTTTTTAGTTGTAATAAGGAAGATGCTACTGCCCATCTCCTACTTAGTTTCCCTCTATCGCCTCTAACTTCGAGCTGCTACTAACAATTTCTTGTCACCAATTTCCAATTATTTATTTTGGCCTGACTCGGGATTCGAATACGGGACCTCGTGTTCATTAGTCGCCCTTACAAACAGTAGACCAACGAGGTAATCAAACTGCTTCTCATTTTAAAACGCAATGACATAACTCAAAATCACTATTCAATCTTACCTTGAACACACCAACATTGTGTTCATATTGAAGTACAGATACTTGTGTGTTACTTATCAAAAGCTTATGTTGACAATTCCACCAGGTTTTCAGCAGTAATGTAGCCCTAGATGGTAAATTCCACTGTCTTAGCGCATACAAAGCATAAACAATCGTCACCACCATTAAATGGGATAGTAGTTAACCACTTTTCTAAATAGAATAATAGTAATGCTAACATTATTAATATTTCCGTAAACCAGTCGTGATTATGTTAAGATTGGTTGTGACAGTGATCAAATGATGGATTCGAACCCACCACATTCCAAATTAACATTCTGCAAACTTAGTATTAAGCTACTGTCGCCCAAACGGGAGTATTATAGGTTAAATCGTTGTTTGTAGTGACCAAGCTGTAGTACGTTATACGAGGGGTGGCTGAAAAGTTTTGAGCCTAAGTACCAATAAATGTCATTATTGTCTCGTCCTGTACATTATTAATTTGCGTATACCCTCCTTAGTATACATAAAGAGTTTCACATCATTAGCATCATTACGATTTTAGTAATTAATCAAAAACATCATCATGTCTCAGTCATCCGCGCATTGTACGAAAATGGAGTACAGAGCTGTCATAAAATTCCTCACAGAGAAGAACAAAACGCCGACGGAAATATTTAAATAGACGTCGACACTCGGAGTCTGGACCTTCATTTGCCACCGTAAAACGTGACCTGAGAATTCAATCATGGCAGAGATTTGCTACATGATGACCCTAGGTCAGGGCGGCCAAACACTGCCGTTAACGAAAAAAATATTGAAAAAGTAAAGATATTTGTTCTGTGATTCAATTTGTGGCTGATAGCTGAAACCATAGCAATTAGCAAGGAATATTTTGCATACTCATTTGCACATGCAAAAGGACGCACGATGGGTGCCAAAAATACTCCGCTTGACAATTAGCGTCGAGTCACAACTTCGCAGGAGTTTTTGGACATCTGAGGTGATAATCCTGACAATTTTTATTCTCAAATTGTCACTGTTGATGAAACATGGATCCGGCAATAGGATCCAGCCAAAAGAAGAGTCCATTGCAGTGGATTTAAAAGGGAGAAAAGCCGCCATGGAAATTAAAGGTGGAGCGATCGGCATCCAAGCTCATGGCCACTGTTTTTTGGGATTGAAGAAATTTTATTAATTGACTACCTTCCTAAGAATAGTACAATAAATGGGGACTATTACGCTGCATTGTTGACAAAAGTGTGTCAAGTGGTATTCAAAAAAAAAAAGAGGCTAAATGGCGAAAGGAATCCTGTTTTTTTCAGAACAATGCGCCCGTGCACACTGTCTGAGTTGCAAGGCGAGCCCCGAATAAAACTGGATTTCAAGAAATCAATCACCCACCATACCGTCTAGACCCAGTGATTTTTACACATTTTCATATTTCAAGAAATACCTACGCAGACGTAGATTTTCGAGTGACGAAGAAATAAAGGCAGCGGTAGACGAGCATTTCGAAGGTAAAGATGGCGAATATTTTTTCACTGGGTTAAAAGCCCTTTATCACAAATGTAAGAAGTGCGTCGAAGTAGAGGGAGATTATATAGCAAAACAAATTTTGTATACTTTTCTATCAGCATTTTCAGCCGCCCTTCGTAGTTGCACAACGAAACGAATAGGTCGGATTGATCACGGTGCTAGCCAAAATTGGCTTTCTGCAATTTAATATAAAACTAAAAAGATGAAAGTGACATTCCTCAACGTTATGTCACGTGCATTCATGTGACTTATCGTTGATTTCATCCATTCGTATAGTTTTCTATTGCGTTAACGATTGTAGAATGTTGACTTGGCTAGCCCCGTTGGTACTAAATACATATAAAGTCTTTTTTATTTAGTATAGAATTCAACCGGAATATACCTTAGAATGGAGCCATTCTCTGGCAGATGTATTTTCGAGCTAACAAAAAACTCAGCGGGACTTATACTAAAAAAAAAAACAGTTCAGAATCATCTATTGTATTGTACATTATAAAAATCATATTAGAAAGAGCTTGGTAGCAATATAAATGAAAATGGAGCATAGTTGCCTAAAATATAATCTCAGAGGCTATTGTCAAATATATTTCTTATTATTAAAATAAAAAGTCGTACATTATAACTTTATTCTTTCTTTAATTGAGCTTAGTTGCCTAAAATATAATCTCAGAGGCTATTGTCAAATATATTTCTTATTATTAAAATAAAAAATCGTACATTATAACTTTATTCTTTCTTTAATTGTTCTTAGTTGCCTAAAATATTATTATTATTATTCAATTGAACGATGAAAAGCTATCGTATCACAAAGCTATCTATATATAAAATGCTGTCGATTTAGTTGTAAGAAAGAATGGCCATATTACCCTCACGTACTATAGTAATAGTACCCAGATGACCTAGCTTTGCTCGGTTTTTTTAAGTTACATTATATACAAATTACATGAATAATATTTTTTCATCTTATTGACATAATACAAAAAACTGAACTGGTTATTTGAATGAAAATCATGAGTGCAATTAGTTTAATTAAAATTTTTCTTATTTTTAAAAATTACTAAAAAAAAAAAGAGCTCGAAATAATAGATTTTCTCACAAAAGAAAGGAATTTGAAAAAAAAAGGAAAAAAAAAGTCGGACCTAAGACGGGACGCGAACCACGGAACTCCGATATCACGCCCGACCGACATTCCACCTGAGGTATTACGATCGTTAGTAGTCTATCAAAATTTACCTTCTTATATTGTAGCAGTTTTTTTATTGCCTGAAAACACGGACAAAAGGACATTTTCTAAAAATAAATCCTAGCTAGATCGATTTATTGCCTCCGAAACTCCCTGGACACTAAATTTTATGAAAATCGTTGGAGCCGTTTCCGAGACTCCGATTATGTATATATATATACAAGAATTGCTCGTTTAAAGGTATAGGATAAACATCGCTCCCTCACATAATACCAACCAAGAATACTCACAAAATTATTTAGTGAGAAATTTGCTCGCAACAACTCTAATAACTCCTGTAACATATTATATACTAAAAAGCAAATAAATAAACAAAAAGTACGAAGCAGAAAGCAATTATAAATGTCACTTAAAATTGAACGAACTAAACTTATTCTATAGATACCTAAATATATTTTAAATTTTATCTATACATGTAACAGGAGTAAATGGCGTCCACGCGTGTATCAACACAACGGACCAATACCTGCACCAGTTCTACAGTAAGCTGGGATTCGTGGAAATAGTTCGCGAAGAGGGAAGAGTGTTCCTTGCTCGATCATTCTAGCGGCCGACGAGAAAGCCTGTGTACCGGCGTCGCCGACGCCTACACTGATCTGTGACGCACCGTGACTCAAGAAAGAACGCTCTGACCTCTCACATTAGTCTTTGAGCTTTGACCCACATTATTTCTTCTATAACCCACAATATTTCTAGTGCACTTATTCTTAACCAAAGTTTTTATCTGCTTAATTCAAAATATATTAATTTTCCCTTCATACAACTCCGACCATATAGTCAAAATAATGCCATTCTTGTACGTAACGTATAACACAAAAATCATTATTTTATTTATACATATATTCATTACTTCTTTACAACTCAAATCACTGATTTGACTTGCACTTGTAATATTTCGTATGACACATACTACGATAAGGCATAAAGATTTTAATTCCTACTAAATGAGCCACAATGATTGAAAAAAAAAACATTAATAACATACTAGTACATACTATTTCTACTAAAAAGCTAAACGATATTGAAACATGCTTAACAAAAAAAGTTAACCGTTTTCAAACTTTTCATTGAACTGTACACAAATGAAAAATAAGGTTGACATTAGATTTTTTTTCTAACTTGCGTTTTAAAAAGTAAGATTCAAAACAAAAAGATTTTAAGTAAACCTTAATACCCAATTCCAAGATTTTTTTATTGTGGCGTTATTTTTTTTTTCGCTCCTTTTTTAACAATCACTGTCACTACAGTCCAGCATGAGTCCACTATTGAAGTTAAAAAGAGCTTATTCCTTTTTAAAAGGCCGGCAACGCATCTGCAATCTCCCTGGTGTTGCAGCCGTTCATGGGCGACGGTCATCACTTACCATCAGGTGAGCCGTATGCTCGTTTGCCACCTCTCCTATAAAAAAAGTTAAGCCTCCTCCATAAACGTCATAGTACGGTCCTGTGCCACCTGCATGCAACGCTGACCTGCGTGTTTCATCAGGCCATCAATCGTTATTCCATCTACTGGGGGATCGCTCGACACTTTGCTTTACTGTAGAAAGTTGCCACTCGGAAAACTTTCTTCCCCATTGGTTGTCGGTTCTTCTAGCTTACTGATCTGCTAGGTTATGTATCTCTTATTCTTCTGCGGATATCCTTATTACGGACTTTACCCCGCTGAGAAATTCCGCGCATAGTCCTTTCAATCACACGCTGAACTAAGTTTCCTCATACGGTCAACAATTGTTTTACAACATTGTCATTTTTTATAATTGTATGTGCTTATAATCATAAATTGCTTGCATTTATAACATTGTAAATTAACATTTAAGATGCTTTCTTATTCGGTCGCAATGAAGAAGGTAGTTTAAAAGAACGCTGTATTATAATTAATGTTATTAAATAAGATAATTGATTACTTTTGTTTACGTTTTCGACAGTCCTTTGCTTACTTTACAAGTGCCTATGACATAATAAAAAAAAATCTAAAAATAATTTAAATGTAAAAAACAATGAGTGATCATTTTACATATATTACGTTATTGTAAGGTTTTCTATATATATAATAAATGCAATTATAAAGAGGTACTTTGTGTATTGTGTATATTGTATCATATTAATTATCAATAATGAAATCCGCTAGACAAATTTGGGTGCATCCCATAATTATAAGTATAATATTACTTCTTAAGTATATGAAATTATTGTATTTATGATAATAAACAAGCATACACAATTATAGCCAAATGTATCTATTAAATGTAATATTTTTCCAATTTAGATTTAGTTTTAGGCAATAATGAAAGCTCTGCTTCCGCCGAGTTAGGCGAAATACAACTTTATCTTCCATTGATAGGAATGAAATTGCCGTGACTGACTGTTTTGTTTATGGTTGGATTAAGAGTGTTAGAGAAATTGTACAATTGGGTAGTTGCTACCATCATTAATTACTACGTATACCATAACATGCTCTAAAGACTGAACACAAATTTTCATCCAAGTTTGGAAACTCGAGGAATGGTACCATCCATGTTAGTTGCCATCATTTTTCTTTTTTATTCATTACTATTTTTGTTTCAGCCTATCGTAAAGTCGACTGCTAAACATAGACCTCCTCCCACATAATTTTTTTTATAGAAATAAGGGTTACAAACGAATATAAAGTCCACCTGATGTTAAGTGGATACTGTATTAAATACCATAGTCACCCTTGACGACTATGATGGAATGTCTCATTTCCAGTAAAAAGATTCTCCGGTTCTCTACTCTCACCGCACGAAACAGCGGCATTGATCCGCTATTTTACGCTGGTATTCTGTGAGAGCGTGGTCCTTCCCCGATTGAGCCGACCCATTTGTGCTACAACTATAATATAGCTGCAGCGTGGCTCTACCGCGTAAGGTTGACTCAAATGGGAGGGATATTTGTCATAGTTACAGTTGCAATTTGGATGGAGCAACCGCATTTTATTTTCTGATTGTGGAAGGCAGTGTTCCCCATCACCTGGTTTGTTTAGCTCGTTTGCCTCTCACAACACCCATGGGACGTTATGGGCTGTGGGCATTCTTACACCGCCACTACACGGTTATGTGATTAATAAATGTAATATCTATCTCTTATTGAACAGTGTTTCACTATGCGTGGTCGTGTAAATTAATTTGAGTAATTTGAGTAATTTTCTTACAGAATAAGATATGTAGTATGTATAAATATAGCGAAAACAATATTTTGGGAAAAAATGCCTAGTCAAAGGTTAAATGAAGACTGAGGAAGTGCGACGAGTTTGAATGGAAAGGTATTTTGTAGTCTGAAAGAATTACTAGAGAGTACGTGTTTTTTTAGAAAGAGAAAGATAGTGTTTGTAATTGCCCTTTCGAACCTTTGCTTATGTCGCATGGAATTTAGACGTTACGAATTTTTTGAATGTTTTTACGTTGACGTATACCGTATTAAATCTGAGTGAAAAGATAATAAAAAGTATCATTAGTATTAGTGTTTTACGTTTAAAACTAATTAAGGTGTAATCCTATAATAGCAAAGTGAACGAGAGTCCGGTAGATTAATATGTGCGTGTCGCAAAACACGCACACTAGCGCTGCGTTCACGTACAGTAGCACACAAAGAAAATTACGTGATTTCTCTGTATGCTACTGTAAGCTTACCGCACCTTTGTGTTCTTTTTTTATAGAATAAGGGTGACAACGAGCACACAGCCCACTTAGTAAGTGATGCTGTAAACTATCTACATCTATCCTCAAGTTATAACCCTAAGGATAAAATGGAATGCCTCGTTTCCAATAAAAAGAATCTTCGGTTTTCCACATTTAACATACGAAACACAGCAGCACTAAGCTGCTATTTCACGCTGGTATTCTGTGAGAGCGTTGTTCTACCCTGGTCGAGCCGACCCATTCGTGCAACAACCGTAATATAGGTAACTGGAGAGTGGATCTACCAAGTATAAAATCGTGCGTTGTATACAACTCTTGTATAAAGCTTCCGCATTCTCGTTCACTTTGCCTACAGTAATTCCTACAAATATCTTGTGTACGCTACCCACAGATCAACAAATAAAAGTACATTACTTTAACATTTCATGTAACGCAGAAACTATGCTCAGCATATTTGTATGCTCATCATGTTGCAAGAACACTCACTCAAGCATACATAATATACACCTAAAAACCATTTGCTGGTTGCACGGTTTTAGGTGCGTATATACGTGAGTGCGTGTTCGTGCAATAAGTTTAAGGTTTTCTGCGTCACTTGACGCGTCTGTATTTTTTGTTTGTTGGTCTAAGTTGCTACTTTACTACGAGCTGATGTGTTTGACACAACTTCACATTTAGTGCGCTAAAGTTCTAACGCATTTCGAAGTTTAAATAAAAGTGGGTATTTTCAGCCGTGCAATCATTTTTCAACCCCTATTTTTTAACGTTATTACTCCTTTTCTGTATGTAATTTGTGAAACCAAGAAATGTTTTATAACTTAATTTTCTTCAATCTATTTAATGTATTTATTGTCTAAATAGACGCGTGCATTTTATAAATTAATTAAATCAGGGGTTCCCAAATCTTTCGCCGCGGCGCCCTGGGTGCCCCACATAGAGTAAAAAGGGGCGTCGTGAGACGCTTCTGTTCACCATTTACGGATAACTAAACTTGTATTTGCGAGTACAAAATAAACCAGATTTTCGATTGTAGCTATAATAAAAAGCAAATATCGTTCAAAGATTAAAGTCAAAAAAGAAGAATAGCGGTGTCAAGCGTTAGCCCACGCTTTGAAAAAATTTGTAGATATCATCAAGGTCACATTGACTAAGTTTTCATTGTATTTTTAAGAAAACTATCTTTCTTTTCACTAACAATCATTCACAACTTTTTCTGCCACCAGAGCGGGGCCCCTTAAAATGAGGTGTAATATTTGACAGATTTCATAGTGGGGAAGTTAATTTGTTCGAAAATTGTAAAGGTTAATGTTTCTTTCTGTACCATTAGTTATATTTTGTATTTATTAAATTAAAAATAAATAAATATTCATAAAAATAGAAAAATCAAAAAAAAATGTTAAAAATGTTCAAACAAAGAACAAACCACAGAGGCATTATTTTGTGTATTAATATAATACTCTAGAAACTGATAAACTTTTATTAAGAACTAAATTATCAATTAAATGACATTGTGCAACATAAAACTTCACCTCAATGTCGACTAGCGACATCTGGTGAGCGTAAGTTTATTTGCCCTTATTGTAAAAGTTTGGGAACCCCTGAATTAAATAATATCTAATCCGGTCACTATCATTAAACAAAGTAATTAAGTTAGAAATATTATTTTTCTATATAAATAGAAAAAAAATTACGAAATACATAAATATTTCGTTAGTTTACTAAATAGTGTCCTCCTAGCCTGAGATGTCTCTTTAAGTTTTATTTTCAATCTATAATATAAGCACTAAACGCAATAAGATAGAGCCTAGCCATTACAAGTAAATAGATCTAAGCGTTTTATTAAATACTATTGACTTCTTTATGTTCCGTAACTTTTTTTATTACGCAATATAAAAAATCAAAATTCTTTGTATTCATCACTGTATTTAAACGATCATTTAACTATAATTTATATATTCCTAAAGTACCTATGTTATTTTGAAACATCCTATTAATTTGTGATTTTATATAATATATAAGTAAATCCTTTATATAGTAAAAAGTGCATTTTTATTTAAAATTAGCGACCCGTCCCAGGTTCGCCTGGATAGGATCTAATGTGGCGTTATTTAGATATAAGGTGATCAATGACCATTTATTTTACTCATTCAACGATTTCTCAAAAAAACCTCGAAGTTTTTCGGATAAAGTATATTCTATATGACTAGGCGCTGCTCTCTATCTATTCCTGAAGTTTCACTGCAATCTGTTCTGTCATTCCGAATGCCATTCAGTAACGAAAACCGTTAGTGGAAGAAACAGTGCCTGGCTTATATTGTCGCAGGGCTACTAAACTTAAAACTAAAACATATCTACACACATCACTCATGTGCGCTTCATATCCTTTTTGTATTTTGTACTTTTGTTTTGTTTTTTATTTCTTTTATTTTTATATCAATTGCATAATCTGTATAATGTTAAGTGTAAGAGCGGAGTCGCCTAACACAAGCATCTCCTTGCTTAAAAGGTGTTCTGAAATCATGTATGTTAAAACATTGTATACTTGATATAAACATTTTTAATTTTAATAAATTTTAATTTAATTTTTAAATCCGGAGACTAGCGCGCACAGACAGACAAATTTTTTAAAAATGTTTATTCATGTTTGTATTTTTATCAAAACGTTATCCCCACACTAGGATTTTCTCTTGTATCGTGGGAGCAGTATACAAACATAAATTACGCAAGGATAAACATCCAGACCCGGAACAATTATTTGTAGGTCATACAAAATTAGTTCCATTTGGGATTCAAAGCCGCAGCCCCCAGCGCCACATCTCATTGCTAAGCCAATGCGCCACGAAGTCATCTTTGTCGGAATTGCATGCAAATAACCCTCTAAGCTCGATGAAAGGCAGCCACTTCGATATTACAGACAAAGTCCATATTACCTATGAGGGATTATGTTCAGACTTTTTTTTACATTGGTCGAACTATGGACATGAGCTTGTTTGCATGTTATTCGATTTTTTTATATAATATATAACATTGGCTGATAAACGAGCACACAGTCGAACTGATGGTAAGTGGATGCTGCAAACTCCGCCATTGCCGGTCCCAAGCCCGGATGAGAAAGGAGGAGGGGACGGTTCCGCCGGAGAGAGTGGGTGTATCCGGTGGACTAACACACCCACCTGCGCTAGGACCTGCGCAGTTGAGCGCCGTACGCGGGGATGAAGGAGTCCTGGAGGGTTGAGCCGATCGTCGCTGGGGTATATAGTGGCGAGAGGCAACACGCCCTCTTTTGTCCGGATTTCAAGCTAAACGTTGGCCCTATCTGCTAGCCACAGATAGGGAAATGGCCAAGCGCCCCGTCAGAGGGTCGCAGGCGAGGGATGTGGGGGCTGCCTAGTTTTCCTGAAAAGGGGGGCTGGGTGGTGGTAAAGGCCATGCTGACGGAGCAAGTGACAGTTTATTTGGGTGGTGGGGATGGGCCTTGTCAGCCCCATCTACCAGCTGGATCGAGCTCCCGATGTCGCGCTGTGAGCCAACTTCGCGTCCCTATATTCTCCCGGTAATCCTAACGCCTGAAATAGGGCGTTCCCAAAGGTGCGGGCTCCATGGAGGGTGGGAAGCCGGGGGGGATGAATTTTAAAGAACAAATACTATGGACAATTTAAGGCCCAAAAAGAAAGAGGGAGAGGTGTCAGAGGTGCTTACCAGAGACACCAATGAACAAGGGGGGAACCGTCACTAAACCGGCGGTTCCACGGACAGTACCGTCCAGCGCAGGTGCCCCCATCAAAGGGACAACTACCTCGCTGAACGTTTCCAAAACCAGTTCCAAGGAGCTGGAGGGGAAAAAAGAACAGGAGCCCGCGAGTGACAAAACTGCGGAGCCAATACGAACTGACGACCTTTTCTCTGCTGCCTGGCAAGTGGTGAGCCGTAAGGGGAAAGGCAAGGCACCCAAAAAGGTGACTTGCCGACCTGACGGACCATCAGGAGGGTCTATCCCTGCAGGCAGTAGTGGAAAGGCCAAAAAGAAGAACAAGAAGCAGCGGGAAAAAGGCCGAAGGGAACGAGCCGCACTGGCTGCTTCTGAAACTAAAACCAAGGAGGCTGGGTAAGCTACTGCGACTGGGATGCTTGGAGCTGGAACCAGTAGCCGCACTGAAGCTGGGAAGGATAAAAATCCAGACCAAGTGAAAGTCGCGGCCGCGGGAACCAGTTCTAGGATATCCGCCAGGAAGCAGCGAGCGGCCAAGCGTCCTGGGAGGAAAGAAAGAGCAGCCAAAAGGATGCTGGAAGAGTCCACCTCGCCTAGAGGGGAACACAAAAAAGTGCGACTCGGACAGCAACCAAAGGCTGCAAAAACGAGCTACGCTTCCGCTGCTAGAGCAGATTTGGGGGTGGCCTTAACGTGTGCGCGTTCAGGTCACATTACGAAGGAAGTAGCAGACGACATCCTCGTAGCAATACAGAGGAAGATAATCAGCGAGGCGTGGAGTAGTCAGGACCCTGATGCGTCGGGCCCAGTTTTTAGGGGCAAACCCGTATATACGGAGGGTGTCCTGAAACTGTGGTGCGACGATCAGAAGGCTCTGGACTGGTTGAAGGGGAATATTGCTACCCTCGATCTTAAATCCAACACCTTGCTGACTATAAAAAAACAGTCAGAGATACCACAAAGAGTCAAATGTGGTATCCTAATGCCTGATGCCCAAGGAGCCTGGAAAGACTCACGTGACATTGTTCGCGTGCTGGCGTACCAGAACCGCTGGGTTAACATCAGGGACTGGCTGTTACTCAAGGCTGATAAGCAGACGGACGGGTGGTTCCTCGTTGTTTCGGTGCCGGAGGATCACATCCCGACCCTGATGAAGGCCGGACGCCGTCTCGCATGCGTATGCGGGGCGGTATACGTAAAATTCCAGGGTCGTGGAGGTAAATTCTTTGATACTCCACCGAGCAAAGAGGTAGAAAACAGCCCGGAAGTTATGGATACCGGAGCCACGGTTACCGGTACAGCGGAATCACTGGAGGCCAAGTCCAGTGAAGAAACGGCCTGCACAACTGAGCCAAAGCCCCCAGTGGAGACCGGGCTCAGCGGCAGCTCACTGAGTGACGAAGAGGACTGCATTTTGCCGACCACTTCCGACTCGGTGGCTGACGAAGAGACCCGAGATCTTCTGGCAGGCCTATTTTTGGGCGGGGACGGGGAGGACGCGATCAATGATGGCGTGCCCTTCGTCCAAAACTAGCCTAGTGCAGGCAAACCTCCACCACAGCGAAACTGCGTCGCTCAATTACGCAAGTGGTTGGAGGTTCAAAAGACTGCCATAGCCTTAATCCAGGAGCCGTGGGTTGGGGCTGGTAAAATTAAAGGCCTAAACAACCTAAAAGGTAAGCTATTCTACAGCTCTGAACACGACAAGCCTAGAGCGTGTATCTACACTACTAAAGATATCTGTGCACAACCATTAACAGATTTCTGTTCTCGAGACATGTATGCCGTGGCAATACAATACACACAGGAGAGAAGGTTAGTCGTCGCCTCGGTCTACATGCCGGAGGAAGACACTCCTCCCCCCTCATGACCTCGGCAGGCTGGTGAACTTCTGCGAGAGGACCGGACTAGAGGTTGTGATCGGGACGGACTCCAACGCACATCATCCCCTTTGGGGAATGGAAAAACCTAATGAACGAGGTAAGGTTTTAGTTGAATATTTATTTAGTACTAACCTAACCATTTTAAACATAGGTTCTGAACCTACTTTCATAAACAAACGCTGTCGCACTATAATCGACCTCACACTTGCAACAGAAGGAGCAGCCAAACTAATTACGGGATGGCATGTGTCGAAAGAGGCCTCATGCTCAGACCATAGATGGATCTGCTTCGCACTACAGGTCGATATCCCCTCTACACCACCATGGAGAAATCCCCGCAAGACGGATAAAACAAAATACCTAAATAAGTTGACGTCTTCGCTCGCGGGTTCTGAGGGGATAAATACTATAGCAGATCAGTCGCTCCTAGAAGAACAGGTAGCAGCTGTTACTAAGGCCATGATAGATAGCTACCATGAATCATGTCCAGAAATCACTCCACCAAGGCATGCCGAGGTAAAGCAACAGTGGTGGGGTGTAGAACTCGATAGGAAACGCAAGAAGGTAAGAAAAGCCCTAAACAGGGCCATGAATACCTCAATGGATGAAGACTGGCTACTATATAAGAAAGCTAAGTCTGAATACAAAAAATGTATCAGGTATCGACGCTCGACTGGGTGGCGTAAATTCTGTGGCAACATAAAAACCTGCAAACAAGCAAATAGGATAAGGAATATTCTAGCTAAACAGAACACGTCGGGATCCATGTCTCTAAAGAAACCCGACGGTAGCTACTCAACATCGCCGGATGAAGCCCAACGCATCCTAATTAAAACGCACTTCCCAGGTTGCTGCTTAACCCAGGAGGCAAACCGGCATGACGACATACTGACACCAACAGTAGAAGACTGGAATATGCACAGAGAGTGGTAACGATGGACAAAATCCATTGGGCCATTCACAGTTTCCTCCCCTATAAGGCGGCAGGACCTGACGGCATATTCCCGGCACTTCTACAGTGGGGGGGTAAAGCCCTAATAGTCAGACTTGTTGCCATAATGAGAGCCTGTTTGGCTCTAAAATATGTTCCTAGGGGATGGAGGGAAGTGAAAATCACATTTATACCCAAACCAGGTAAGAGCGATTACACTGACCCTAAATCCTACAGGCCCATTAGCCTCACATCCTTTCTCCTAAAGACGATGGAGAGGATGTGTGAAAGGGAATTAAGGGGGTCGGCGCTAATGAACTTACCACTACACGACAAGCAACACGCCTACAGTCTAGGCAAATCAACAGAATCGGCACTTCATCAGGTAATTACTAAGATTGAAGGGGCCATCCAAAACAAAGAAATATGTCTAGGTTCCTTCATAGATATAGAAGGTGCTTTTGACAGAACAAACTTCTCCAGCATAAAAGGTGCACTCAGTAGACATAAAGTTGAATCGGCACTGATCGACTGGATAGTTTGCATGCTCAGTACACGAATAATAAAGATTGCTGGTGAATCTCAACCAATCCTAATTAAGAAAGGTTGCCCGCAGGGTGGGGTCCCTCTCACCTCTCCTGTGGAATATGGTCATTAATGAACTCATCAGCAAATTAAATACTAATCACTTTTATACAGTAGGTTATGCTGATGACCTGACTATACTGGTCTCGGGAAAGACAGCTAGCATAGTGTGCGACCTGAACCAAGCGGCTCTCCGTATAGTGGAGAGATGGTGCAGGGAATACGACTTAACCGTCAACCCAAATAAAACGGTTTTAGTAATGTTCACACAAAAACGGATGCTGAATAACTATCATCTTCCAAGTCTTTTCAGCACAAAACTCCAGCTATCCTCTGAGGTAAAATATTTAGGTCTTACCTTGGACAGCAAACTTAACTGGAATAAAAACATAGAAAACAAAATCAACAAAGCTAGTATAACTTTCTGGTAATGCAGAAACATGATTGGCAAAAGATGGGGACTGACGCCAAAAATCATACTGTGGCTTTACAAAACTGTAATCCGGCCCATGATCACATACGGCGCTCTGGTATGGTGGACCAAGACCAATGAAGCCACCACAATTAAGAAGCTTCAGCGCTACCAGAGACTGGCATGTATGGCTGCCACAGGCTGCATAAGAACTACGCCAACAGCAGCCTTGGAAGCGATGCTGGAGCTAACTCCGCTTCATCTACATATACAACAAGAAGCGACTTTAGCTGCCATCAGACTCAAGACCCTAAATCTTTGGAGTAAGAATAGTGTCCCTCATACAGGCATAATTGATAGAATTTACTCAGAAATTCCTATCCTACAAGCCAAATACGATAGGATTCCTAAACAATTTGTTTTCGATAAGAAATACAAGATACAATTAAATGAAAACAGCCAGCCGGAAGGATTAAGCCCAAAAGAGCTTAGAATTTTCACCGATGGTTCTAAAACAAAGGAAGGTGTAGGTTCTGGAGCTTTCTCTGAAGACCTCAATATTCACATATGCACACCGCTGGGTACCTATAACACGGTCTTTCAGGCGGAATATATGGGTATCATTCAAGCGGCCGTAGCAATAGATGCTAGGAAGGTTAATGACTTCCCCATCAGAATACTGACCGACAGTAGGGCGGTACTACAAGCTCTGAGTTGCAATGGGGTGAACTCGGGACTAATATATGAATGCCATCAACGATTAAATGAGGTATGTAAAAACAACAATGTGACTCTACAATCGATAAAGGGACAAAGTGGATCCAGAGGCAACGATGCAGCGGACGAACTGCCCAGAAGAGGATCGGCTCTGGCCACTATAGGGCCGGAACCAATCATACCAATCCCCTTTGGTAACGTTCGTTCAATGGTACGTAGACACTTCACTAATCAACACGCTCAGCTTTGGAAAAATCTAATAGACTGTAGACAAGCTAGGGGAGGCCCTACCTGTAATAAACAGTCGCTTAACCAAAGTTCTAATGAGACTGAACAAGCCGCAGATCAGGATAGTAACTAGTGCTATCACAGGACATGGCACCTTTAACAAACATTTATTTACTATAGGTGTTACAGATAGTCCCCTGTGCAGAGCATGTATGGGGGTGGAAGAAACGGCGGCCCACGTGCTACTGAAATGTCCGGAGGTCGCTACGTACAGGGCTAAACATCTCGGCACGCCGGGATCACTCCCCCGAAGTTGCATGCAACATCAAGGGACTGTTGAGCTTCTTCGGGGGAGATCTCATGGCTCGAATAATCACATTATTCCTGCCCACACGCAAAATACGCGCAGAGACGTGGAGTTGCGGAAAACAGCCCGTTGCAAACTAAACTAAACTAAACTAAGTGGATGCTGTGGCCCACAGACGTGCGCATTTATACTCAATGATACAAAATCAAATGCGTAGTTACCCATAAGGACTACGGTCTTTTACTAAGGTCCTTGGTTTGATAAGGAGTTTTTTGTGCTACAAATTCTTCTTTGACATAACGATTTATGAAATTGATAATGATGGCCTTCTCTTTGGTATTAAACATTGGTACTTACTCGGGATATGTAATTGATTTGAGATTTTCGGAATTCATACCCAACTGCTTTACCCATAGACTCTACAATTACAAATAGGTTTTCATTGAGCTTTAGGGGGATACCCTTTACTTCAACATTACTAAGCCGTGACCATTGTTGCTTTGTCTCAATAACAGTTTTAAGATTAGCTATTTCCTTGTTGGCCACAGCAAGAGAATTTTGAATCTTTTCTATCTGAGATACAGGTTGGTGATATATGTTGTAAGTCGTATGACGTAGATAGTAGATACGTAAACAAGAGTGCAAACGTTTAGCCGTACGCGTACGCCTGTGTCGTGCGCTCACTGATCACTGAATCGCACTGAATGATACAAAATCAAATGCGTTGTTACCCATGAGGACTAAGATGGAATGCCTCGATTACAGTAAAAAGGGTCTCCGGTTCTCTTACAGTCTACACTCACGATACGAAACGAAATTGCACTGGTATTTCTGTAAGATCGTGGTCCTGCCCCGGTCGAGCCGACCCGTTCGTGCTACAACTAATATAGCTGCAGCGTCTACCGCGTAAAAGAAGTTAATACAATTCTACAATTTCCTATTATAAACACCCGCACGTCTGTAAACCAGGGTTGTAAAGGCCGTATGCTTGATTTTTTTCTGGTCATTTAGGATTGCCGCACCATCGAACTATAAGCATGAGGTGAGCAAAGTACACCTATCCTTGCGCACACGCGTTATTATTCTGTCCTGCACAGATTGGAATCTTCGTTGAAACTGGCATTAGAACAAATATTACGCAGTAGCACACTGTTTATGTTTCTATTATCATCTTTGAATCATGGTAGCTTTTGCAGTTGAATTTTTTTTATAGGAAAATGGTGACAATCGAGCACACAGTCCACCTGATGGTAAGTGGTTGCTGTGGCCCATAGACATCTACATTTATCCTCATTTGCGAATGCAGATGCGTTGTCAGACGGAATGCCTCTTTTCCAGTAAAAAGAGTCTTCGGTTCTCTACACTCACCATACGAAACACAGCAGCATTAAGCTGCTATTTGACGCTGGTATTCCGTGAGAGCGTGGTCCTTCCCCGGTCGAGCCGACCCATTCGTCCAACAACCGTAACGTAATATAACTGGAGAGTGGATCTACCAAGTATAAAATCGTGCGTTGTATACAACTCTTGTATAAAGCTTCCGCATTCTCGTTCACTTTGCCTACAGTAATTCCTACAAATATCTTGTGTACGCCTACCCACAGGTCAACAAATAAAATAGTCAAAACATTACTTTAACATTTCATGTAACGCAGAAACTATGCTCAGCATATTTGTATGCTCATCATGTTGCAAGAACACTCACTCAAGCATACATAATATACACCTAAAAACCATTTGCTGGTTGCACGGTTTTAGGTGCATATATACGTGAGTGCGTGTTCGTACAATAAGTTTTAGGTGTATATATACGTGAGTGCGTGTTCGTGCAATAAGGTTTTTAAGGTTTTCCGCGTCACTTGACGCGTTTGTATTTTTTGTTTGTTGGTCTAAGTTGCTACTTTACTACGACCTGATGTGTTTGACACAACTTCACATTTAGTGCGCTAAAGTTCTAACGGCATTTTGAAGTTTAAATAAAAGTGGGTATTTTCAGTCGTGCAATCATTTTGCAGCCCCTATTTTTTATCGTTATTACTCCTTTTCTGTATGTAATTTGTAAAACCAAGAAATGTTTTATTTCTTAATTTTCTTCAATCTAATTAATGTATTTATTGTCTAAATAGACGCGTGCATTTTATAAATTAATTAAATCAGGGGTTCCCAAATCTTTCGCCGCGGCGCCCTGGTGCCCCACAGAGAGTAAAAAGGGGCGTCGTGAGACGCTTATGTTCACCATTTACGGATAACTAAACTTGTATTTGCGAGTACAAAATAAACCAGATTTTCAATTGTAGCTCTAATAACAAGCAAATATCGTTCAAAGATTAATGTCAAAAAAGAAGAATAGCGGTGTATAGCGTTAGCCCGCGCTTTGAAAAAATGTGTAGATATTAAGGTCACTTGACTAAGTTTTCATTGTATTTTTAAGAAAACTATCTTTCTTTTCACTAACAATCATTCACAACTTTTTCTGCCACCAGAGCGGGGCCATTTAAAATGAGGTGTAATATTTGACAGATTTCATAGTGGGGAAATTAATTTGTTCGAAAATTGTAAAGGTTAATGTTTCTTTCTGTACCATTAGTTACATTTTGTATTTATTAAATTAAAAATAAATAAACTAAACCACAGATATTCATAAAAATATAAAAATCAAAAAATAATGTTAAAAATATTCAAACAAAGAACAAACCACAGATGCATTGTTTTGTGTATTAATATAATACTCTAGAAACTGATAAACTTTTATTAAGAACTAAATTATCAATTAAATGACATTGTGCAACAAAAAACTTCACCTCAGTGTCGACTAGCGACATCTGGTGAGCGTAAGTTTATTTGCCCTTATTATAAAAGTTTGGGAACCCCTGAACTAAATAATATCTAATCCGGTCACTATCATTAAACAAATTAATTAAGTTAGAAATATTATTTTTCTTTATAAATAGAAAAAAAACTACGAAATACATAAATATTTCGTTAGTTTACTAAATAGTGTCCTCCTAGCCTGAGATGTCTCTTTAAGTTTTATTTTCAATCTATAATATAAGCACTAAACGCAATAAGATAGAGCCTAGCCATTACAAGTAAATAGATCTAAGCGTTTTATTAAATACTATTGACTTCTTTATGTTCCGTAACTTTTTTTATTACGCAATATAAAAATTCCAAAATTCTTTGTATTCATCACTATATTTAAACGATCATTTAACTATAATTTATATATTCCTAAAGTACCTATGTTATTTTGAAACATCCTATTATTTTGTGATTTTATATAATATATAAGTAAATCCTTTATATAGTAAAAAGTGCATTTTTATTTAAAATTAGCGACCCGTCCCAGGTTCGCCTGGATAGGATCTAATGTGGCGTTATTTAGATATAAGGTGATCAATGACCATTTATTTTACTCATTCAACGATTTCTCAAAAAAACCTCGAAGTTTTTCGGATAAAGTATATTCTATATGACTAGGCGCTGCTCTCTATCTATTCCTGAAGTTTCACTGCAATCTGTTCTGTCATTCCGAATGCCATTCAGTAACGAAAACCGTTAGTGGAAGAAACAGTGCCTGGCTTATATTGTCGCAGGGCTACTAAACTTAAAACTAAAACATATCTACACACATCACTCATGTGCGCTTCATATCCTTTTTGTATTTTGTACTTTTGTAAATTTAATTTTTAAATCCGGAGACTAGCGCGCACAGACAGACAAATTTTTTAAACATGTTTATTCATGTTTGTTTTTTTTTATCAAAACGTTATCCCCACACTAGGATTTTCTCTTGTATCGTGGGAGCAGTACACAAACATAAATTACACAAGGATAAACATCCAGACCCGGAACAATTATTTGTAGGTCATACAAAATTAGTTCCATTCGGGATTCAAAGCCGCAGCGCCCAGCGCCGCATCTCATTGCTAAGCCACTGCGCCACGGAGTCATCCTTGCCGGAATTGCATACAAATAACCATCTAAGCTCGATGAAAGGCAGCCACTTCGATATTACATACATACACTTCAATTTTATTTATATGTATAGACTATTACAAAGTCCATGTTATGAGGAATTCTGTAATGATTTTTTTTACGTTTCTCGAACTATTGACATGAACTTGTTTGCATGTCCTCATGTATCCTCAATGAATCAAAATCAAATGCGTTGTTAGTTGTTACCCATGAGGACAGATGGAATGCCTCTTTTCCAGTAAAAGGGATGAGCCGTGGTAGCTCAGATGGTTAACGCTCGCTGTAAATATAACAGAACACGAGTAACCCGGGTTCGATCCCCACCGGCACCAATGAAATTGTTAATTGCAATTTTAAGTGCTGATTTACCACGTGCTCGGCGGAGAAGGAAAACATCGTGAGGAAACCTGCATGTCTAAGAAATAAGAAAAGAAAATATTTCGAAGACATGTGAAGTTTGCCAACACGCATTGGGGCAGCACGGCGGACATTTCCTTGCCCTAAATCCCTCAGAAATGAGGGGAGGCCTGTGCCCAGCAGTGGGACGTATATAGGCTGTAACTTTACTTTACTACTTTACAGTAAAAAGGGTCCCCGGTTCTCTACACTCACCATACGAAACGGCGGCATTGTACTGGTATTCTGTAAGACCGTGGTCCTGCCCCGGTCGAGCCGACCCATTCGTGCTACAACTATAATATAGCTGCAGCGTGGCTATACCACGTAAATGAAGTTAATACAATTTCCTATTATATACACCCGCACGTCTGTAAGCCAGGGTTGTAAAGGCCATATGGTTGATTTTTTCCTGGTCATTTAAGATTGCCGTCCCTTCGAACTATAAGCTTGAGGAGTACACCTATCCTTGCGCATATGTGCTATTATTCTGTCCTGCAGAGATTAGAAATTCGTTGAAACTGGCATTAGAACAAATATTACGCAGTCGCACACTGTTTTTGTTTCTATCATCTTTGAACCATGGTCGCTTTTGCAGTTGAAATTTAAATTGAACACATGATTTGCGTATGGTCTACGTCATAGTACTGTCGTCATAAGCATCGTCACAGTCCAGTTTGCGCGAGCTTACCTGCACGAGCCGTTGTACAGTCATGACTGCACAGGCCTGGACTGCGCAGGCAAGACGGAGCGTGTAGCCAGGCCATAATAGGAGTCTGTGGTTATCTCCTTGAGCGAAGCGACAGGCCTTATTAACCGCAAGTACCTTTTATCCAACACCTAATTGCGTCCCATATCCTGTGGGTTGTTGAGGGGTTTGTGGTCTAATTTCAAATTGTTGGGGTTGCTGTGTTGGTAATTTAATGTGCTTGCTTGGTCGTATTCCAAATTTATATCTTGGTTGTAATTGCATATGTATTATATTGGGGTTGAAATTGTTGAGGCTGTTGAAAGTGAGGTCTCATGTTTGGTGAGCATTGAAATATGTAAAATTTAAAACTTTGCTGTGGTGTTTGTGTATATTTGAGAAAAATAGTTTCATTGGGAATTTGTCGATAAAGGGATTTTGAGATATTGGCTGAGGTTTATATTGGGCGTTGTTCGATAATCGTAACATTTTATTTCTCGCCTGATATTGGTATAAGAAATTAACTTCTTAAAGCACTATGCTCAAAGCACTTCCTAAGGTGTCACATCATTTTAACCGTACAATGCGCAATAAGTCCTTGGGCAAATTTTATAAGAAAACGTTGATAGACATAAGGGTTTATATTATAGTACTTAATTTTACTCTTACGAAGATTAATATCTACTATTCTATTAACTTTCGCAATCAATGTACTCTATATTGTATTCCATGCAGAAATCGAGATGTGATTCGCCGTTTTTAATTTTTTAAAGCTTCCGATTCGATCGCAATACACTCTTCGGACCGTGGATCACCGAAATGTTGCTCAAAAGTTAATTTTAATTTTCCCCAGGTTTCAATATCTGGTCTTTCATTAATAAGGGCGGCAGGTCTGCCTACTAATTTTGATGTAATTACTGGAAATAAGTACAAATCTTCATAGATAGATAGATCACACTTTGTTTCACGCTAAAAAAAACATAAATATTAACAAAAAATGAGAGAAAGAAATGTGGTACAACGGGCGCTCTTATCGCTAAGAGCTATCTCTTCCGGACAACCTTTGGATGGACAGGATTACAAGAAAACAAAACATATATGTGGTATATATATATAATACATGTAAATATATAAAAGTATTAATATATATTTTGATACTACTTATTACATATTAAACTATTACTATTATAAATCTTATCCTGTATTTCTTATTCTCTACACAAACAACTGTATAACATATTTACATTTACGAATGAATAAATTAACGCTATACGCTGAATGTATGTGGAGCAATGAATGATAAGATGGATGAAGTATGCGATATGATGTATGATAGATGAATAAAAGCGGAAGGGAAAGGTGGTCACTACACACAAGGCATATATACCGTGTACTGGTCCGGTGTAGACGAGACCGAGCGGGCATGCCAGGGAGTCGGTATCATCCTTTCAGAAAGAATGGATCAATGTGTGAAAGAGTATGAATGTGTAAGCCTGAGACTGCTGGCTGGTACGTATGGATGTTGAAGCAAAGAAGAGAGCATGGCTAGATTTACTAGCAACCAAAGCGGCGGTATGAATGATGAGATTGAAAGAGAAAAGGCAGAGTTTAAACGTCTAAATAAGAGAGTTAAAGAATTAGTTGAAAGGAAAAAATGTACAAATCTTGCTAGAGATAACGGATAAGAATGATAGAAGAACATCGGATAACTTCCAGGCAAATATTAAAATGTTCTGGAAACTCATAGAACTCAAGACCAGGGAACATTCAAAACAGCCTAGATTAAATGCGATACGAGACGAGAACGGCTGTATTCTGAATGATGAAGTCTTGAGTCTAAAGAGATGGAAGGAATGTTCTGAAAGCGTATTTATGAGTGAGGAAACGTGTGAACTAAATGAAATAGAAATTCCGAAAGAAGATGAAAGATATAGGAAGGTAGAAAGAAAGCAATGAAAAGCATGAAATTAGGTAAGGTACCCGGATATGATAGAGTTTCACTCGAAATGCTAAGGGCTGGAGAGGAAGTGGTGTCAGGCTTGATATACACCTTGTTTAATTTATGTTGGGAACTAAAGCGGGTACCGGGAGACTGGTGCAAAGTCGCGATAGTCCCAATATATAAGGGAAAAGGGTCGCAAGCAGGACTGTAAAAACTACCGTGGTATCAGCTTTCTTAGCATTGTGGGAAAACTGTATGCTAAGGTACTAATTGAAAGAGTTATGAAAGAAACTGATGAAAAAATTTGGGATGTGCAAGCGGAATTTAGAAAGGGAATGGGGTGTACAGATCAAGTCTTTTCCATGCGCATGATCGCTGAGAAGTTTTTGCCCAAAAACCAAAAAGGTTTTTGTGCGTTCATGGGCTTGGAAAAGGCTTATGACAGAGTGGACAGGGATGTGTTATGGCAAACACTGAACTCATTTGGGTTGAGCACTGGATTGATACAGGCACTGATGTCTCTTTATAAGGACCCTAGTGCTTGTATTAGGATCAACGGGGTCTACTCGGCCTGGTTTGGCATCCATAAAGGTGTCAGACAGAACTGTGTGGTTTCACCGTGGCTGTTCAACCTATTTATGGACAGTTGTTTGGAAAAGCTGAGGAATGCGAATTAAGAATGGGTGAGTTAACCGTCAAATGCCTTTTGTATGCCGATGATCAATTCACACTTGCGACGTTGGCGGCCGAGTTGCAAATGACAGTTACGTTAATGAACTAGACTAGAGAGATAATTAAAAGAAAGAGTTATGAAAGTGAACGCAAGTAAGACGAAAGTTATGGTTTTTGAAAGAGAAGAAAGTAGAACGATATGTGAAATAAGAATAGAAGGGGAGATCGGTCGAGCAAGTAGATGAATTTGTATATTTGGGATGTGTATTCAGCAGGGATAGGAGATATGGTAAGGAATAGAACGACGAGTGAATGCGGGAAAGAGAGTAAATGGGGCTCTGCACTCTATTGTGAAGAGTCATGGAAATGCTTCACAGTGCTATGTCGGTCCCTACTTTAACGTATGGTAGTGAAAGTTGGGTGTGGCAGAAGAAGCACGAGAGTAGAATAAATGCAGTAAAAATGCGGTCGCTAAGGAGTATGTTAGGGCTGAATCTGAGTGACAGGGTGAGAAACTGTATGATAAAAGAAGAGTGTGGTTTGCAAGATGATGCGGTGACTAGGATTAAGAAAGGAATGCTTCGGTGGTTTGGTCATGTAGAAATAATGAGGAAAGACTGACAAAGCAAATACATACAATACTCTTTATTGTACACAAAATAATACAAAGCACAACAAACTAAAAATTGATAAATTCATGTACAATTAGGTGGCCTTATCGCTAAACAGCGAGAGCCAGGCAAACCTTGGTGAAGGAGATCTTTTACATATAAAAATATAGAAGTGTGCATAAATAGTAGATAAAAATTATACATAACACAACATATATATACATCAATATACATACATAATTATACATATTTATACATACACAAACCTTATCAAGAATAGTAGATATGAGAATCATCATCATCATCATCATTACACCCTTTCACAAGTTCACTGCTGAACATAGGCCCCCAAGTAATGCTACAAAGCACGGTCCTGGGCCACCTGCATCCATCGACTTCCTGCATGTTTTACCAGATCGTCACTTCATCTAGTGGGGGGTCGCCCTACACTACGCCTACTACGGTACGAAGCGATAAATATATTAAATAGAACACATATTTGAATAATAATTTTTAACCAGTTTTTTGAAAGACTCAATGCTTTGGGTTTTCTTAATTGTTAAAGGAAGCGAGTTCCATAATTTGATTGCTTTGACACAAAAGGAAGGATGAAAAAATTTTGAGTTGTGAGCCGGCATTCGCAAAATTAGTTTATCAGATAATCTGGAATGATTTTTATTTGCACCCGCGAACAAATTTTTTTCTTTTAGATACCTCAGTGTTTTAGGATCAAATAGTACACAGTACAGTTGAGATAGAATGTGAGTATTCCGACGAAGTCTGATAGGAAGCCACTTGAGCTTAGTACGAAACTCGGAAACATGATCATATTTGCCGAGGCCAAATATGAACCTAATAGCGAAATTCTGAAGACGCTCAAGTTTATTTAATTGATCCTCAGTAAGATTAGAGTAGCATACATCAGCATAATCAAGGATAGGGAGTAACAAGGACTGTGCCAGTAAAATTCTAGTAGGAATGGGTAATGAGTTACGCAAACGTCGTAAGGAAGATATGTTGCAGAAGTGAATGGAAGAGTCGGAAAGGAACGTCCTAGGCGAAAGTTTGTCGACTAAATTGGCGATATATTAAAAATGGGCCAACGTAACCGACGAGCATATATGCAGTATGTCAGGATCGTGCTAAATGGAAGTCTGTAGTCTCTGCCTAACCCTCTGGGTGACAGGCCTGAGTGTTTATGTATGTATCTATGAATAAATTAAGTAAATTTTCATAGTCATCAAATTTAGGAATAAAACTAGAAAATTCTTGGGGAATCTGTGTTATTTTAGGCATTTTTATAAAGTATATTTATAATTAATTAAGTTGAGTAGTAATATTCAATAAAATTTGTAATAATTTAACATTTTTATTTTATTTTAATACTTTAAATAGAATTTAATTTAATTTACTTATTTTTAATTAAAAGAAATATAATAACGCACTTCAAATTTTGGAAACAACGCTACCACTTTCTAGGCTATTATAATTAAAATGGAATAGCGATTGGGTCTACACACATACTTACATTCTGAAGCGTGACGTCCCCGCTGCTTTTCTTCTGAACGAATTGGTTTAGTTCGTGGATTATTGTTGAAAACGTTAGAAAACGCTCGTCGTATTTAACTGAATTTTTAAATTTTTAAATGAAGTAAAACGCGACGTGAAAATCATACCGGCTGCGTCAGTCAAGTTATGCAGGGGGAGGACCGAACCGGAGGACGTTTCAAACACACATTATTAATTAAAGATGTTTAATCGCTACAAGAACTCCCTTATGACTAATTTAGCAGCTCAGCAGATTCAGTTTGCCCACTCGGCATATGCCTTAGTAGTTAGGTTGTACCAGTTCTGGCGCACTTGTAGAAAGGTTGTACCAGTTCTGGCGCACGACGTTCGTCGACTCACAATCCTAAAAAAAAAAAAGAAAAGGTTTTGGCATGCTCTGATCACGAATCTGCGGTCCATTTTTGCGTAGGATGCACGGTTCCGGAGATGTGCAGATCAATTAACTCTTATCTAATTGATATCCGCTGCGAGCCTCAACCGTCATTAGCGCTCCATTGTCCTTATCTACTTATCTATTGTTGATTGACTACCGTCATTATCTATTATTCGTCAGCGTGTGGGTCGGCTTATGCTATTGTATTATACTCCTTTGTTCCTATCTACAACACTAATCTGAATCATCAATAAAACACATTACCTAATTTTGTTAAAATTTTTATTTATAAAATACAAAATCTTATTACTTATTATCTATAAAATAGTAGCGAAACATCTCATCCACTAAAATATCGTTGTACAATGTGTTTTCTGTAAATATACTCGTAAAACTATGCATTGAACATCCCTGAAACTTATATAGCAAATACATTAAGCAATATTCGCCACAAACTGAAGTCCACTCATTCTGAATCCTATCAACATTCCAGTTCCATCTTTTACAATTTCTTTTAAAAAACTCTAGATGATATCGTACAGGTGCCGGTCCGAATGAATCAAAATATTGACCGACGTCATTCGTATCGATATATAAAGCTACCCAATGTGACCCTGGTTTATCATCTGTATCCAAATTGCATATTATATACGTTGGTACGTGGGTGTACATGGGTAGTTTATTGGCAGCATAAACATTATTTTCTAGAGTGGGGTGAATCTTTTTCAGATGTTGTTGTACATCTAGTGTATCCATAATATTACTGCTATTAGTAGATTATTACAGTACCAATCTACTCAATGACTTATATAGGAATGATCAATTATAATGATATCTAAATATTAAATTGCTTTCTTTGTGTTATACAAAACGTATTTGCGTCACCAATACACTGAACAAGACACGACAGGAAGGACGTAGGAATGTAGAGATAAGCAACAGAATGTAAGGTAAGCTTGTTGACGCATAAAGATACTATCAATTCTACTGCAGAAATTCTTTAGATTAGAATTATTACTCACTGGTACTATATAAGACCAAGCAACTGCAGTCATGGAGTTAGTGTACGGTCGTTTGACCGCAGTGGATCTATCAATACTACGTTTGTGTTACTTCAACGCATCAAAGGCCATGGATGTAAGTGTTTATTCTATTGACGAACTTACTTTTCTTTCTGTTATTTTCTTACGTGTGTATGATTTAGTATTAACAAATTATATTTAAATATTATGTGTGTGTATATGGTTAAGCCGTGGTAGCTCAGATGGTTAGCGCAAAATGTAAAATTCATAGTACACGACCGGGGTTCGATCCCCGCCGGCACCAATTAAATTGTTAATTACAATTTTAAGTGCTGATTTACCACGTGCTCAGCGGTGAAGGAAAACATCGTGAGGAATGCATGTCTGAGAAAATTTCGAAGACATGTGAAGTTTGCCAACACGCATTGAGGTATCACAGCGAACATTTCCTAGCCCTAAAACCCTCTCAGAAATGAGAGGAGGCCTATGTTCAGCAGTGGACTTTAATAGGTTGTAACTTTAGCTTTTTTAACTTTTATGATTAAGTGTTAACAAATTGATATTAACATGATAACTGTGTTGTTGCAGAAATCATTGAGCTTCGATGAAAATACCTATAAACAGTATTACTACTCGCCACTCTCCCCTCAAGAAGAGAGTGATGACATCGTCATTAATAATAACACATGCGATGGTGGAAAAAGAAAATCGCAATCGATTGATCATTTTTTTGAAGCTGAATCAAAAATAAAAAAGAGGAAGCTGTTATCATCAACCGTAGCACGAGCCGCTAGAGATGGTGTATCATACATTTCTACTAATTCTGACGACGGAGACCAAGCGACGCATCTCATCAAAATTGAAATGTACGATATGAAGAAGCTATCCAAGATTCCAACTACTGATCATTGGAAACATGCTTCCACGAGGATTAAATATTACGTAAAGACTAATAAGGATAGCATCTACGACAACACAAACGCCCTCGTATACAATATTACAAAGACAATAGCAGAAAGTGAAAAAGTTAAAAAATACTTTTTTAACAATGACAGTCATTAGCTGATCATTAGTGAATGTGATTCTGTTTACTTAAATTACAGGAAGACAAGAGCAGAAGAAAGAGATGAGTGTGGCATACGTGTACAGAACACATCATTGAAGAACAAAACTACAACACTGAGTGGAGATGAAAACGAGAATATGCAGTACTCAAGAGCTGAATATCCATTCTTCAGTTCAAAATCTAACCGGTTGCTCAGTTTCGAAAACTGGCCTCTCGTTATGCGACAGAAACCTGAAGATCTTGCAGAAGCCGGTTTCTTTTATACTGGCCATGCAGACAGGACCAAGTGTTTCCATTGTGGTGGTGGCTTAAAAGATTGGGAAGATGATGATGATCCTTGGCAGCAGCATGTTCAGTGGTTTAGTCAGTGTGATTATGTAAAATTTAAACTCGAACAGAGTTTTGTATTAGATTAAATAGAATATTTATAAAGAAATAAAAAATAATATATTGCATATAATTTGTTTTATTTAATTTTATAATGTTTCACATAGTTACATACACACAAAATGCATTACACATAACTCATAAAATCTAACACACAACACATATTATAACCTTAACTACTATAGTCTACAGTAACATTTCTGTTTTTATCTATCTCAATAATATTATCAAACTCAGCATAAACTATACAGTTAATTGTTTGTATTAGTGAGGATTCAAATCGTACTTCTAATCTTACACTACCATGCTTTATGAGATTCCAATGAGCTGATGAGTTGGCTGATAAATCAGGAGTTAAGTCAAATGCTAATAGACAGTAACCTTTGGCATACTGTTCACAAGAGATTCCATTTCCTTCATTAAGAAAGTGAATACCAGTTCCCGAGAATAGAGTATGATATGCTGATGTAAATATGCTATTATTAAAAGATGGTTGCAAAGCTTTTGAAGGTATTTGTTGACCATCAATATATAAGCTGAAAGAATTAATACCATAGTTTTCAAAGTTAAATGGATTTTTAGTAAGGGAACCATTAAATGCAGAATTGTTCACAAATCCAATTATACATCTTTTGGGTACCTGCCCTAAAAATATATTATCAAGAGTTTTTCCTTTGAACACCCGATGGAATTGTTAAAACTTTTATTTCAGCTCGAGTAATAGGATATTTAGCAGTGGTAGAAGCTAAAACTTTTTGATGTGCGAGTAATACACTTGGATTAATTCGTGCTCGTCGAACAATAAGAGATGCGTCCGTAATGCAAACTTTAAACTTTACATCGTTTGACCCAGCAATTAAATTAAAGCTCTCTCTCGATCGAACCAATTTAACACTCATTTCAACACCATTAATTAAAAATTTATCTTGGTTGAAAATGTCACCGTGAAGATGACCAATCATTTCTATTTCCTTACTTTCACTAATCAATTCCTGTCTTTTAACAAATCCTATGTTTTTACCATCCGTAGAATCCATTTTTCCTGCTGTATCATCATACCAAAGACTACAAGTAAGATGAGATTGTTTAGCAGCAGGAGCATAGTTTAAAAGGGTTTCCATGTATGCTCGATATGCATAGGTATTATTAGGTGGTGATACAAGTTTTTGGTTTAAATAAACATCAAGTTGACTAAAAAGTGAATGCAGCCAATTATTTACAGGTGCTACTATTGTAGTAGATATCAAGTTAGTTGAATCTTGATTTAATACTTTTGCCTTTATGTGGAGTAATGTATGAGACAAATCTATGTAGTCATCGCCTGTCCCAGGAACTTGAAACTCGATAGGTCCATCATCACCAAGAGATGAAATTGGTTTATAATGAATCCACAATCCATTTTCAATGCTAGTTTGTGTAGACGGTAGTGCAAACAAATCCAATTCTGACTTAACGCACTCGCAAGAATGATTATGAAGGAAAGACATATTTAATTTGAAAATATATCTTTGTTATTTTTTGGCTTTAGACCAAGTTTTTTCGCAGCTTTCACTTTAGCAGTTAATGGTGGAATGAACGAGGTCAATCGTTTTCTTTTAGTTTTATACCCAGATCCTGTCATGTTAAATTGATCAATTTTCTCATCAGCCTTTCGTTTTAAATTCTTACTAACTTGCTTTAGACGATCTTTTATTGAGGCTTCCATAGGACGCGCTTGAACCATATCCGATAAAAGTCCTACTCCAGCGCTTAATGCCTCCTTACCAATCACTCGAGCACCACTTGAAAGTAAAGGTAAAACTGATCTAAATAACCCCCCCCTAAGAAGCTCCCAATACCATGACCGCGTTGGTATGGTGCATCCTTATAAATTACTCCAACTCCTGACCCAGCTTGATGTGTATAATAATTTTCATATGGACATTTATGATGATCACGAAGAGAATTCATTATTATAATTTTCGGAAATGTAGTTTAATACACACGGTTCCAAACTGGAATGGTATTTTTTGTCCTGTGCTCGATCTTATAACTATTTCCAGCGTATCGAACTCTCTTCGCATAACAGGTAAGTAGTGAGGTTGAGAGAAAACGTGCATTTTATTTGCACCATAAATGTATTTTGTAGGATCTAATGAAATGACTCTTAGTAAAGGAGTCATAACATCACCCACAATCTGAGGATCGATAATGTCGCAATATATAAAGAGTTGAGATGGTAACCCTAAGTGTAAATTAGCAGGACACTTTCCAAAACTTCTCTCTAGGAGATTTTTATTTGGTTCATAACCTAGTTGTAAACTTAATTTGGGTGATAATGTTACGGAAGTTGTATTTTTATCCAAAACAGAAATAGACACAAATTTTGTTATTTCATCATAGCGAAATTTCAAGTTCTCTCCGATACCATTTAACACTCTTAAAATATGCTCAACGTTATCATAGTTGGTAGCTGGAATATGTTTTTTGTAGTACACTGTGGATGGTTTATCTTCATTAGGCATTAACATAGATTTTGTAATGTATATAACATTTTCATGATCTTGAACAGTAAACATGGTACATGGATATTGAAACTCGACAACTCCAACCGACCATTCACCTTCTAATTTAATAGCTTTCGGTAATTTCGTTGAAAAATTTGTGGTCTTGTTATCAGGAAAGTATTCCATTGAACTATTGCTGAGCAAAGTTAAATAAAAACTTTCTTTATTCATATTTCTTTTAAACTAGAAGCTAAAATCCAACTGTTAAATTTATCTGGATAACCTTTCCACTTCACTAATACTTCTTTTCTGTTACCTGAGTAACGAGTGTCAATTATTTTATCTATTTTATATTGTGAGGTGGGGTTGTAAGTGATTTTCTGTAATTCTCTTTCATAAAAAGTACCAACTATTGGTTCATTTTGTAAATCTGTTATTGTATAAACAACCCATGGAGATCTATCAATTATTGAAGATATAATAAATATTTCATCACTCCAATTTGATTCATATCCTTTTTTGGAAAGCATGTTTATATTTAGTTATTCGAACATAATCACCCACATTGAAATTTGGTTTAGGATTTTCTAAAGAAAGTTTGTTTGACCGTCTTTCATAAAGATTAGTCCAAACTGTCTAATTAATACTAGGGTGAAAGCTGTGATTGTAAGAGTATATTAAATCTTGTAAAACATCTATATATCTATAAGTATTATTATGAGTGAAATAACGCCACATTTTCATTTTTAGAGTTCTTTGAAATCGTTCAACAATACTGGCCTTAATGTCAGGATTGTTAGTGGTATAGTAATTAATCTTTTTGGATTTAAAGTATTTTTGTACATCTTTTGAAACAAATTCTGTACCTTTATCAGATTGTATGTGAGTAGGTGTTAAATTACTTTCAGTAAATATACTTTCAAAACATTCTTTAGTTGTTTCTGAGTTTTTCTTTTTCATTGGTCTTGCAAAAGCATATTTACTAAATACATCAATAACACAAAGTATATACTTGAAACCATCATTATATTGAGAATAAGTTCGCATATCACTTAAATCAGCTTGCCACAGTTCATTAATATTTGATAGAATGTACCTATTACGCGGGAATTTTTTTCGAATGGGTTTATGTAATGTGTATGTTTCTTGTGATTTTAACCATTCCTTTACTTGCTTTTTATTCATTTTACCCTTCATGGCTTTTGATAATTTATCAATACTACCAAAACCAGCGGGGTTAGATGGATCATAATAAATCCTGTTAATTTCTTCTAGTACGGGGTCCATTTTTCCCACTCAAGCCTTTTACGTATTTTAGTTGTAGACTTTTTATCTCTACTGCTCGGTGTAGAAAACTCTTGAAATTCAATCTCAGAGGGTTTGTTCAGATCTTTTGCTTGAAGTTGGTTAATAACTCACATCTCTTTGTATTTCCAATATAAGTAAGTGGTACTTTAATATCTTTTAATGCTTCAGCAAATCTATCCCACCCTACTGGATCACTTCTTTTTAAGGGTCTTAGTGAATCATTTATTAAATCAACAATATTACTTCCAGGAATTTTTTCATTATCAATTATGACTGTACCTTCATTATCCCAATGTATTTTACCTTTACTTGTTTCAACTAAGTTTAATAATAACTGTCCTTTTTTATTATAAGTTTTTGGTATTAAACTTAGTATTTGAGCTGGTGTGTAAAGTGGATTTTCAACATTTTCTTTACTTTTGATGGATCGATTCTCCTCCAACAAAGATTCAGCATCAACTGAAGTTTTTAGATCTCTATCTTTATTTTTAAAACCAATTTTAGACTCGATTAAAACTACTTTTACGGATTTTATCGCGTTTATTTTTACTTTTTGTTTTTAATTCCCGACGTTTCGGGCGCTTTCCAGCACCCATGGTCACGGGGGACTGAGATGACTGACGTCCCGATGTCATTATTAACCCCAAGTACCTATAATTAAAAAACCCAGAGTACCTATAATTAAAAAAGCTGAAGGTACTCCGGGTTTAACAATGACATCGGGACGTCAGTCATCTCAGTCCCCCGTGACCATGGGTGCTGGAAAGCGCCCGAAACGTCGGGAATTAAAAATAAAAAGTAAAAATAAACGCGATAAAATCCGTAAAAGTAGTTTTAATCATGTGCAATGTTCGCGTAAATATAAGAAATCACAATTTTAGACTCTTTGAATCTTCATTAGATGTATCAGAATAAATTGGTAATCTGAGTGGTTGACGATCCTCTTCGGTAAAATGAAGGTATCTTTGCAGTGTTTGTAAATATAACATCCATTTCTTTCGGTCTTCCATCTTACTATTTATAATATTTTGCATTTCAATATCTAATCGAGATAAACTACTACTCGTATTAACCTTATTTTCTTGTTTTAATTTTTCAATCAATCCAGGTTCGATAAGTATCATTTTCTTTGCATTTTCCATGTTAACTGGCTAGTCCACTCACTAATCCACTCAATATTGCACCTAATATTATTGGTAAGAAAGCCCCTCCTTTTTGTATAATTATATTTTTTCTTAGTTTATGTTTACACTTACGCACTAGTTGACGGAGTATATTTTTGTGTTTATTCAATTTTTGTTTATCTTGATCTTTAAGAGGTACTTTTCCTTGTAAAACGTTATGAATACACTCACAAATACAGTTAATTTCTTCTTCATCACACGTTTTAAGTAATGCTCTTTGATATTTTGGTTTAAGCGTATGCAAAGCGTTTAGCAAATGTTTATGCGTTGTGAGTCGACGATGCATCATTTAGCAATGATTTGAAATGTTTGATTCTTGGTGTATTTAAACTCTTTTGTGGGGACGTAGACTGTGCAGAAACCATTAAATGGGAAGACATTTGTCTTGATACGACAAAAATCATTGGTATTCTGTTTTAAATCTACCATTAAATATCCATGCGCCTCTAGAGTTGCATCCCTGTAGGCATCTTCAATAAATTTTGGGTTATCTGGTGACACTTGTCGTGCTAAATATCTTATTTGAGTTTTATCTCGAGGGTTTTTAAAATATATTATATAACTTGAGTTTAAGGATATGTCTCTTTGCCCTTTACCCTGATGAAATAAATTTTGTGTTAAATAAAATACACTAAGATTCCTGTGATGACTACCTTTTGCAAATATATCCACAATTCTTCCATCGGACTCTCTCATTAGATCATCAATAATAACAAGATGTGGGTTTTCACCGTCAAACATATTAACATTTGGAATTCCTTGATGGTAGTTAACATTTGGTAAATTATATAAAGGTTGCATTTCATCAAAGCACCATGTGATCTGATTAAAATCACAATTACATATTTCTGTAACTGATTTTATAAAATTTGTTACAAAATTTGACTTCCCACATCCACTTGGCCCCGCCACAATAGCAGTAAACGGATGGATAAAGTGAAACATTACACACGTCTAAAGTTCTAAGGGGTGAAATAAAAAATGAAAGTGTTGGTGTTAACAATTAATATATATTGCAAACATTATATAAAACAGAATGATCTGTATACTATTTCTAACACAATTAGTACATCATAATTTTACAATCAACTCAACCTCAAATAAATGCACACATACACACACTACACACACACACACGCAAATATAAACAACAATTAACTTAAATTATTTACAATAAATCAACGATTAAATATGTAATAAACTCTACGCCATATTATACTATTATCATTATTTTACAATCAATACAAATTTTATTTACATGCAGACATAAAATTAAAAACTATCAACACTTAACGCAGTTTATAATGACCCCAAGCTAATGTTTCAATATTATTATCTAAAATATGCCTCTTTGTGTCATTATATGATAAACCAATCTTATTTAATTTTTGTGTAAAAATTGTGTGTTTAATTGATTTAAATCTAAGCATACTATAATATTGCACTTTTTTATTAAATAGAGAAGACTTATAATTATCCATGGTCATCTTTTTAGTGATACATTTATTTACCCCTTTTGCCTTGGCTATAGTCTTATTCTCTAAGTTAAAAGCGTACATTTTGGATCGTAAACCCACAAATTCTTTCATGATTTTACCATTATTTTCATCTTTATAAAAACCTAATTTCTTTTTATTTAATTTTGGATATTCAAAAATATTATTTGCATCATAAGCTGAGGTATCAAAGTATGATGAAAGGTCAGGTTTTATATCAGAGTAAAAATCATCTGTAAATATATGATATATTAAACTATCCGTATCTGTATACAATAATTTGATTTTACTAAACTTTTTAACCATATAGTTATAATTAAAATCATACATTAATGTTTTTGAAATATCTAAAATGCAAAACCCTAAATAAATTGGTTTGTTATATATTAACTTTGTTTTTCGCAACTGAACCGCAACTAGGTTTTCCGAAAATACTGAAAGACTATGAAATTGTGGTTTAGCGATTAGATCTTGAGCACCTAAAGCTTTGCCCTGGTTCTCCCAGTGTGTAACTAATTTTATGTTAACCCTTTTTTCAATATTCTCCATAGTCTAGACTGAATTATTCATTAATTTATAAAAATCTTTTTCGAAATCTGATTTTGCTAACGTTCTTAATTTTGTGTTTAGATCTATGTACATCTTCAACCAGCGAGACTGTTTAAATTTTAAAACTCTATGAATTTTAGTTAATTTAACCCCCATTTCTATGCACTGCTTTAAATTTCTGTAATGAATTACATATTTATCTTTATTATTTAAATTTGGGACTAGTTTATTTTCATTAATATTGCCTGCACAAATGTTTTCGGGGCATAAAGGAAAGTCCGAATGTAAATCATGAAGTTCATCTGGATATTCCAAATCAACTTCTAAAATAAAACCGAAGTTCGATGTCTCAGACACATTAAATTCTGTATTCGGATTTACCCATTCGAATCCACCAGTAGGAAGACATTGAGACATAGCCCAACCATATAAATTGTTGGCATCAAAATATGTGATATATGAATTTGGTTTCCCTGCATCATAATCCCCCATATATTTGTTATTAGCTCTAGCATAACGATTACTACATTGAGATACACCACCCCTGATACCTGATCTAATAAATGCAATTTTCTCATAATCTGTTAAAAGTTCTAATTCTATTTTTGTATATTTTAACATTGCATCCCAACTTAAACCGGGTGCTGTGTAATAATGGGCAGGGTCTAAATCATAAGTATTAATACATAACTTTCTAAAGTTTTCAAATACATCGGTTAAAAGTAAAACGTCTGTTTTTAAATACAGGTTTGAATAATCTAGCATATTACAACCCCCAAAGTGTTCCCAAACATCTTTAGCATGATTGTAATCATCATTTGAAATATGGGAATCTGTGAGCGAGCTATAAAAAAATTTTTGTTCGGGGGAGCGATGTTAGGCTTAAACTATCATAATTTGTCATAAGTTCATAAGGATAAACGCCTTTCCGTTTTAAACGAAAGAAATCTTCATCATTAGGATAATTTCTACGTAATTCTTGAAATTGATCATTACTGAGATTTTTGGCCAATTCTTCTAATTTACATGATAAAAACTTAAATGAATCTATGAATCTTAATATAATTTCGTGGTTATTCATTTTTAATTTTTTGGAAAAGGATATATATTGTTCTTTATTTAGAGGGATAAATTCGACTTCACCATCACAAAAGTTTAACGCGTGAACAATAAAATGAGCATCATAGTGACTAAGGTTGTGTAAAAATATTGGTATATAACGAGGTTTCCTGAACTTTGAGCTACATGATTCGTGAGCAACACCTATAAAACTACCGGTGTACCAATCAAAATCATAAAAATGTTCTGCTAACTCTGTTTCACAAATATGACAAATGGTTGCATTTGAAATTTGGTTTTTGTCTTCATTTGTTAGCGGAAGTGGAGGATATTTTTGAAGTCTATTTATTTCTTTGAGATTGTTAGATAAACTTTCCATAAACACTTGTGCACAGTTGGGTCCGCAATACGTTACATATTTTGATAATTTATCATCATATGAACATTTTATATAATAACCAAAACTATGTACTTCATGTTTCTGAATATTGTGTGTGAAAGGTTTGGAAGGATCGTTAGAACATGATTCTATTGGTTTTAAAAATGCTTCATTATCAGCATAAACTACGAATGGTATCTTCAACTTTTTTTCATAACTATCAAATTTAATTTTATCATTTGAAATAGGTTGACCAAACCAATTCTTTTTTTTTAAAGTTTCACTGTTTGGTAATTCTGTACAAATGTGGGCACAATCGTATTGTTCATGGTTATTTAAACTTTCCTTAGATGGAAAGTGAAGTAGGAATGCTTCGCAAATGTACATGATGTGACCGTCTTTTGAAATTTGTTTACTGACTAATCGCGATAAATTTTTTATGTAACAATAATGATTTTTCCTTCCTTCAGTCCTTTTTTCAGTCCTTGGAAAAAAATAATAAATTGATATGTCTATCTTTACGACACTTTGTTAAAAATAATGGACCTACTATAGAATTACATCGTTTTTCTTTATTATATTCTAACCCAAAAACATTAATACTAATATCATTTAATTTCTCTACTTTTGCTATGTCAGAAATTTTAACTGGAAAGGAAATACCATTAAATTTAAGTTTATTTGCATGTTTAACGTACGATGATACACGATTCGCGTCTTTGTTTACGGGATATAACGCCGAGAGTAACGCCCATTTAAAACAAAAATAATCCTTGCTTTTTACATTTATAACAGCCTTTTTTAATTTTATGTCACGAGGAAGATCTATGTATGAAGTACCGCGTAGGGGGTTAAATTTATTAACATTCATGTCTATAGATTTTATGTTTTTTAGACTCCATCCACTATCTTTTTTTTCAAATGCACTAATTTTAGTAGTAATTGTATCATTTAAAGATGAAAAAAAAATATTTAAGTCATCTCCTTGACAAATAATATAGTTAAGCGTTTGAAAATCGAACGTATCATGAATATCTTTAGTTTGTTGAACAAAATCAGCATGCAATATGAAGTTTACTTTAAAAATTATGTGTTGATGAATACACTCTTGTATTAAAAATAAAATATCATCTTTAATAGAATTTAAAAATAGTTCAGGAGTTTCAAAATTTACCAATGTCGAACTATCTACTCTACTCTTGATTTTATAAGTTAAAATCCTATTTCCAAAAGCAGATTCAATAACACTAACGTTTGATAAAGAATTATGTGAATTTAAAAGATTATTTTTGTGAACATTACTTTTAAAAGGATTAGCTAAATACCGTTTCTTGATAAATATATGACACGTTAGACATTCCACTTGATCTTCGTTACTGATACTGTTCCCTGCAGAGGTAGGCGCTTCTGCTTCCGTTGTTGGTTTTTTGATGATCTTGGGTTCTTTGCTGCTCGTTCGCTTCGTTCCTCTTCCAAGTTGTAGTGGTTGACTACTAAAATGTTTAAATTTATTAAAAACTGTACAAGACATTGTGTAAATTATGATCGAAATGAATGTTTATTTTACTTACTTAAACTGTGTTTCAACCATCGCACAGTGATTATACAACTCATCATCATACGATGAATCGAACAGTTGATCCTTCTACATTTCATCACAAACTTTAGACAACTCCTGATTTAATTCGCTGTTGAATAGTTCCGTATTCTCTTCCATGGTTGTGGAGAAGAAAGCACTGGTGCACACTTCACTGAAGTCTGCCATCCTTATAGTAAAGAAGAAAATAGGTAGCAAAGTAACAGTTCAGTGTTGGTAGACCAACTGATACCCAAATTTCAAATAATGTCCGATATTTAAGTCTAACAAAGGATTAGAAATAGAATATAATGAGTACACGGAAGTAATTTAAGTAAACAGAATCACATTCACTAATGATCAGCTAATGACTGTCATTGTTAAAAAAGTATTTTTTAACTTTTTCACTTTCTGCTATTGTCTTTGTAATATTGTATACGAGGGTGTTTGTGTTGTCGTAGATGCTATCCTTATTAGTCTTTACGTAATATTTAATCCTCGTGGAAGCATGTTTCCAATGATCAGTAGTTGGAATCTTGGATAGCTTCTTCATATCGTACATTTCAATTTTGATGAGATGCGTCGCTTGGTCTCCGTCGTCAGAATTAGTAGAAATGTATGATACACCATCTCTAGCGGCTCGTGCTACGGTTGATGATAACAGCTTCCTCTTTTTTATTTTTAATTCAGCTTCAAAAAAATGATCAATCGATTGCGATTTTCTTTTTCCACCATCGCATGTGTTATTATTAATGACGATATCATCACTCTCTTCTTGAGGGGAGAGTGGCGAGTAGTAATACTGTTTATAGGTATTTTCATCGAAGCTCAATGATTTCTGCAACAACACAGTTATCATGTTAATATCAATTTGTTAACACTTAATCATAAAAGTTAAAAAAGCTAAAGTTACAACCTATTAAAGTCCACTGCTGAACATAGGCCTCCTCTCATTTCTGAGAGGGTTTTAGGGCTAGGAAATGTTCGCTGTGATACCTCAATGCGTGTTGGCAAACTTCACATGTCTTCGAAATTTTCTCAGACATGCATTCCTCACGATGTTTTCCTTCACCGCTGAGCACGTGGTAAATCAGCACTTAAAATTGTAATTAACAATTTAATTGGTGCCGGCGGGGATCGAACCCGGGTCGTGTACTATGAATTTTACATTTTGCGCTAACCATCTGAGCTACCACGGCTTAACCTTATACACACACATAATATTTAAATATAATTTGTTAACACTAAATCATACACACGTAAGAAAATAACAGAAAGAAAAGTAAGTTCGTCAATAGAATAAACACTTACATCCATGGCCTTTGATGCGTTGAAGTAACACAAACGTAGTATTGATAGATCCACTGCGGTCAAACGACCGTACACTAACTCCATGACTGCAGTTGCTTGGTCTTATATAGTACCAGTGAGTAATAATTCTAATCTAAAGAATTTCTGCAGTAGAATTGATAGTATCTTTATGCGTCAACAAGCTTACCTTACATTCTGTTGCTTATCTCTACATTCCTACGTCCTTCCTGTCGTGTCTTGTTCAGTGTATTGGTGACGCAAATACGTTTTGTATAACACAAAGAAAGCAATTTAATATTTAGATATCATTATAATTGATCATTCCTATATTAGTCATTGAGTAGATTGGTACTGTAATAATCTACTAATAGCAGTAATATTATGGATACACTAGATGTACAACAACATCTGAAAAAGATTCACCCCACTCTAGAAAATAATGTTTATGCTGCCAATAAACTACCCATGTACACCCACGTACCAACGTATATAATATGCAATTTGGATACAGATGATAAACCAGGGTCACATTGGGTAGCTTTATATATCGATACGAATGACGTCGGTCAATATTTTGATTCATTCGGACCGGCACCTGTACGATATCATCTAGAGTTTTTTAAAAGAAATTGTAAAAGATGCAACTGGAATGTTGATAGGATTCAGAATGAGTGGACTTCAGTTTGTGGCGAATATTGCTTAATGTATTTGCTATATAAGTTTCAGGGATGTTCAATACATAGTTTTACGAGTATATTTACAGAGAACACATTGTACAACGATATTTTAGTGGATGAGATGTTTCGCTCCTATTTTATAGATAATAAGTAATAAGATTTTGTATTTTATAAATAAAAATTTTAACAAAATTAGGTAATGTGTTTTATTGATGATTCAGATTAGTGTTGTAGATAGGAACAAAGGAGTATAATACAATAGGATAAGCCGACCCACACGCGGACGAATAATAGATAATGACGGTAGTCAAACAACAATAGATAAGTAGATAAGGACAATGGAGCGCTAATGACGGTTGAGGCTCGCAGCGGATATCAATTAGATAAGAGTTAATTGATCTGCACATCTCCGGAACCGTGCATCCTACGCAAAAATGGACCGCAGATTCGTAATCAGAGCATGCCAAAACCTTTTTTTTTTTTTAGGATTGTGAGTCGACGAACGTCGTGCGCCAGAACTGGTACAACCTTTCTACAAGTGCGCCAGAACTGGTACTTACCTAACTACTTGCCTTTGGTCTGCAATCAGAATATTCTGCGGATGTGGACATCTTGGTGGGTCTAGCCACCCGTAACAATCTTTACAGCCCTGGGTTACAAATGTTATGTCTAATATAATGATGAGGAAGATTCAATAATAAAACATCAAATTAAAATAAATTTATTTTATTTTTAATTATATTGCTAATTTTAGGTGCACATTACTCCGCGGCAATCGATCTTGAATTCGTTGCGGACAGCTCCATAAGTTTTTGTTTTATTTCTGATATCTGAAAAATAATTCTTGGTAAGTAATGTATTACGTCATTACATTATAACTTTGTATGGAATAGAACCACAGCAATTGGAGAACTTGGGCCGATCTAGTTCGAAACCAAGACGATACCCATTGAACTGCTGGGTTACTGCAGACTATGGACAGCAGCCAACGTCAAACAAAGGAGGCTGCACTTTGAATAAAACTATTTTTACGCATTTTATTACGTCTGATTTTCTTTTTAATTACCGACATTTCGGGTACTTTGCGGCATCAATCGTCACGCGAGGCGATTTCGATCACGCGGAATGAACTTAATGCGTCTTAAAGTTTTGCAGCAGTATGCTTGGGCTTAGTTCCAATATTATTATTTACAGGATCCCAAGTTCCCAGCCTCCTTCTCTATTGAAATTAGAATTTTTTTTAAATTTCTTTTAAAGACTCACGTAAAAAGTAAAGTTATAGCATATATATACGTCCCATTGCTAGGCACAAGCCTCCCCTCATTTTTGAGAGGGTTTTAGGGCAAGGAAGTGTCCGCCGCACTGCCCCAATGCATGTTGGCGAACTTCACATGTGTTCGAAATATTTTTTTTATCTTATTCCTCAGACATGCAGGTTTCCTCACGATGTTTTCCTTCACCGCCGAGAACGTGGTAAATCAGCACTTAAAATTGCAATTAACAATTTCGTTTGCGCCGGCGGGGATCGAACCTAGGTTGGTTACTCGCGTTCTGTTATATTTACAGCGAGCGTTAACCATCTGAGTTACCACGGCGTACAAAGACTCACGTACCTATCATTATCGGTAGGAATTGATGTTCTTTCGCAAGGATTTGTGGTCCATCTAATCTTATACAGGCTGTCCCAGAAGTCGACATCAAGCCGAAACTTTCTGATAGGCGAGGCCATACTAGTTACCAGAACAATATTTAAAAAAATATATCATGTATTTCAGAAATTATAGTAAATTTTTCATTCCTGTTGCTACAAGTATTTACTTTTTGCCAATTTTTTTTCTCTTACGTCATCCTGAATAGTGCTTCTGTAACCTGTAATCCTAAACCCTGTGCCGATCACTCCAGCTTGAAAGAAAATGTAATTTTATACCGAACCAAGTTTTCAGAATTAGTTTTTCGCACTACTTCAACTGACCGTCCTGGAAAAAAATTGTACTACGCCAGTTTGGCAAGTAACTTTAAAAGTTAGTGCATTTAATAAGGATTCTAACGTGATATAACACTTACTCCATTATTTCTTAGATCAGCCAGAAAAATTTTTTTGTTAAACAAAGTCAGTTTTTAACAATTTTTTGGAACTTACATTAAAACGATTCTAGTGCAACCAAAGTGTTCCTAATGACCACAGCGTGGTTTAAATGAGATAGAGAAAGACATTCCATAAAGTGTGAGCGAGACAGATAGTGACGCTTATGGGAGACACAGACGCAAATACAAACTAAAGTAATAAAATATTGGTTATAAAATTAAGACAGTCAGTTTCGTTTTTATGATAAAATTTATTACTTATTTTACAAAAGATGTTCAAATTTCCGTCCTTGAAATCAGGCGGGCGAATCTTCCATTATTCTAAGCTCTTCTATATTTTCAATCGGCTTGGAATATACTTTTTCCTTCACTGCTCCCCAGTAAAAAAAATCTAGAGGATTTAAATCGGGTGAGCGGGCGGGCCACGAGATCGGACCAGCCCGCCCTATCCATCCGTCCGGATATTCCTCGTTAAGGTGTTCTCGAACTAAGTGGCTATAATGCGCTGGACAACCATCTTGTTGGAACCACATATCTCTGAAAATAATAAGCGGCACGTCCTCCAGCAAATTGGGTAAATGATTTTGTAAAAAATTAAATAAATTTCACCATTTAAAACTTCTGGCAACTCGAAAGGCCCTATGACTTTTCCCTTTAAATTCCAGTCCACATGTTTATTTTGAAACGGTACTGTGATCTATCTTGTCTCATCAATCGTGGATTTTCGACGTGCCATTCGTGTGGATTGTGAAGGTTCATGTAGCCGTCTTTTTTAAAGGATGATTCATCCGACCACAAAAAAATTTCTAAGAATTGTGGGTCTTCTCTGTGTTTTTGAATCATGGTTTGGCAAAACGAAACCCGAGCTTCATAATCCCGAGGTAATAACGTTTGTACTCGCTGTACATGATAAGGGTGGAGCTCATTTTTTAGTAATATTCGGTAAGCTATACTTTTGGGCACACCTGTGCTGGCCTCAATTCCACGTACCGAACAACTTGGGTCCTCATCAACTGCTTGAAGGACTACTTCCTCGTAAGGTAATGAAAATCTACCTTCACTATCCATTTGGTTTGGCAGTCGGCCATCAGAGAAGAGTAGACGGTGCACATTGGTAACAACTCTGTGATCCGGATAGCGATCAGCATTAGGGTATCTCTCGCGATACCGTCTAGCGGCTTCATTGGCATTACATTGACATTCCCCATAAATAAGGTGCATGTTGGCATATTCCTGTGTGGTGTACACAGCCATGGTATGATACAAATACACAATAACACGTTAGTCCAGGGAAAAGCAAAGGTCGTCGTAAAGAGATCACAAATGTCCAAATCCAAATCACACGCAAACAAGTCCAGTAAACGAAGCCAAAGTAGTAAGAACACAAGATTTCACAGAGTACTTGACTGATTTGTAGTGCATGTACCAATACCAATAAGAGGCGTCATTACCTGTCTTCCTCACACTTAGCATGGCTCTCTGTCTTGTTCACTCATTTGCGTCTGTGTCTCATTAGCGTCACTGTCTGTCTCGCTCACACTTTATGGAATGTCTCTCTCTATCTCATTTAAACCACGATGTGGTGTGGTCATTAGGAACGCTTTGGTTGCAGTAGAATCGTTTTAATGTAAGTTCAAAAAAATTGTTAAAAACTGACTTTGTTTAACAAAAAATTTTTATGGCTGATCTCAGAAATAATGAAGTAAGTGTTATATCACGTTAGAATCCTTATCAAATGCGCTTACTTTTAAAGCTACTTGCCAAACTGGCGTAGTACAATTTTTTTCCAGACGGTTAGTTGAAGTAGTGCGAAAAACTAATTCTGAAAACTTGGTTCGGTATTAAATTACATTTTCTTTCAAGCTGGAGTGATCGGCACAGGGTTTCGGATTACAGGTTACAGAAGTACGATTCAGGATGACTAATTTCAATATTCAAGATGAAAAAACTGTCTCATGATGTACATATTATCGAAAAAAATTACTATAATTTCTGAAATACATGACTTAGATTTTTTTATTTTTTTCCGGTAGTATGGCCTCGCCTATCACAAAGTTTCGGCTTGACGTCGACTTCTGGGACACCCGATATAATGGCAGAGGCCGAGAAGGATATGGTCATAATTTCGGCTTCCCACAGGAAAAACCCCACACAGTGAATGAAAATAGTTTTTTATTCAATGAGTAATGGTCGCGTACATATGGAAATAATTATAAAGAAGGCTTCAGGTGCGTTTTCGCCTCTGAGACCAAGATGGTATAATTATAATGGATCTCTTTATTCTTGAGATGGGAAGAGAAAAAGCCGCGTCCATGTACCCACTACCTGTGGGATGAATATTTTCAATTGAAAGAAATTAAGACAAGCAATACGCTTGTAGTAGACAGAAAAAGACATTGTGGACATTATTACATTCACATTTGATCATTCGTCGCTTAACCCAAACTTTATAATATATCGATAAAATCATTTGACAATATTTTATATGAACTAATCAGGGAACCATCGAAATAATTCGTACTTATACCAATATCGACGGTTACTTTTACAAAGACGCTCGCTTAGAAGGAAAAATATAGTCGATAAACGACATCATAACCCACGCAGATAGTTGTAAATAAAAGTGATGATCAAAATGGTAATACCGACATTTTTTTGGAAACCATGCCTTTCTGGAATTTCTCATTGTCGCCTCTTACGACGCCCACGGGGATGGGAGTGATGAGTTCTCACGCCAGCACCACAGAACAGGCTTCTATATCATGAGTCAAAAGTAGAATTTCGTCTGCTAAAGTAATTTTTTAATTAAACTTTTCAATGAAAACGTTACGAAATGACATTTTTTTATTATAGAATAAGGATGACAAACAAGTACTCAGTCCACCTGATGGTAAGCAGATACTATGGCTCATATACATCTACATCTATCCTCGATGAGTCAAAATGCAGATAAGTCGTCATTTCTGAGGACTAAGATGGAATACCTCGTATCCTATAAGAAGGGTCTCCAGTTCTCTTCACATATCATTCAAAACACACCTGAATTAAGCTGCTATTTTACGCTGTTATTGTGTGTGAGCCTGGTTATTCCCCGGTCGCGCCAACCAATTCGTGCTACTACCATAATAGTTTACCTTATGTATCTCATTCAAGAGAATCTTCTGCTCAGTTCTCGGCGTCATTTCCTCTCTATTCAGATCTATGGCTTCCAAATTTTCAAACAACTGCTTTATTTTCATGGCCAAATGGACGTCTCCGTTATTCTTTCTTGGAATAGTTGGTTTAGATCGTCTCCACAAACGTTTTTTGTATTTGTCCGGTAAATCTTTCTCTATATCCTCCCTCGTTAGAAGGGTCATGTATTCTGGACTCGTATCGTAAGGATAATCTTTGGTGCTATATTCATGACTGAATTTTACACGCGGCATTGACATTTGGATGGATCTGTAATTACTTCGCCAATTCTTTAATAACTCCAAATTTCTGTAATAAATGATATAGGCAATTGATTATCTAAATGAAACTCTAATAAAATACTATTCCTTGACATGACAACTTCAAGCTACGATTTTCAATGTTTACCACTCAATGTCATGCTGGAAGTAGGCAACCATAATCGATTCACAATTATAAAGTTAGGTTCTCGGATGGCAGCCTCCACAATTAAGCGAATTGTGCGGCGCCCACTAGATGAAATGACGATCTGGTAAGAAATGCAGGAATTCGATTGATGCTGGTGACTAAAGATCGTGTTTTGTGAGGTTGATGTGAGGATGTGGGAGGTCTACATTCTGCAATGGACTTATAAAGGGTTGCAATAATGATGATGATGGTAATCGTAATGATGTTTTTGCTTTATGAACTTACTTTTTGTCCTGTAATATTTTCTCTCTACTAGCGAGCAAATCTTTTCGTTTTTTTATAGCCATGTCTTTCAAAAAGCGCTGCTTGATTTTTTCATCTAGCTTATCTTTACTGCATACATAAATCGGTTTAAGATATTTCGAGCTTTGACTATACAACGGCAGAGTCTTTTTTCTACTTGCTTCCAATTTTGGACATTTTCCTTTGATTTTTGCATAAAATTCATCATCTGAATCATTGAAATCTTTTTCGCTTAATTGAACTGAAAGGTTCTTGGAAGTCTTAAACTTTTCATCTAAAAGTGAATTATAACTTTGAAGTTCGTTTGCTAATAAAATATTTGAATTTCGACTTGACTCATTACGATCTTCAGATGCTGATGAAGATTGTAAAAATAATTCTTCGATAAATTTGTCATGTAGAAATGATAATATTTTTTCTATTCCAGCGTTAACTACGTCCCTTGGCGGATATGTTAGAGGATTTCCATTTATTTGCAGCACCTTCAGACTTAGCACCGTGCCCAACTCATTGGGCAACGAAGATAGATTATTATTTTGCAATAGTAAATGAGTTAGACTTTGATGATTTTTAATAGATTTTGGTATTTCATTCAATCGATTTTCTCTTAAGTCTAACCACATAAGACAAGGGTAAGAGTCAAAGAAATCATCTGGTAGTTTTTGAATGCCGTTATTTTGGAGATATATCGCCTAAAAGTTTAATAGACTATTATCGGAAATATTACAACATCTAATGATTCTAATGGCGGTTGTACACTCTCGGCAATGTAAGCATTTTGAAGCGACAGTAACCTAATGGCAGGGCGCGGGTCGCGAACTCAAAGGTCGTGGGTTCGAATCCGCCATTTTAATACTGTTGTGAACCACTCCTAACACAAGCGTTTCAAGCTTACCAGGAGTGGTGGATTTTTTCTTTAAAAAATGCGTGAGAGCATCCCAGATGGAAATGCCGCGCCGAAGTTGTCACTTCGACTCTGTGTGTTTTGCGTTAATCCCTACTCTCCATCCAAAGTCAAGTTCCTTCCTTCCACAATCTCTTTTGCCATCAGGGCCAATGAAGATACTATTTGACAAATCTCATGGCGGAGAAGTTAAATTATTAGAAAATTAATAAAATATCATTATACACATAAACACGCCTGTCACCCAGAGGGGTAGGCGGAGAATACAGACTTCCGTTTGGCACGATCCTGACACACCTCTCTCGCCTCCTTCACGTCTATATACCTACGCATACATGCTCGTCGATTAAGGGTACTTCTAATTTGGCCCGATTTCAATAAATCGTTAATTTGGTCGATAAATTTTCGCCTAGGACGTCCCTTTCCGACTCTGCCATTCACTTCTGCAACATAAATTTCCTTTGTCACTCTTTCCTCATTCATTCTTTCCACATGACCAAACCACCGAAGCATTCCTTTCTTAATCCTGGTCACAACATCATATTGCAAACCACACTCTTCTCTTATCACACAATTTCTCACCCTGTCATTCAGATTCAGCCCTACCAACACAGCATTGTGAATTGTCATACGTTCCGTTTTTGACACATTCTGACTCTTCACAATAGAGTGTAGGGCCCCATTCTATTTCCTGTGTTAAATATTACTATTTGTTTTTGAAATAATTAAAATTTGTTAAATTAAAATTGATTATTGTTTTACGTGGTAGAGCAATTCTGCAGGCATATTATAGTTGTAGCACGAATGGGTCGGTTCTACGGAGTTAGGACCACGCTCTAATAGAATACCAACGTAAAATAGCAGCTTAATGCTGATGTGATTCGTACAGGGGCGGTTCTATATATAGGCTTATTGGGCTGCAGCCCGAGGCCCCGTGGATATAAAGGGCCCCCAGCCCCCAGTGAAGACTAGCTGTAAGTTTAAAAATAATTATGATAATATTATGAAAATTTCACGAGTTTTGGTAGAAATGAGGATGAGAGAGTTAATTTTCAAAAAGAGGCACGAAATTTAAAAAGTGGCTAAACCCGATACTATTTTTTGGAAGAAATTTTTAAAGAGGACATTTGTGAAGGCATACAAGTTAATTATTTTGTCAAAAGAGTTCGTGAGTAACATACGACATCGATCGAATGAAAAATTAAAGATATACGCGGGGAAATCTTTAAACTTAAATACTAGAATGGTACCGGAATACAGTGACATAAATGAAAGTAATACATAAGTAAAAGACAAGAATAAAAATAAAAATTTTTAAAGAGACACGTTAAACGCTGTGTTGAATAAGCTGTTTTGGATTTTGGATTTAAATAAAAAATGTCAAGTCTATGAGGCATATAGTAAGAAATTCAATCAGTGAATTGGGTTAAAATCTTTAAAGACCACTAAAGACTAAGCCTAGATTCTTACACTCTTGCAGTGAAATTTTTATGCTAATCAATGAAAAAAAAACTTGTTGATGCTTTCCCAAACTACTTTACTGTCATCTTCTAGAATTTTTAACGTTGTCAAACACTAGCTTTGAAGTAGTGCGCTGTTTCTCCAGGATGTCATATAAAGAAAACAAATGTAGGTAAACAATGTTGAACAATCGACTAAATTATTTACCAATCCTTTCCATAAATCCTTTACCGGATTTATTTTTAGAAAATGTCTTTTTGTCCGTGTTTTCAGGCAATAAAAAACTGCTACAATATAAGAAGGTAAATTTGACACGTATTAATGATCGTAATAGCTCAAGTGGATATCGAGCGGTCGCGAAATCGTAATGCCTTGGGTCGCGTCCCGTTTTGGTCCGACTTTTTTTCCTTTTATTTCAAGTTCCCTTCTTTTGTGAGAAAATCTATTATTCAAAATACTAAAATTTTAATTAAACTCATTGCACTCATGATTTTTTATTCAAATAACCAGTTCAGTTTTTTCTATTATGTCAAAAAGATCAAAAAATATTATTCATGTAATTTGTATCTAAATGTAATTTAAAAAAAACGAGCAAAGCTCGGTCATTCGGGTACTTAAGTACAAAAGATTGACAATGTGATGAGCAAATAAAGGAATTAGCAGCGTAAAAATCTAGAAAGGTCTTTATAATTTATTTAACATAACTACACATAACCTGTTAATATCTTATGCAATAATGTCTTAAAGTTGCTGTTTATGTATCAAAGTAATATAATTTTTCCAGACCGTATAATACATCATTACAGAAACCAGTTTTTTGACTTGATTAGTTTGATTAATTTGGTAGGGCCCAAACTAGTGTTAGCCTAGAGCCCCACAAATTCACGGTTCGCCCCTGGTTTCGTATGGTGAGTGTAGAGAACCGGAGACCCGTTTTACTGGAAAGTGGAAACAAGGCATCCCATCTTAGTCCTCACGGGTAACAACGCATCTGCATTTTGATTATTTATTGAGGATAAATGTAGACATCAATAGATCACAGCGTCCACTTACCATCAGGTGGATTGTGTGCTCGTTTGTCACTCTTATTATATAAAAATAACTATATTTTGTATTAATTAAATTAGAAATAAATAAATCAAATGAATATTCCTTAAAGGAGAAGAATAAAAAAGTTTACTTTTATTTAACCTAACATCAATGAAAATGACAATACGTGATCATCTGTGGGACAAGTAAGTAAACCTCAGTTCAAACTCACAACCTCTTGCTAGCAGAAGATTATTTTAGTCATCACTGCGAAGATTACTACATTGTAAGGATTTGTGCAGTTTCGAATTCTAATACGGAATGTTTATGATTAATTAGTTATCACTTTTTAATCTTAAGCTACGGGAATGTTATTTTTAAGAACTACTAGTAAGTTTACATGAGAAGATGTGAGGGAAATACGCCTTCATTACCATGAAACAAAGGAAAGACTAATAGCAGTTTGCCTGTTCTTTTCTATGTAAATAAAAGACGACTCCGTGGCGCAGTGGCTTAGCAATGAGTAGCTGCGCCGGAGGTCGCGGGTTCGAATCCCGCACGGTACAAGTATTTGTTTGGCCTACAAATAATTGTTCCGGGTCTGGATGTTTGTCCTTGTGCAATTTATGTTTGTAAACTGCTCACACGATACAGGAGAAAATCCTAGTGTGGGGGGGGGGGGGTAATGTTTTTTAAGAAAAAAAATTCAATTTTTCATAAATTTTCCTTTCACGCTTATTTGGAACTCTATAAATTTTATTTCGCGATTTATTTATAAAAAAAAACTGAAGACGCAAAATAATCACAAATAATGCAGCACTTAAATGAAAATAGACAGACGGAGCCTTCTCTTAAAGTTAAGTCTCGCCTTGTTGCAAATAGCGGAATTTATTTGCAAAATGTAGAAATTCAAAATTAAAGATATCTTTAACGAATCATCTCATAAAAATAAAAAAAATATTGTCCTATTTGTTTCGTTTTTGAGCGGGATTTCGAATTTTGACGGAATTTTTAATGAAAATATAGATTTTAATTCTTTTTATATGGCAGCATGTTGATTACTAATTGCTAGTACCCTCCTGTATATTGTCGTACAACAAATACTTTTATTTAAACTAGTAGACGGGCGGCCTTAATAAATTGCCTACTAAAATACGGTCAGTTCCCCGAGTTACTATACTCTTTGGTTCTCCGTAACTCCTGTATTCGATAGCAAGTAGGCGAGTAAACTAGTTTTTTGTTTTGTAAACTGTGAACGTTTTTTTCGACAATCGAACCCCGATTTTATTTAATGTGACTAAGAAAACGCTGTCATTTCTGAAGTTTATTTCAGATAAGTATCTATGTAATTTATGTCGTATTTACCTAACCGTAATTGTCGTAATTCGTAAATGCAAATACGATTTACGATTGCGTAGCATATTTACCGTGCTAGCTACTCGCCGCAGCGCGCCCGTGCGATCCACAACTGTGACAGTTTTTTTTTAATTTTTGTCTGTGCTGCGTATCAAAAAATTTAACAACAAGAACAGTAAAATGGTACTTTGCGTCGCCAATCGCAAAGTAATTGGGTTGCCACCCGTACTATAATGTATAGTATCGTACTATATTTCAGTCAATTGTACTATATATTATAGAAAAATAATAAAGTATGAATAATACTATATTTTCATCCCCAATTCAACTGTCGCTCTGTTATATTAAGGCCGTTTATGACTTGTCGGTGCGGGAGCGTTGCGGATTCGATTCGCTCGGTATACGCTCGGTATACGGGGTACCTACCGAAAGCTTGCCGAGCGCATTAATGCGCATTAATAATTTTCTAATTTGCGCGGTATGTGCGGAAGCGAGGACCGAGGAGTGATCGTTTCGTTTTACCGCGTCTCGCGATGCGTGTCCAATGTCCAGGCGCCACTCGACATTTACCGCGCACAGTCGTACAAACAAGATGGCGGAGCGAGACATTCACGTCGTTTTAGTACTAGAAATTGAACATTCTCTAAACCTTCTATTTTGCGTTGTTAATACTGTAGTAAACAAATTCAGAAGCTCTTCGTATGTTTTTTTTAACATTCTATACATCAGTAAAAAAATCGTCATCTTGGGAAAGTTCTTGAGCCGCAAAAAAAAGTTGACAATTAATATTGTTTTCGATATATGTATGACGCCAATAACTTTTTCTTTTTTTACGTAGGCGATAAACATAACAACACACCAAAATTAAGTCATCGCTCGAAGACGACATTTGGACGACATCTTCGGTACTGCAGTATTTTATACCGATAGGTGAATAGCTGAAGGTAACGCGGTATCGTTTCGGTACAGACCTTACAGATTACAGATCCTGCACCGCTCCCCCACCGACAAGTCAATAATAAGCCTAATTGTGATTGAAAGTTTGGAACAAGTATATTCTACGGAAATAATTTTTTCCATTGTGAATGTTAAATTGAAAATAAATAAAAAAGAGCGTGTATAAATTTAATTAAAAATAATTTATAATTCATTTTAGTATGAATATAAATTATTCACTTCATTAATTATTTAAAAAGTAAGGTAGAAGGTAAAGTGGTTAGATAATTGATGGCCAAAACAAAGAGCAATTACAAATACATATGGAAAAATACATTCATATTTGTATTGAGTACATACAGACAAAGATTTCACAATAAATCTATGGACTTTACGAGTGCAAGAGTTCTGTGATGATTCATAGATATAAGAAAAACTCATTTCTTATATCAAAGTGATTATTATATTCTCTCGGCGTTCCAGGGTGCAAATGATCTTGGTGAGAGTCTACATGGTCGCATTAGGGCACAATCCTCACTCGCGAGATATCTCGGGATGCCTCGCGAGATGCCTCGACTTAGCTAGAGTACACTTAGCGCGAGAGTTCAACCGCCATAAAAAATATAACAGAAAAATAAAATAATTACACATAGCAGCTTATTATCACTTTTTGGTATGACTTCTAAGCCTTGGTAAGATAAATCCCAAGTTTTGTCTTCATTAAACTCCTCTTCGTATAGGTTAGATTGCAATGATGTATTTAATTTATCAGACATTTCTTTATACAATAACAAATTCTATCAAGTTTGTTTCTAACGAACAGAACCATCAAAAAGTTTTATCGATAAATTCCATAGAGTATATCGCTTTTATGGCACAGAGCTACACAGGCCACCGGCCGTAGACAGAGAAACCTATAGACAAATTGACGCCTTCTTTCGCATTCGCACAAGAAAAAGATAGATTTATGCATACGTCTTGCATAGAAATGAGGTAGAGCGGTGTGATTGTTTGTCCCTTTCACCGTGCCGGTTTTTTTGTTTAGCAAACTCTACAGTTTGCTAAACAACTTTGAAAGCGTAGCGATTTAAGGAGTTTACAAGTTGGTTTAAGTGAGAAAAAAGTGTTTTGTGAGCCTAAGATTGCTGAATCTTGTTCAGTTCAGTTCTTAGAACAATTAAATTTTTTATCTAGGTAAATGTGTTTAAAAGTCATAAAGATTATTGTATAACCTAAAAATTCGTTATCGTCCTTTCTCACTCGAGGCCACGCTGATCATTAGTCTATAGGTTTCTCTGTCTACGCCACCGGCGGACTCTTTGAGTGATTAGGTGCGTACCGTGAAGGTTAGTTCTCTAACCTCCATGGTGCGTACATATATGTACATAATATATGCATAAAACCTACAATTCTGTCAATGTATTTGTCTCGCTTTTTCTAATTTCATTTTCAAATAAGACAAAAAAAAAAAGAAATTTATTGGAATATGTTGCGTGTAATTTATTAGTAGAGCATTAATAACAACTGGTCATATTTAGTGCCTTTATCCTATGCCAAATATGGGAGTAAAGTGCTTTATTCACAGTCCATCTTGTTGTACGTCCCGCCAAGGTCAAAAATTATTATTATTTGCTTGCTGTTAAGCCTACTCATTGTCGTTTTGCATCGTGCTTCGTGCATGACCTTGGCGAAACGTACAGCAAAATGGACCGTGATCCGTGACCGCTAAGTACACTCTTATAAAATCCTATTTACTAAAAAAAATACAGTGACCCAACAGGCCATTCCTGCAAGTTCTCACTAGTTTCAAATGCAAAGTGCTTTAAATTTCTCCTGTTATGACGTTTTTGAGCTCTTCGAGCTCAAAACGTATAAATATTTTTCGAGTTGTTTTGAAAAAACACTTTCTCGAAATCTTTCGACAACGATATCCCTCGAACAAATCAACCGATTTTGATGTGTTTTTCAGCAATAGACGTCGTTTTTTGAGTAAAAGAGCTGATTAGATTATAGAATTGATCAAAATGAGGGTGTCGAAGAAATTCCAAAAGAAAAAATTTTTGTGAAAATTAGAAAAACTCGAATTTTTGAGGGTTTTTCAGAATCTGCCGTACCGATTTAGTCCAATTCACAGAGAAACTAAGTTCAGCGAGGCCTTCGAACCGATTTTCGATCGGACAATCCGTTACAGTTATGAGATGTTTACAAACACACACATACACACAGACATAAGGTAATCATCGCCAAAATAGCCAGAACAGTTTCCTAGGACCTCAAAAGTCGATATGATGAAAACTATCCGGAAATCGAAGTGAAAACAATAACTTCCGATTTATTGAAAATCATTGATTTTCATAGCGGGGAGTTAAAAAATAACATCCCTTTTGTAATAGTATTTTGTGTCACGTTTTTTCTCAATCTACGGTGATTCGTTACTATCGTTCAACAATCGACATCGGTGTACTCGTTTTTGTTTATTTATTAATTTATTTATTATTTTACTATCATAATACGTCTAAAACTATAAAGAAAATAGGATGAGATTTATTATTCGAACAATCAAGTGAATTGTTTTCTAAATCAAGTGATGATTAAATTACATTGCAAATAACTGTGTTGCAAATTTTTACAGTTAGTTTGGTATGATACTAAGTTCTAATAGTAAAGAAACATATAAGCGACTTGGATCTTTGTAACCATTGTTGAAAGCGCCGCTAGTTTGGAAATTGCGAAGGCCTTCGATCGGGTTTGGCACAAAGCGCTTCTTTCGAAGCTCCCTTCTTATGGGCTTCCCGAGAAATTGTGCGATTAGATCACCAGCTTTCTTGCAGATCGGAGCATCAAGGTTGTTGTAGACGGTGCAAGCTCCGATTACAAGCCTACTAATGCTGGTGTTCCACAAGGCTGCGTGCTATCGCCAACGCTGTTTCTTCTGCATATCAATGATATGTTACAAACCCGTAACATTCATTCCTATGCAGATGACAGCACTGGTGATGCTCTGTACACCGGCCGTGCCAATATTTCTTGAGAAAACGTCTCCGAGTACCTGGACAAATTTGTGTCTGAAGTCGAGTCTTTGCTGAACAGAGTCTCAGATTGTGGGCGACTAAATCTAGTCCAGTTTCCCCCTCAGAAGACACAAGTTTGCGCGTTAACCGCTAAAAAGAACCCTTTTGTCGTATCTCCTCAGTTTCAAGGTACTCCGCTTGTTGCCTCAGCCAGTATCGGAATCCTCGGCGTCGACATATAGGATATGGACTTGGAAGAGAAGGCCAAATTAGCCTCTAAAAAGCTTGGCGTACTCAGCAGAGCGGGACAGTATTTCATGCCGGCACACCGCCTGCAACTTTACAAGGCGCAGGTTCGGCCGCACATGGAAGACTATTCCCATCTCTGGGCTGGAGCTCTCCAGTACTAGCTCCTTCCACTTGACCGCATCCAGCGCAGAGCGGCTCGAATCGTCGACGACCGAGTGCTTTCCGATCGGGTCGATACTGGCGCTGCGAAGAGATGTTGCATCTCTTTGCATTTTCTTTCGCATATACCATGGGAAGTGCTCTGAGGAATTGTTCGGATTAATCCCAGCCGCCAAATTTCGTGAATGCACTGCGCGGCAAACGTCCCGATACCATCCACAGCATCTGGATGCTTGGCGGTCCACCACTGTACGTTACCACTGTACGTCCACCATTGACATTCCCCATAAATGAGGCGTATGTTGGCATATTCCTGTGTGGTGTACACAGCCATGGTATGGTACAAATACACAATAACACGTTAGTCCAGGGAAAAGCAAAGGTCGTCGTTAAGAGATCACAAATGTCCAAATCCAAATCACAGGCAAACGATGCCAAAGTAGTAAGAACAAAAGATATCACTAGCAAATACGAAAAGATGCGTAGTAAACGAAGTAACCATGCGTACTGATTTCACAGAGTACTTGACTGATTTGTAGTGCGTGTACCGAAACCAATAAGAGGCGTCACTACCTGTCTTGCTCACACTTAGAATGGCTCTCTGTCTTGTTCACTCATTTGCGTCTTTGTCTCATTAGCGTCACTGTCTGTCTCGCTCAAACTTTATGGAATGTCTGTCTCTATCTCATTTAAACCACGCTGTGGTCATTAGGAACGCTTTGGTTGCAGTAGAATATTTTTAATGTAAGTTCCAAAAAATTGTTAAAAACTGACTTTGTTTAACAAAAAATTTTTTATGGCTGATCTCAGAAATAATGGAGTAAGTGTTATACCACGTTAGAATCCTTATTAAATGCACTTACTTTTAAAGCTACTTGCCAAACTGGCGTAGTACAATTTTTTTCCAGGAGGGGCAGTTGAAGTCGTGCGAAAAACTAATTCTGAAAACTTGGTTCGGTATAAAATTACATTTTCTTTCAAGCTGGAGTGATCGGCACATGGTTTAGGTTTACAGGTTAAAGAAGCACTATTCAGGATGACTAATTTCAATATTCAGGATGAAAAAACTGTCTCAAGGTGTATATTTTATCGAAAAAAATTACTATAATTTCTGAAATACATGACTTAGATTTTTTTTATATTTTTCCGGTAACTAGTATGGCCTCGCCTATCAGAAAGTTTCGGCTCTACGTCAACTTCTGGGACACCCGATATTATGGCAGAGGCTGAGAAGGATATGGTCATAATTTCGGCTTCCCACAGGAAAAAACCCACACAGTGAATGAAAATAGTTTTTTATTCAATGAGTAATGGTCGCGTACATATGGAAATAATTATTAAGAAGGCTTCAGGTGCGTTTTCGCCTCTGAGACTAAGATGGAATAATTATAATGGATCTCTATATTCTTGAGATGGGAAGAGAAAAAGCCGCGTCCATGTACCCACTACCTGTGGGATGAATATTTTCAATTGAAAAAAATTAAGACAAGCAATACGCTTGTAGTAAACAGAAAAAGACATTGTGGACATTATTAAATTCACATTTGATCATTCGTCGCTTAACCCAAACTTTATAATATATCGATAAGACCATTTGACAATATTTTATATGAACTAATCAGGGAACCATCGAAATAATTCGTACTTATACCAATATCGACGGTTACTTTTACAAAGACGCTCGCTTAGAAGGAAAAATATAGTCGATAAATGACATCATAACCCACGCAGATAGTTGTAAATAAAAATGATGATCAAAATGGTAATACCGACATTTTTTTGGAACCCATGCCTTTCTGGAATTTCTCATTGTCGCCTCTTAGGACGCCCACGGGGATGGGAGTGATGAGTTCTCACGCCAGCACCACAGAACAGGCTTCTATATCATGAGTCAAAAGTAGAATTTCGTCTGCTAAAATAATTTTTTTAATTAAACTTTTCAATGAAAACGTTACGAAATGGCATTTTTTTATTATAGAATAAGGATGACAAACAAGCACTCAGTCCACCTGATGGTAAGCAGATACTGTGGCTCATATACATCTACATCTATCCTCGATGAGTCAAAATGCAGATAAGTCGTCGTTTCTGAGGACTAAGATGGAATACCTCGTATCCTGTAAGAAGGGTTTCCAGTTCTCTTCACATATCATTCAAAACACACCTGAATTAAGCTGCTATTTTACGCTGTTATTGTGTGTGAGCCTGATTATTCCCCGGTCGCGCCAACCAATTCGTGCTACTACCATAATAATTTACCTTATGTATCTCATTCAAGAGAATCTTCTGCTCAGTTCTCGGCGTCATTTCCTCTCTATTCAGATCTATGGCTTCCAAATTTTCAAACAACTGCTTTATTTTCATGGCCAAATGGACGTCTCCGTTATTCTTTCTTGGAATAGTTGGTTTAGATCGTCTCCACAAACGTTTTTTGTATTTGTCCGGTAAATCTTTCTCTATATCCTCCCTCGTTAGAAGGGTCATGTATTCTGGACTCGTATCGTAAGGATAATCTTTGGTGCTATATTCATGACTGAATTTTACACGCGGCATTGACATTTGGATGGATCTGTAATTACTTCGCCAATTCTTTAATAACTCCAAATTTCTGTAATAAATGATATAGGCAATTGATTATCTAAATTAAACTCTAATAAAATACTATTCCTTGACATGACAACTTCAAGCTACGATTTTCAATGTTCACCACTCAATGTCATGCTGGAAGTAGGCAACCAAAGTCAATTCACAATTAAAAAGTTAGGTTCTCGGGTGGCAGCCTCCACAATTAAGCGAAATGTGCGGCGCCCACTAGATGAAATGACGACATGGTAAGAAATGCAGAAAGTCGATTGATGCTGGTGACTAAAGATCGTGTTTTGTGAGGTTGATGTGAGGATGTGGGAGGTTTATGTTCTGCAATGGACTTGTAAAGGGTTGCAGTGATGATGATGGTAATCGTAATGATGTTTTTGCTTTATAAACTTACTTTTTGTCCTGTAATATTTTCTCTCTACTAGCGAGCAAATCTTTCCGTTTTTTTATAGCCATGTCTTTCAAAAAGCGTTGCTTGATTTTTTCATCTAGTTTATCTTTACTGCATACATAAATCGGTTTAAGATATTTCGAGCTTTGACTATACGACGGCAGAGTCTTTTTTCTACTTGCTTCCAATTTTGGACATTTACCTTTGATTTTTGCATAAAATTCATCATCTGAATCATTGAAATCTTCTTCGCTTAATTGAACTGAAAGGTTCTTGGAAGTCTTAAACTTTTCATCTAAAAGTGAATTATAACTTTGAAGTTCGTTTGCTAATAAAATATTTGAATTTCGACTTGACTCATTACGATCTTTAGATGCTGATGAAGATTGTAAAAATAATTCTTCGATAAATTTGTCATGTAGAAATGATAATATTTTTTCTATTCCAGCGTTAACTACGTCCCTTGGCGGATATGTTAGAGGATTTCCATTTATTTGAAGCACCTTCAGACTTGGCACCGTGCCTAACTCATTGGGCAACGACGATAAATTATTATTTTGCAATAGTAAATGAGTTAGGCTTTGATGATTTTTAATAGATTTTGGTATTTCATTCAACCGATTTTCTCGTAAGTCTAACCACATAAGACAAGGGTAAGAGTCAAAGAAATCATCTGGTAGTTTTTGAATGCTGTTATTTTGGAGATATATCGCCTAAAAGTTTAATGGATTATTATCAGAAATATTATAACATCTAATGATTCTAATGGCGGTTATACACTCTTGGCGATGCAAGCGTGAGAGTCACCCAGATGGAAACGCCGAAGTCGTCATGTCGACTCTGAGTGTTTTTGAGTTACTCTCCACTCTCCACCCCAAGTCAAGTTTTTGGGTGGCATCAACAACCTTTTTTGCCACCAGCGTCAATGAGATGAAATATTTGACAAATCTCATGGCGGAGAAGTTAAATTTTCAGAAATTTTATAAAATATTATTGTATGTTTTTTAAATTTTTAAAATTTATTAAATTAAAATTGATTATTGTTTTTCGTGGTAGAGCCACGCTTCAGCTATATTATAGTATACTACGCTCTCATAGTATACTAGCGTAAAATAGCAGCTTAGCGCTGATGTGTTTCGTATGGTGAGTGTAGAGAACCGGAGACCTTTTACTGGAAACAAGACATTCCGTCTAGTCCTCACGGGTGACAACGAATCTGCATTTTGATTCTTTATTGAGGATAAATGTGTGTAAAGGTGGATTGAGTGCTCGTTTGACACCCTTATTCTATAAAAATTAATAAATAAATCAAATGAATATTCCTTAAAGTAGAAGAATTAAAAAAAGTTTACTTTTATTTAACATAACATCAATGAAAATGACAATACGTGACCATCTGTGGGACAAGTAAACCTCAGTTCAAACTAACAACCTCTTGCTAGCATAAGATTATTTTAGTCATCATTGCGAACATTACTACATTATAAGAATTTGTGCAAAGTTTCGAATTCTAATACGGAATATTTATGATTAATTTTATATGGAACTTTTAAAGAGACCTATACATACTTATTACTTATCACCTTTTAATCTTAACCTACGGGAATGTTATTTTTAAGAACTACTAGTAGGTCTACATGAGAACATGTAGGGGGAATACCCCTTCATTACCATGAAACAAAGGGAAGATTAATAGCAGCTTGCTTGTTCTTTTCTAAGTAAATTAAAGATAATTCAATCTTTCATAAATTTTCTTTCACACTTATTTGGGACTATAAATTTTATTTCGCGATTTATTTATAAAAAAAATCTGGAGACGCAAAATAATCACAAATAATGCAGCACTTCAATGAAAATAGACACACGGAACCTTCTCTTAAAGTCAAGTCTTGCCTTGTTGCAAATAGTAGGATTTATTTGCAGAATGTAGAAGTTTAAAATTAAAGATATCTTTAACGAATCATCTCATAAAAATTAACAAATATTGACGGAATTTTTAATGAAAATATAGATTTTAATGCTTTCTCTATATGGCAACATGTTGATTACTAATTGCTAGTACCCTGCTGTATATTGTCGTACAACAAATACTTTTATTTAAACTAATAGACGGGCTCTGCTGCCTTAATAAAGTACGCAAGTACCTACTAAAATACGGTCAGTTCTCCGAGTTACTATACTCTTTAGTTCTCCGTAACTCCTGTACTCAATAGCAAGTGGGCGAGTAGACTAGTTCCATAGAGTAGACTAGTTTTTTGTTTTGTAAACTGGGAACATTTTTTTCGACAATCGAACCCCGATTTTGATTAATGTGACCATTGAAGTAATATGTACTTACGTACTAGAACAGCTATTTCAAACAAAAAATGTGCGCTACTCTGTGTTCGCGCAGTTTGTTTTCTTATCATAGAATAAACATAGGTAGAATGATCAGTAGATAATAAAAGATTGTACTGCCCTTTATCGCATACTGTGACAAATTTGGAACACAAGTTATTTGTCGTAATAAAACTGTCTCTAACGTCTTTTCTGTGTTGGATTTTGCACTAATTCTTTTAACAAGGATCTTTTCAACAAAAATAGTACCGGTGGCATCACTTACAGGTGCAAGTGGTATCTGTACTCTGATGATAAAGTAGTCGAGTCTAGCGATGCAGTTTTTAAAAATATCGATATATCGATAACGATATATATTGAATCAAGTTGATATTTATATATCGATACATCGATCAAGTACGCCGATATATCGATATTTCATCGATATTTTTCTTTTTGAAAGGTTTTCTTTTTAAAATGTATTATTTTAATATGTAATTAAAAATAATTAATTCCAGTATTTTCTACCAGCTATCGAACTGAAAAATAAAAAGACGTGTGGCACTCGGGGACTGCCGCGGTAAAGCTATTGCATAGCATTTTGTATCAACTTATGCAATTATAATTATTAATATAAGGACTACGTAAATATTCAGTACAGCAAGATTGGAAGAAAAATGACGTCTAAATATTTTTTCGTATTTAGTAAACGAATAACTAGTTGGTAAATTAATCATGATATATATCTTTTTTTTCGCCGGAGACTAAAATGATATTGCTTTTTTTCGTAACTGCAGATTCTGTGGATTTATTTCATTATTTTGAACAATATACGAAATTTAAGTGACTAAAATTAAATCTAATCTAAACCAGAATCATAAAAACTGTATTATTCGTGCTAAACGAATCTAATAAATATCTGTTATTTTTGTCTGCTGCGAAAAAAACAGACTATAGGAATCTATCGAATACCTACATAAACAAAATATCACCTATAAATAAAATATTACAAAGCGGAATAACTAATAAGAGTGGCAACGTCGCACTATACAAAGGAATTGCGTAGGTGGCACAAGTCGCGGGCTCGAACTCATTGGTGGGCGCGGCCAAAAAGCACGTTGTCTCACCTGGCATCGTGCCACTCGTACTAAATTATTAGGCGCTGCGTTATCGCTTTATACTATACCTCTATGGCTCTATAGATACCTAATATAGATTGCTTATTTTATTATGTTTAGTTTTCCCCGGGTGGTCATGCAGCGATCACTCAAGAGTTCACGACGCCGAAGTATGAACTGGAACAGTCATCGCAGTTTATATCCGTACTAGCTGTTGCCAGCGGCTTCAAACGCGTGAACTCGAAAATTATCACACAGAAACGAAATACCTGAATAAACGGTATCAAATGTGTTATTCCAGACTATGTATAACCTATCTCTGAGCTAAATATCACCCAGATCCCTTCAGCTGTTCTGGCGTGATTGAGTAACATACATCTATCCATCTAAACTTTCGCATTTATAATATTTAGATAATAATTGTAATTAGTTCTGCCTACCTATAAATTGTTTTCAAAAATGCTTACCTGTCTTCTTACTTTTTTTTATATACACACAATATCACTAGAATGTAAACACATGTTTTTATCAAGAAAAGTGACCCGTCAAGACTGTTTCCTTAGTACCGACGTACTTAGGCAGGTAGGTAGGCAGTTTACATTTTAGTGTCCACGACGCAGCGACAGTTTGTCAAATTTTGTTGTATAGTAGGTTATGGGTATTTAGGTGATAACAGTAGCTTCCCTACAGTAGGTTACCTATCCACCGAACCGTCAACGCCGCGCAAGTGATTCTCGTCCCACCTGTCCGCGCAGTAACTTTTTTTACGACCGCGCGAGACTGTCGCAACAAAAACGATTACTACTGAAAAACTAATATAGGTACCTACCTAACATTCAAATAAAAATATTCTCAAAAAGCTCAACGAATTCAGAATTTAATTTTGTTAAAAGAAAATTGGTCAAACAAAAAAATAAAGGATGAAAATAAAGCATATGGGGATATAAAAATAAATCGTATTTATTTTTTATTTCGAAACAATTATTTTATTATTATAATAGTACATGATATTCCCTTTAAAATGACACCAATATGAATAATATCTTATATCTATATCTACAAATAAATAAAATTGAAGTGTCTGTTTGTAATGCTAAAACAACAGCTTTTTATTAAATGCATATGAAAGTACTAGTAACAAAAACACAATTTTTAAAATTTTTATCTGTCTATCGGTCTGTCTGTCTGTCCGTTTGTTCAAGCTAATCTCCGAAACAACTGGACTGACGGGACTTTCTCTGGCAGATAGCTGATGATATAAGGAATAACTTGAACTGCTTTTGTTTTAGAAAAAGAATTAGGGTTCCGCGCAAAAAAATTAAAACCCATGAAATACATATTCCATGCGGGCGAGATCGCGGGGAACAACTAGTACTCAATATAGATAAATGTATACTTATTTTTATTTAATGATTTCTTAAATTTACGCGAACACTACACATTGAATAAAACTAAATTTACGGATTTTATCGCGTTTATTTCACTACTTTTACTTATTTTTTAATTCCCGACGTTTCGGGTGCTTTACAGCAACCATGGTCACGGGGGGGACTGAGATGTTTGACGTCCCAATGTCATAGTTAGTCCGGCTACCTTCAGTTTTTGAATATTAAATTTTGGTCCGATTTACGCAAAACGAGCTTATAGTATCATGAAGTCTTGCAGTGGTATGCTTAGGTTTGGGTTTAATTTTGTTAATTATAGGGTCTCAAGCAGGTGGCAGCACCCATCCATCTTCTCTATTGAAATTTGGATGTTTTTTAATTTCAATAGAATCGCGTATCATCCTTGGTAGGAATCGGTGTTCTTTTGCGAGAATTTGTGGTTTATCAAAACGAATGTAATGGTGGGAACGATCTTGAACATGTTCGCAGACTGCAGACTTCCCGGAGCGTCGGTGCTTCACGTCAGCTATATGTTCTTTCACGCGGGTTTTTATGGATCTTTTTGTTTGGCCTATGTAAGAGAGACCACATTCACAATCAAGCTTGTACACTCCTGCATCATGTAGAGGAATATGACACTTGGTAGGTGGTAAGAACTGACTAATCTTCTTCGGCGGCTTGTAGTATGTTTTAATAGAAGCTCGCTTCAAGATGTAGCCAACCTTGTCTGTGACTCCTCTGACATATGGTAGTACAGCAGGTACACGCTCGACTGTGGCCGGCTTCACTCGGTCACTGTGACGTAGGCGCGGGACCCGAAGCTTGTTGTCTTGCAATACTTGCTTGACGTGCTGAAGTTCGGCGGCCAGATGTTTTCTGTCACAGATCCCTCGTGCTCTCTGAAACAAAGATTTACCCACGGTAGCTAACTGTGAAGGATGATGGTGAGATTCACCATTTCAATATCGGTTGGTATGGGTCTTTTTTCTATACACAGTGTGACCAATTGTGTTATTAGGATTTCGAATGACTAAATCATCTAAGAAAGCTAAAGAATTATTTGCCTCTAACTCCATTGTGAATTGTATTTTAGAGTTTATAGAGTTAAGGTGGTTTAAAAATGCAGTTACTTTGTCAGATGGTAAATTTGTGAAAGTGTCATTATTTTTATTTATTTATTATTTTAATAAATAAATAAAAATAAGTATTAATAATTTCTAGACACATCTCAACAGATATTTCGTTTATAAATTGCTATCAATACTGAAGCATTCTTTTATATTTAGCATCCATTTAACACAAAAAACTGATAAGAATACTTTTTAAACAACATAATATAATCAATAAACGATAATCGCGTATAGTGAATTTCGAGGTAAATTATTATATGTAAACGTTTTTGAATCGTCGTAATGATACATATTTCCAAAAGAAAATATCTTCACTATTAAAATAACATTAGAAATAACGTATAAAAACGGAGAAATTATCAAATTTTTGATCGAGTTCCTAACCAGTACACAAACAAAAATGGCGAAATGTCATTTTCACATTTTTTTTCTATATAGTTATTTGTTACAGAGTACACAGATAAAATTCACTCTCATAGATGACAAATTTCAAACACAACAATCTCTAATTTTTTTACTCTGCTATCTTCAGCGCTGTACACGAACGGAACGATGTCGTTGAGAGCCGTGGTTGCTCACATGGTTAGCGCTCGTTATAAGTATCACAGTACGGGAGCAACCCGGGTTCGATCCCCACTGGCACCAATGAAATTGTTGCGTGCTGATTTAGCTATCAGTTGGAAAGTCTGTTTTTCTGGGCCGTTTTGTTTTGTTACACTGACATCTCGCAGGTCACCTAGGGACCTAGGAGGTTGTAGGTTGCTTATTTTTTTATTTTTCTTTAAAATTTTCGTCGGTAAAATAATATATTTATAAAAAGTAAAAAAAGTAAAGTTACAGCCTATATACGTCCCACTGCTGGGCACAGGCCTCCTCTAATTTCTGAGAGGGTTTTAAGGCAAGGAAATGTCCGCCACGCTGCTTCAATGCGTGTTGACGAACTTGACATGTCTTCGAAATATATATTTTTTAATTTCTCAGACATGCAGACCCGAGTTCGATCCCCGCCGGCACCAATGAAATTGTTAATTGCAATTGTGCTGATTTACCACGTGCTCGGCGGTGAAGGAAAACATATTGAGGAAACCTGCACGTCTGAGAATATAATTATAATCGAATGTAAATCAAATTGACATAGGTAAGTACAGATAAAATTAGCGGAACATTAATAAAATTTTGAGATCGTTTTTTTTCCAAAATTTTATTTATATTCCGCTATTTTTGTCTGTGCTTATATCAATTTGATTTACATTCGATCTCTAAATTGTAGTTTGCGAGGGTAACGGGGATCTATCAGCTCCCGCAAAACACATTTCTGATAAAAGCTATTTTGTCTGCCGTCCAAAACGCATCATCTCTTTCAATAATATCAATTTCTATGCCAAACAGAGTAGTATCGAAATCCAAAGTTCAAGCAGGGGTCAATGTAACGTAGTAATTTAGAGCGCAGGTATAGCTATAGTCATACGAACGTCACAGGCCGCAGCTGACTGAGTCGAATAAAACTAGAATAAACGCGCGTCACCGCGCATGCATGTGTGTGTAAGTGTCGTCCTCCCACACCGCACCGGGGGAAACATTATTCAGTGAGATGCACGATAATTCATATAAACACGCGCGCGTAAAAAAAATACGAAAAGGCCTTTTGAAGAAGGGGTTTTATGAAAAAACCACTGCATAAATCAATTACAAATAAAATGTATTGAATTCTTCGATAATTGAGCTGTGTCGGTAGCGACTTTGTCTTGGTAATTTTACACTGCTTTTATTACTAATTTACGTCCAAAGTTGTGTTAAAATTGGCAATAAAAACGAATCTTTGATTGCTCGTAACTTTTTAATGACTTTTTTATTGTACTATTCTGTTTCCGTGCAGGCAAAATTAATAATGAGACAAAACGATATCATGTTTAACTGTCACTTGTATGTACTGTTGATGTACACTGTCAAACAGCAGAGTAAAACCCCTCCGAAATTTCTATGGAAATAATGTCGAATAGTGTCACCTTAAGCAGGAGAATGAATTAAAAACTATGTATATATACGGGGATTCTAGATAATTTGTAATATGGAAGGGGAGTCCTGATTGGTTTCCCTCCGTCTGGCAATATACGAATATTTGTATATCGATATATGGTAAATTTTCAAAGAAATGAGTTAAACACTATCTTTGAAATTATTTAATGGACCAATATTCGCAGTCATAATGTATTAAAATTACTTACAAGTGGTGGACGCTACAATAATGTGAAATGAAAGGACGTAGAATCAATATTGTGATATATATATATATATATATATATATATATATATATATATATATATATATATATATATATATTAGAGATGGGCCGAATGTGATTTGAACCGAATCCGAACTTCGGTCGAACTTCGGTTCATTTTTCGCACGCTTTCTCGAGAGCGACACGTCGTGACTTGTTTACGCATTTACTTCAAATACCCCGCCCGCACACCGCAGGAAACATAGACCTACGAAAAAAAAACGTAACAAACTTCTGCCAGATAAGGCAGATCTTTGGTGTTTTTGCACCATAACCTGACTCTGGTAAATTTTAAATATGACTAGATAGACAAGAAAAGTTGGTTTAATATGATTGTTGAAAACAAATACCCTTTAATTGTAATAAAAAATACTTGAGGTTAATGAATGTTGGATCAAAAACATTATTTTTTTATTAAATTTACGGACTCCTATCCAGATGTTTACTAGGAGAATACAAAGTTTATTTCATTTTTGTAATATGGCTAATTATTAATTAGGCAGGGATTTCTAAGATTAATAACTAATTAACTAAGATTAAGGTTAAGAACTAAGATTAGGATTAATGATAAGATAGGAACTGATTTAATATAAGGTTTACATTTACAATGTTCCGAAATCAATAAATAAATAATTGACCATGAATGAGTAAAAATAATATCTTTTATTTTACAGTATCTAATGTTGTTATATAAGGTGCTTCTAAAATATATGCCACGGTTGTTTGCATGGAGACTTGGCCAATCAGCTGACCGATTTCCATACAAAGTGCAATTTTCTTTTGAGAATTGACTATGGGTTCCTTGGGGAAAGTGGTACAGTATCATGAGTAGAACCACCAGTTGCAACCATGGCATATTGTAGTTTAGAAGCACCTTATATTTCAGTTAAAATAAATGCAAGTAGGTATTATTTTTCTTGTACCGAATTTCGGCCTATCTCTAATATATATATATATATATATATATATATATATATATATATATATATATATATATATATATATATTTAGTATATATATATAGTCCTTAAAATATTCGGAGATAGATGGTAGTTCGCAATCATTGTGTAAGTCAGAGTTCCGTTGATACCACCGTGCGCCGGTGGCTACCCCCGTGACCATGGGTGCTGGAAAGCACCCGAAACGTCGGGAATTAAAAATAAAAGTAAATAAAAAAGTAAAAATAAACGCGATAAAATCCGTAAAAGTAGTTTTAAATAAATATATTTGTATATGCTATATTAACGAGTTTTGTTAAACATAAATTTAGTATGTTTTTTTTATATTTGAGATAGATACCTTTTAAAATATTGAGATAAAAATATCATTAAAACATAATTGTGATATAATATTATATTAAATAGGCAAATATAATATACAAAATAAATGAAAAAATTTTAGAAATTGTTCTCGATATAATTTACCTATTTAACCCTTTACCGCATGGATTTTTTAAATCACTCGAAAAAAATATATGTTCATAAGTGGCCTAAATGAAGGCCTAAAAATAGAAAAAACAAATTGCATTATTTAAAAATTAAGGAGGAAAAAAGTCTTTGTTTCAAATCTGGAACATCATGCATTCAGGCACGCAATATTGAATGTTCCATTTTCGGAACATCATGAAGTAAAAATAAAATAAAAAATGTATATGTAACTTTTATTAATTATTTTTTAAATTATAACTTTTATGTATGCAATAATGTGAAACGATCGAGTGATCTTTGTTTATATACAAGTAACACTTTTACTGCACATTATTCGTGATTTATGGACGCATCCCTTAAATTTGCATCTTTAGCGACCATTTTTCCGTTGTGGCCAATGATAAAGCCATCTTCTGCTACTTCTATTGGTGGTAGTTCCAGTCTTCGTCTTTTCTTAATATTTTCCGCTTGGGGTAAGTGGACGACCTCTTTTTCTTGTCGTTAGCGTAAACACGCAATTTAAAATGCAACAAGGACGTATACATGACTTCTTCTGTATGCTCCATGCGCCTTCGCCACAGGAGCCAGCTGTTGACTCATATTAGGTCAACCATGTGGAAAAATATCCTGTGGTACCATTTTTTGCTCCTTATTTTTATTCAAGGTCAACACCGTCCATATATTTGTTATATATTGCTATTGCTTTTGGACATGGGATATCTGCTTTCGCCTTTTTTTGCTTTATGAATCTAGACACGGACCCCATTGGATCCTTTCCTAGATACGACATGAAACATAAGCTCACTGTCTTGTTCACCACCCAATTTATTACTGATAACTGGACATCATGGATGACAGTAGATTTTTCTATGCAATATCCTCTTTTATGTTTCATAAGGTCTTTTTTTGTAGATCAATATTTTTGGCACTATCCGGGATGATCCAAGGTTTAATTCGAGTTTAATTTTGGAGATTTCCAAAAATAAAAAATTCAATTATATTATTAACACGCACTGCATGATGTTCCAAATTTTGTTTTGTACTAAACAGCATGTTGTTCCAAAATTGGCACTACTAATAAAATTCTTACTGCATAGTGTTCCATATTTGACCCTTAACTTTTGAGGACTAATTACGTAATGCTGCAAATATTGTTAATTACGTTTAATACCGTAAACATGTTGAGGATCCATTCTTCAACATTGTGAATAAGGCTATCGCGTCTTTTTTTTTAAATACGGTGTAAGATCTATAATCTACTATTTGCAAACACGCAAGCAAAATGGTGGACTCGACTAGCGATGCAACGTTATATCGGAAAACAGAAAATATCGATATATCGACACCTAAATATATCTACAGTTGTCCATATCAATGATATACCGATAAGGATAATTCAATAACGACAAAAACGCGATATATCGAGGTATTTCATCGAAAAAATATATTGAAAACCAGCACAAATTAAAATATTCATAGATATTTTTATCTCAATATTTTAAAAGGTATCTATCTCAAATATAAAAAAAAAACATACTTAATTTATGTTTAACAAAACTCGTTAATATAGCATATACAAATATATTTATTTAAAACTACTTTTACGGATTTTATCGCGTTTATTTTTACTTTTTATTTACTTTTATTTTTAATTCCCGACGTTTCGGGTGCTTTCCAGCACCCATGGTCACGGGGGTAGCCACCGGCGCACGGTGGTATCAACGGAACTCTGACTTACACAATGATTGCGAACTACCATCTATCTCCGAATATTTTAAGGACTATATATATATACTAAATATATATATATATATATATATATATATATATATATATATATATATATATATATATATATATATATATATATTGAGAATTTAAACTATACGCGTGTGTGTGTTTGTGTGTATATAAATATATATCGCTCATTTTAATATCAAAAATTTAGGTTATCTTTATAGCAGTATTATATTTTCAATTCAAAATTAGTACTGCATTTGTGATAATAATAAAATGTATGTATATAGAGTACTCACTCATTTTCTTTCACTATTATTTCGTGACTTTCTTCATTAATAATAAATTAAACACTTTGTTCATTCATATTCAAAACACTTTATACACAAATACCGTGTCGAAGACTGCCGAAAAAAGAAACGACATTAGACAATGCACGGCCTTCAAGCCACACCTCCGTGCCCGTCGGAGTGAGGAGCGTTCCTGATTCGGTCCCCACGCTCAAGGCCCGCGATAGAAGCTATGCAATAGCTTAATAACTTAGAAAGTCTGCTTCCATGTAGCCGATGTCCTCTGGGTTATAGTAGCTCCTGCCTTCGAAAAAAGACGTTCTGATGGAACACTTTTTGCTGCAATCGGTAGATGACTCATAAAGCCATTGTATGTAATAGCATTTTACCTGATTTTGTGAATATTTTAATTTGTGCTGGTTTTCAATATATTTTTTCGATATATCCTGTTCGATATATCGCGTTTTTGTCGATATTGAATTATCGATATCGGTATATTATTGATATGGATAACTGTAGATATATTTAGGTGTCGATATATCGATATTTATCTGTTTTCCGATATATCGTTGCATCCCTAGTCGAGTCCACCATTTTGCTTGCGTGTTAATTTGCAAATAGTAGATTAAAGATCTTACACCATATTTAAAAAAAAGACGCGATAGCCTTATTCACAATGTTGAAGAATGGATCCTCAACATGTTTACGGTATTAAACGTAATTAACAATATTTGCAGCATTACGTAATTAGTCCTCAAAAGTTAAGGGTCAAATATGGAACACTATGCAGTAAGAATTTTATTAGTAGTGCCAATTTTGGAACAACATGCAGTTTAGTACAAAACCAAATTTGGAACATCACGCAGTGTGTGTTAATAATATAATTGAATTTTTTATTTTTGGAAATCTCCAAAATTAAACTCGAATTAAACCTTGGATCATCCCGGATAGTGCCAAAAATATTGATCTACAAAAAAAGACCTTATGAAACATAAAAGAGGACATTGCACAGAAAAATCTACTGTCATCCATGATGTCCAGTTATCAGTAATAAATTGGGTGGTGAACAAGACAGTGAGCTTATGTTTCATGTCGTATCTAGGAAAGGATCCAATGGGGTCCGTGTCTAGATTCATAAAGCAAAAAAAGGCGAAAGCAGATATCCCATGTCCAAAAGCAACAGCAATATATAACAAATATATGGACGGTGTTGACCTTGAATAAAAATAAGGAGCAAAAAATGGTAACACAGGATATTTTTCCACATGGTTGACCTAATATGCGTCAACAGCTGGCTCCTGTGGCGAAGGCGCATGGAGCATACAGAAGAAGTCATGTATACGTCCTTGTTGGATTTTAAATTGCGTGTTTACGCTAACGACAAGAAAAAGAGGTCGTCCACTTACCCCAAGTGGAAAATATTAAGAAAAGACGAAGACTGGAACTACCACCAATAGAAGTAGCAGAAGATGGCTTTATCATTGGCCACAACGGAAAAATGATCGCTAAAGATGCAAATTTAAGGGATGCGTCCATAAATCACAAATAATGTGCAGTAAAAGTGTTACTTGTATATAAACAAAGATCACTCGATCGTTTCACATTATTGCATACATAAAAGTTATAATTTAAAAAATAATTAATAAAAGTTACATATACATTTTTTATTTTATTTTTACTTCATGATGTTCCGAAAATGGAACATTCAATATTGCGTGCCTGAATGCATGATGTTCCAGATTTGAAACAAAGACTTTTTTGTTTTTTCTTTCTATTTTTTTAGGCCTTCATTTAGACCACTTATCAACATATATTTTTTTCCGAGTGATTTAAAAAATCCATGCGGTAAAGGGTTAAATAGATAAATTATATCGAGAACAATTTTTAAAATTTTTCATTTATTTTGTATATTATATTTGCCTATTTAATATAATATTATATCACAATTATGTTTTAATGATATTTTTATCTCAATATTTTAAAAGGTATCTATCTCAAATATAAAAAAAACATACTAAATGTATGTTTAACAAAACTCGTTAATATAGCATATACAAATATATTTATTTAAAACTACTTTTACGGATTTTATCGCGTTTATTTTTACTTTTTATTTACTTTTATTTTTAATTCCCGACGTTTCGGGTGCTTTCCAGCACCCATGGTCACGGGGGTAGCCACCGGCGCACGGTGGTATCAACGGAACTCTGACTTACACAATGATTGCGAACTACCATCTATCTCCGAATATTTTAAGGAGATGTCCCAACGCTACTTTGATAGTGTAGAAACCCACCCTAACCCGCTAGTGACAAACGCAGCTAACTACGTTCCGATAGCAAACGTCGCGTCCTATCTCCGTAGACCGCGAAATGTTTTAATAGAGCCACCAATATCGCTCGATCCAGTCGACCCAAGCGTCGCAGGCACATCACACAACGACACTACACCCACACTAAATGGGACAAACACAAATAGGACAACGAATGGGACGCGTCGCACCCGCAGACGGGCACGACGCGTTCCAGCTCACACCGCGTACACACCGTACACCCGCGTTCCTGGGCGGTTCTCACCGCCAGAACATCGACCGACACGAGCTGAGCAGTCAGAGACGGGGATCCGCACACTCCCCCTCGGACTACGGTTAGATAGCTCAAAGAAAAACGCCTAAAAAGCGACATGATGATTGATAACAATATCAAATCGTAAATCATTCATCATCATTTCACCTCATTGCCTTTCCCTTTTTAATTAGCCCTGTGACAAGATGAAGCTGTAAGAGTCGTATAGACTAACAGCATTAACATCAAGATAATAGTATAGGTCACGGGGGGACAGTCCCCCGTGATCATGGGTGCTGGAAAGCGCCCGAAAGTAGTTTTAATCATGTATAGCATTTGGTAAATATACGAAATATATTTATTTAAATTAGAATAAGAGCCGTTCATAAATACTGGGCACGCGAGAGTTAAAAATTGACGAATTTATTCCACTTTGACTTTGATGTGGAAACCTAAAAATAAAATTAAGAATAATTAACAGATTTAAATATAAAAATTTGGCCTAATTATGATAACTCTATATGAGTTTGTGTTGTGTGTTGTGTGTTGTGTGTTATGTTTCTACAAAAAAAAAATGTATATAATAATATTCGTCCTATATTTAAGTACCCACAGAAATGTCGCATCTGAACAAATTAATTTCATAATCTATATTACGTGACACAAGATGGCGTCTTAGGAATAATTTGTTTTATTACTAATTTATAATACTTTTTTTATTGATTGAGTATCTTATTAACCAATGAAAAGTAATTCCTTGGTTTTACTGACATTTCTTGAATTATTTATGCAATATCTAAGTACGCACGATGGCATATTTTTATCACGAGATTTTTTTTAAATCAACACAACACGTGTCAACTCTACAAGCGCCTAGCGAGTGACTGATTAAAGTGCGGTGTATGCACCACAGTTGAATGGAACATAGTAGCTGAATGCAGTGTCGCCTCTAGTACGTAGTACATATTAGCTTTTTTTATAGAAGAAGGGGCAAACGAGCATGTGGCTCACCTGATGTTAAGTGACTACCGCCGCCCATGAGTGAATTGAATAGAATTGTAGCTCAATGAATGTGACTAAGAAAACGCTGTCATTATTTATGTATGCACTTTGTCTACGTGATCTGAAGTTTATTTCTGCTAGCTGCTACTCTAGCTACTCGCCGCAGCGCGCCCGGGCGATCCACAGATGTGACAAAATTTTTATGCTGAATTGCCGGTCTACACAGAAGACCTTGCATCCAGCATCTCCGTTTACGTACTATGTTTTAAATTTTTTTCTGTGTTGTATATTAAAAAAATTAACAACATGAACAGTAAATATGGTAATTTACGTCACCGTACGAGTCGAGAGCTTACTAATAGGGTTGCCACCCGTACTATAATATATAGTATCGTACTATATTTCAGTCAATTGTACTATATATTATAGAAGTATAATAAAGTACGAAAAATACTATATTTTATCCCTAATTCAACTGTGAATTTTCGATTTATGGATGACGCCAATAACGTTTTTTTACGAAGACGATAAACATAACAACACGCCAAATTTAAGTCATCACTCGAAGACGACATTTGGACGACATCTTCGGTACTGCAGGATTTTATACCGATAGGTGAGTAGCTGAAGGCAACGCGGTCGACGACGACGACGACGACGACGCGGGCAACGCTGTATCGTTTCGGTACAGACCTTACAGAACACATATCTCGCACCGCTCCCGCGCCGACAAGTCAGAAATAAGCCTGTGATTGAAAGTCTGCAACAAGTATGTTTTACGGAAAGATTTTTTCCATTATGAATGTAAAATTGAAAGTAGATAAAATAGAGCGTGTATTAATTTAATTTATAATTCATTTTAATATGAATATAAATTGCTCACTCCTATAATTATTTTAAAAGTAAGGTAGAAGGTAAGGTGGTTAGATCACTGATGGCCAAAGTAAAAATCAATAACAAATATATATGGAAAAATATATTCATATTTGTATTGAGTACATACAGACAAAGATTTCACTAAATAATCTATGGACTTTACGTGAGCAAGAGTTCTGTGATGATTCATAGATGTAAGAAAAACATATTTCTTATATCAAAGTGATGATTATATTCTCTCTGGCGTTCCAGGGAGCAAATGATCTTGGTGAGTATGTTCTCTACATGGTCGCATTCGGGCACAATCCTCACGCGCGAGATGCCTCGGGATGCCGCGCGAGATGCCTCGACTTAGCTACAGTACACTTAGGGCGAGTTTTCAACCGCCATAAAAATTACTACAGAAAAATTAAATAATTACACATAGCAGCTTATTATCACTTTTCGGTATGATTTCTAAGCCTTGGTAAGATAAATCCCAAATTTTGTCTTCATTAAACTCCTCTTCATATAGGTTAGATTGCAATGATATATTTAATTTATTTTCACATTTCTTTATACAATAGGTAACAAATTCTATTTTCACATTCACAAAAAGTACTCTGTGAATTCTATCAAGTTTGTTTCTAACGAACAGAAACATCAAAAATTTTAATCGATAACTTCCATAGAGTATATCGCTTTTATGCCACAGAGCTATAATACCGCTGCTGTCTACGTATAATACACACTTTGAGCATAGAAAATAGAATACACAGGCCACCGGCGGACTCCTTGAGTTATGGAGTGTAGAGGTAAGGAGTACAGATTGTGTATTAAAAAGTGTCCGTAAAAAACCGTTAAATAAGGGTAAATATCAGGTATCATAGGATATCAAAAACATAAGGTATCATAGGGTAGGGTGGCGCCATTATACTATGCTACGGGGTAAATTTTAAAGAACGTGCCGAAAAATATTAGCGGGATAGACGACTTTTTCGAGGTTGTATTTACTAAATAAAATTATTTTAGATTTTAGAGCTACTGAGCAGTTTAGCAGCACACTTCACATCGTTGACAACTGCTTAGTTCATTTCATGTAGCTGTTTCCTGTAGCTACCCCAGGGTTGTTGTGGAGAGTTTTTGAACTGTTTTTATTGCTTACAGATGGACACTTTTTCGACTATTCTCCCATGAGAGATTGTTCTCCTTACCTGTACACTCCATACTGTAAGTGATTAGGTGCGTACATATATGTGCATAAAGGGAACCTACAATTCTGTCAATTGAAAGATGTTGCGTGTAATTTATTAGTAGAGTTTTAATGACAACTGGTCATACTTAGTGCCTTTATTCTATGCCAAATACGGGAGTAGTGCCTTATTCACAGTTCATCTTGTTGTACATCCCGCCAAGGTCAGAAATTATTATAATAATTTGCTTGCTGTCAAGCCTACTCATTGTTGTTTTGCATCGTGCGTCGTGCATAACCTTGGCGAGACGTACAACAAAATGGACCGTGATCCATGATCGTTAAGTACACTTGTAAAAGACGGCAGCACTGCGATCAATTCTACAAATTTTCAAGTACAGGCTGGCTATGCTTTAGTACTACGTTAGTACTCTTATTAATTTGTGCTTTAGTACGTAGCGATCGTTCTCATGTTCTCTAACCTCCATGATCAGGGTAGTGTAGTAATTGACGTCCCTAATTAGGGGCCACGCCCACCCTTCATTCAGAGTTCTGATTCAGGGTAATGTAATAGGGGCATTACCAGGTCGTCACTACGCGCACACTAAGAAACGCACCCACGCGAGCCGTCGCACACACGTATGCATGTCACACGCGCGCGCGCGCATAGAATGGCAAATGCAACGATCTACAAATTCGTGGTAACCTATTACCCAGGACTATGATAAAATGCTTCGCAGTCTGTAGTTACACACAGAAACTGTGGAAGCTTACACCTCCCCGCTTAAAGGGCTCCCGCCTTGTCATGGCGATTGGGAGGATACTAGGAGCCATATTTTGGTCGTTCACGAGAAGATAAACCAACTTGTCTCGCGCATCTAGTAGGGGAAAGGCCTACACTTCGTCTTCCAGTATGAGGCTTCCACCCGAAAACCTTTCTTCCCCATCGGTTGTCGCTTCTTCCAGCTATATGGTCAGCCTAGTGCCCCTTGAGCCTACTAATTCGTTGAGCTATGTCGGTTATTCTGGTTTACTACGGATAATCTCGTTTTCAGGTCCATCATGCAGAAAAATCCCAAACATAACCCTCTCCATAGCTCGCTGAGTGATCTTGAGCTTCCTCAAACAGCCAGCAGTGAAGGACCACATCTTAGATCCATAAGTCATCACTAGCAACACGCACTGGTTGTACAATCTTGGGTGATTGATCACTGGTGATAAATAGTGGATCACCTACGACAAGAAAGTGCGATAAAGATCATTGTCGAAGGGTAATTAAACTCTACAGACTGTAGCAAAACCCAGATTAACACGCCATAAGGTGATTTGTTTATTATGAGCTTTTACAGCTGAGCAAAAACATCGATTCGGATTTCTACTGCCAACAACTAGTAAGACTTAAGCAAGAAATTGAGAAAAAGGAGTGGTCTTTCATCATGATAACGCCAGACCACCCACATCTTTAGCCACTCAGCAAAAATTGAGAGAGCTTGGTTGGGAAGTGTTAATGCACCACATAGTCTTCACCTTGAACCCCCAGATTTTCACTTGTTTCGGTCTTTTCAGAATTTTTTGGGCAGTGTTAGGTTAACGTCAAGAGAGGACTGTCAAAACTACTTATCGCACTTTTTGATCAAAATCCCAAAATTGACCCTGACATGTTTTTGCCGGGAAAACGAGACATTACAACAAATACACAAGTTGGAAAAAGATAGATAATAGATTATCAACTCTACAGTCATTTTTGAGGTAAATGACCTTTCGTATCACTGCTCGTTGGCCGAACTATACTCTAACTATTTATGATTGATATGTAGAATTTACTTAAACAACATAAATACACAAATAAAACAAATTTAAATCCAAATATTTTGCGTTATCATTCCATTATAAATACAATATTCAATTATCAAAATTACGAGATATATTGCTAGTAAATTTATAAAATATATTTACGTGCTCACACATGCATTAATCCAACTATGATAGGGGTTTCGGCCGAAATCTTCTTTCCATCAAGAGGGACGAAGCTATACAAAGGAAAAGGAAGTACTGTCTACTAGGGATGCCCAATTTTTTGTTTTGAATCGATCTTCTGGATCGTAATGGATCATAAAGTCGTGAATCAATTCACGATTTAATCATATTGCATTAAATCGATCTTATTCGATCTCAGGAAATCGTATATTTTATAAAAATAAAGAAAAGTACAGTATACATGCAAAATTATATATTTTAACAAATCTTATTACTGTATCCAGTGAGTTTTTCTAAATTATTATTTTTGAAAAAAAAAACAAGTTTTACATTATAAATTCCAGCTGTCAACGTTTAAATTCCTCAAAAGTAATGATGTTGACAGCCGCACTGGATCTAGCCTATTATGGCTATCTGTTAATATATTTGCAGCTAGGGAAAACGGCCGTTCTGAAGGGACCGATGTTGCAACAACTGTCAGATACTTCACTGCACACAAACAGACACATCAATTTTATTTGTTTGTAAAAAAGATAGATATTTACGATTTCGACAATTGCTATATTAGTAACTTTCTTCGCTTTTGCTTAGCTCAGAATAAGTGCCTATGCGATGACGTCTGAGATAATTTTTTTGAAATTGGTAGTATTTCTACTAGTTTTAAACATGTGTTTATACATTTTACATTGCTACACATGTCACATTTGATGAAAAAACCGAAACGTTTGATTTGATTGGCGGAGCCATATTAAAAATTATTATAAAATACATAGGTCACTCAATCAGTTTTGAGATGCTCGAAATTTAAAAATGGAACGCACCCGTGTTATGTTCCTAAAAAGTAAATTTGTTTAAAAATAGAACTCCATAAGCCAATTGCTCAATATAAAAAAAAAACAAAGTTCTATTAATTTTCCTGTAGCGCTTCCCGTGCTTTTTATTTAAAACGATGGATCTTAACCGTGGACATTTGCGCGTTGTGATCTATTATGATTTTAATTTGGTTTAATTGAACAATTAAGTTTACAAGGGTTACCTCAGCATTAAGAGATTCAGCTCCATCACGCGCAACAATTTTTAGGTGATAATTCAATGTGTAGGTAGGTAATCTTACATTGTTTTAGTTATTCGGTCCCTTCCCCGTCAATACGATAGTTATGCAAAAATCGGTTCGTACTTTAGCACGTTACGATTCGGTCAATGTGTAGGTTTTAGTTGATACGATTTTTTCATACGATCTTATGGGCATTCGATTTGATCTGGGTGAAGATCGCATACCCTTGAATCTATTCAAAAATCGGTAGATCGTATGGCAGTAAATCGATTCAGATTGGGCATCCCTACTATCTACTGATTCATGGAGGTTAGAGAACAGTAGAACGATTGCTGTAGAAAATAATGTCCCAGAAATATGGACAAAATAAGTGCAATGCGATCGCTGAGTTATCTCAATAAAAGCGGGCTGTTAAGCTTATAGTTTGAAATGATTATAATATCATTCAAAAAAAATAAGTAAGTTATTATTATTTATTAATAAATAAACTATAAATTATGTTTTTTACCATTTTAATTATTACAAATATTATTAATTATTACAAATATAAATTATTAATTATTATTGATTTATTATATTTTTTTTTAATAATATTTCACCATTTTATAATGTTTTTTCTTGATAAAATATTAAAAATCGCAGATACTAGGTACTTACCGATGGCAGCGCGGCTATAAATTCTACAAATTTTCGGGGACAGGCGGGCTATGCTTTAGTACGTAGCGATCGTTCTCCTGTTCTCTAATCTCTATGTACTGACTTTTATCTGACAATTTAGTAAAGAGATAAAAATATGGAGTATAGAGTTAAGGAGACAGACAGAAAAAATGTCCGTAGGAAAGCGCTAAATAGGTGGCACCACTGTAGCTACAGTCTAAATTTTAAAGTACTTTTTAGAATTTTTTTTATTGTATAATAGACTTGCACCATAATTCTTTTTACAATAATTATTTTATTGCTTCAAAAATTTTTTTTTTCAAAATCACTCTCAACGTATTTTACGGTGATTTATCCATACCCTGTAGCTACTCGAGCGCTGTTGTGGAGAGTTTTTGAACTGTTATTTACTGCTTACAGAAGGACACATTTTCAACTATTCTCCTATGGGAGATTGTCCTCCTTACCTCTCTCTATACTTAATGGAGATAAAAGTATCGATACTTAGTAAAATACTTTAATAAAAGTATCGAGTGCAAAAATACTAGGTATCGAACTAAAAGTATCGATACTACTTAGGTATCGATACTTTTTGTGGATCCCTATTCCCTACTCGCAACAATACCACATGTATGTATACATAACAGATACGTCACTATGCCTCAGTTCAGTTGCAAGATGGCGAACGTTCGGGATAGTGACACATCCTTGTGGCTCCACAATAAACTCGGAATATCGAATGATTCGTGGACAAGTGGCTCAATTTGTACACAATTAAATGCGGAAGTTTTGAAAAATATCAAGGATTGTTTCCCAGATTTGCAAACACAAGTGAAACTGAAATTATTGTTAAGTTTCTTTCATATCCCGCGCAGAAATGTTGAAGAGGTAACTTTTCTCTCTGATATTCTATGGTTTTGCATAACTATATTGAGATTTTGTATCTCTTTCTCCATCTACATAATTGAATAAGAAAGAGAGGGATGAATTATTTATTTAGAACTTTATTTGTTGTCAATAATCCAAGAAAATATTGTAATTTCAGTGACTTTTTCTTCGTTATCGTGTTTGTGCGTTTTCTAATTGTTGCTGTCTGCGCTGTTAGTGGTAAACATGTAAATTTTCTACCAATATATGCCTTTTTATTTTACCTTGAGTCTTAAATTAATATTTAGTAGTTAAATTTAAAATAAATTTTGTCTAGTTTTGTCATATTTCCTAATAAGAGGACAGAATTATTCTCCTCATTATTTTGTCCTCTGATTTAATTTATTTAAGTGTATAAAGATTCTTTTAATTATGTAGTCAGTCAATGAAAGTTTAGATAATTATGAAAAACAAAATAAAAAGTATGAATGGATTTTTGGCAGTGTATAGTTAATATTCTCATATTGTAATAGTACTCAGGTAACCCTAATTTTTGCTTTATTCTAAAATGCCTAAATAAAATAAAGCCTCAACGTCCTGTTCAATAATCTATTTCCTTGAATTTCTTTCACTGAGCTATTCATAACTAAAAACTTTCAAACTGTTTACTACTATGTATAAATGTTTACTATCCGATTCACAATTTAATTAATTGAAACACAACACCATGTGTTTCAATCAATTGAAGAATCTGTTTTTTTAGTCAATTTTAGGCCTGTGGTCTGCAGAGAACTTGTGATTAGGATGTAAAGTTGGTGATGAAAATTGTTAAAAAAACAAATGTTACATACAGTAATTTATTCTTTTATATATTACATGCAGCAAGCATGAATATATATAAACTTGAACAACTCAATATTGCATAATAGTACAACAACAACATTTCGGACAAACTTCTTCTGTACACAGGCATTGTGTTTGCATGATCTAAACTTTTCTATTTAATTAACACTTAACATTGAGATTAGTAAATTATGAAAACTGCCATAAAACTTAAGAAGAATTGTTTCATTCTTTTTTCACTTTCAGTTTATATTTAAAAAATTATTTGTTATTATTATACTATTTACATGGTAGAGCCATGCTGCAGTTATATTAGTAGTATAGTTGTAGCACAAATGGGTCGGCTCGACCGGGGAAGGACCACGCTCTCACAGAATACCAGCGTGAAATAGTAGCTTAATGCTGCTGTATTTCGTATGGTGAGTGTAGAGCACCGGAGACCCTTTTTACTGGAACCGAGGCATTCCATCTTAGTCCTCACGACTGACAACGCATCTGCTTTTTGATTCGTAACCGAGGATAGATGTAGTTGTCTATGGGCCGCAGCAACCACTTACCATCAGGTGGACTGTGTGCTCGTTTGTCAAACTCTGAGTACAAAGCGTAACAGGCGGCATCCTGTTTCCCCATTTTATTGCACTGCGGACAGTGAGTCTTTGACATTACTATAATATGCTTGTTAATCGCTCTGGTAAGCTTAAAATGATTGCGTTGTTGTTCACAACAGTAGCCAAATGGCTGATTCAAACCCAGAATGCTACCATGTTCGTCAGAAATATATTATTTCTTACAGCAATGATATTAAATTATATGTGCTATGCTATAGCGGTTAATATAAAAAAGCCCTCAAATTACTTTACAGTGGAGAAATGAACTTGAAGAAATTATTGAAGTTGCAGCAGTCGATTCAGACCTTTGGGTGGCCATGCTTGCAGAGGTTCTCAAGACTTTTCCATCTGCTGGGACACTTAATACAGAGATAGCAGAGTTTGATGAAACAAGACCTATATTCAGTGATATGATAGGAGAGCTGAGAAGAGCATTGGCCAAACACTCTGATCTTGGACTGCTGCCTCTAGAGTGTCTATATTTAAATAAGAATGCATTGGTATCTGTTGTAAGTTGATTAAACAATAAAAAATCTAAAGAGTTCAAAATTCAAATTTAAAAATTCTTTATTCAGTATCTTAAAAGTTTAAGAGTATTTTTCAGCATTTGGTTATTTTATCCATTGGTAAAATTAGTCATATTAAATATACAAAATAACTGCAGCCTTTGTATTATTTTTATTCTATTTAAGTTAAAAAACATAACTACAATTTTTAGGAGCAGTATTTGTTTGATTTCTGTTATTCTCTTAATAGTAAAGCTTTATTTAGGTAAATGGGCAGAGGCAGTCCTCTAGACCACTGTTTATTATCTGAATATCAACTGTAATTCTACAATTCATAAGTTTATTACTTTCATTTTTGTTAAATTTATTAATTCAATATACTAATTTTGTTTTAGGTTGGCCAACAACCAAATCCAGTTAAACATTTTACTCTTAAGCGTAAACCAAAATCTGTGGCCTTAAGAAGTGAACTGCTAGCCAAGGCGACAGAAGTTCAAGCAAACCAGAAGAAGGCACAAGCCCCCACCGTTCCTGTTAGATCACGAGGCATGCCAAGAAAGATGACTGATACTAGTAAGTTAATAACTTCATGCCCATTTATTTTTTCTTTTGAAGCAACAGATTAACCACTTATAATGTAATATTCTCTAGACGGAATTATGGTGCAAAAATCGTAAGGCACAATCTTATTCTTTTAATCTTATAGGGCAATGGGATGGCAACCCAACAATACCTGCAAGAGATCAAGTGCAAGTCCAGTGGATTTTAGCAGTAATGCTAGCACTAAGATAATACTTACCAATCTCAAAGCTACTGCACAAACAGTTTTAAATTTCATAGGGTTTAACAGAGTTGTTTTAGTATAGGTTCCGGGTCATGTGGGTATTGTAGGCACTAACAAGCTTGCTCAGATGGAGTGAAAGAGTACACAACTTGGACCTAAGCCATGTTGTGAAATCTCGAAATCTTTTTTGACTTTCTTTGAAAATCTTTACCACAAATCACTTAAGATCTGGTCTGATAAAATCTCAAAACGTTAATAGTGATCGTAAATTCACTTCAGAAGCCTTAGGGTTGATCCTAAAAGTAAAAACCGCAAGGTTTACTAAAAGAAGCAAGGCATAAGTTTTTTATCCATGCCTTATAATCCTTTATACTACTGTTTAAAATATTCCATCTGATCTATTTTATTTATTATTTCTATTTGAATTTATTTTGTACTAGCTGGTGCCGCAGAAGAAATAATTGAGGAAATATTATTTTAAATTTGAAAGGTGATATTTGTTTAATTAGAAATGCTAATACAATCATTGAAATGAAATGATCTATAACTTTGAATAAACTGTTGGTACGACATCCGCGCCATCTAGTGTAAGTTAATTGTAGTATGCTTGTCGGAAATAGTGTGTAACACGATAAACCAAAATTGTGTGGGAAATAACAGGATAGTGTTAATTATTAAAAATGGTAAAAATGTGAGAGCTGATGTTCAACTTGCTCTCTTGCTTGCGCAATTTATTGTTATCAATAATAGGACAGCGTAACGCTCTATACATTCAGCATAGAGTAATTACAGTTTGACCATACTGCAGTGTGTCCCCGTCACAATTACACATCGGCGCAATGTGAAGGACACAACTACATGATTGTTGGAGCGAAAAACCTAGTGGTTGTTTTTATGGTGAGGCAGCACCACTGTCCCCATTTGACAAGGGTTCAGTCGAGCTACCGCATATTGTTTCCATTGTAATGAAAGAGATCTAAGACCACGCACTTTTAATTTTGCACTACAACTTTATTCTACACTTCCTATTATGAGACTCACAAATAATACTTGCAAAGTTTTACCAGGAAAATAGAACTACACTGACGAGCGCTGGAACTGAAGTGATTCTGTTGCCGCGTTCATTCAATAAGGAAAACGTAATAACGACTTAGGTGTGCTCTGATTGGTCGACGATTTGATTGGTCAATACTTGACTAAACAATAACTTTTTATTGAATTCATTAGGTTACTTAAGCAATTTCAATTATCAGGATTATTAATCAAATCGACAATTATTTATTCTGCGATTTAAAACCATATTTGAGTTAAAAGTTGATAATGGAATAAATAGTTGTTTTACCAGGAATTAGTGGTCAATAAAGAGATTTGTAAACCAAAAAGAGTTTTAAAGAACTAGCTAGTTACATGTTATGTTTCTGATAAATTGCTCTTATTAAATTGTAGTATTAATAATTATACACCGTTGATTATTATAATCAATTAAAAGACAATGCAAAGCTTACGCTTTGTCAACCGATGATGTACTTGCTCAGACATGCTTATTATAACCTTTGCACAAGCGCAAGCAATAATTTGAATTGTATGGTAGCACATTAAATTCGAACAAACAAACATTAAGTTTTATATATTAGATGATATGTATTTAATATTTATAAATACATATAAATTATATGTTGAAGAAAGTCACTTTTGTTTACGCCATTATTATCAACAGGCATTTTGGGTAAATACAAGCACAACACACAGCACAAATAATAAATGTGTTTACACTTTGACTAATTTAAATTAAATTATAATTTAAGGGTAGCGAGTTTGTAATGCGATACGGACATGTACCATCACATCACCAGAAAACTAAAGTGCATGCTACACCGAATCTATCCACTCTTTTATCTTTTTTCATCCAGTCATACCGCTCGAGGCGCTACTCCACCAAACCTCCGCTCTGATTGGTTGTTGTGATCACCGAATTAATTAGGCCATGAACCTCTGGCTTCTGAATGGTTAATTAAAAAAAAATACAATAAAAATAAATAATCCTAAATTCTTAAGCAATTTTCTGGCTTAATTAATATTAATGAAATTAACATAAAACATTAGAACTTACGTTAATGAAACTATTTAATTCATTATTAAATTTTGCTAGTTCTATTCATTCCCTTTACAGCCTTCTTGACATTCACACGTCCTCATGTAATGCTTTGATCGGTATTATTTGATTTAAGAGAAAAAAATCTACGACAAAATAAACTACTCCCTTCATTCATAAATATTAATTGTTACTTTCCAGTAGATTCCACTATCCAAACAGCCAAAGTTGCCACAATATCAGCCCTTGATCTAAAAGCAGTCTCCACTTACAAAGCAGCTTTCACTGTCAAAGCAGCCTCCGCTGTCAAAGCAGCCTCCTATGTCATAACACCTTATATAATACCCATGCTACCAAATGTCTTGCTAACTATCCAAATAATACTTTTTATCATTAAATGCTTACATTAAAAAAAAGAAATAGAGACCAAATCTTACCTGTAAGGTAGGTCTGATAGGGTTTATGATTGGATTAATAATAATAAACAGTCTCGAGAGTATTTATAAGTGCGGTTAGAATTTTTTTCTAAGGATAATCTAGGACTAGGTTTGATTCTGATTTAATAAATATTCCTACAGAAAATGATGAAACTTTTGCTTTATTGGCATCAAAACGTGCTAGCAAAAATGGATTATGATTACTTCCCTTTCCCTAACCTTAAGTATTTCTGCCATACTATAACTTTCCTAATCAAAATGTTGCGTCGTCTAAAGCATTTTGCCAAAAATTATTATGACTACTCTCTACAACTTTATCATATTTTTCAGAGTACTTATCATATGCTCCACTTGACCATTAGAACCAGTTTCTATATATAATATTATGATTTTGCAGAATACTCTTATTTCAGTATTTGCAAAACATCTACCTTGTTCTGCTAATCTTTTTATGTGGTAGAGCCACGCTACAGCTATACTATAGCTGTAGCACTAATGGTTCGGCTCGACCAGGGCAGGACCACGCTCTAACAGAATATCAGCGTAAAATAGTAGCGTAATGCTGCTGTGTTTTGTATAGTGAGTGTAGAGAACTGCTGACCGTTTTTACTGGAATCGAGGCATTCATTCATCTTAGTCCTCAGGGGTGATAACGCATTTGCATTTTCTTCCTTAGTTGAAGATAAATGTGGATGTCTGGGCAACAGTGCTCACTTACCAAGAGGTGGACTGTGTGCTTGTTTGTCACCCAATGCTATAAAAAAAAGTATTGTTCTTACAGGAGTACCAAAAGTACTATAGAAGCTTTAACGGCTTCTATTGCACTCGTAGTTTATTCGCTACGAGTAACATAGCTACTAGCGTATTTTGTAAACGGGTCAATGAGTACAAATACGCCAGTAATGCCTGTAGCGTCTATATGAATTGTATGCCACGGCATATTAACTTAGGATTGGATGCAATTCAATTTGTTAGGAAAATCTTCCTTTCGCCACTTTACATGTAATACAGTTTAAACAAATTTTCTAACATATTTTGCCATGTTAGGAACCAATAATGTTGGTAAGTTTTTTATAAAGTTATAATATAGAGCCGAATGGACCTCTATATTCGGCCATCTAGCCTTTGGTTCTGCTTGCAAAAAATTTGTTGATAACTCAATAATATTAATATGTTTTTGTTCTATGTCTTTTTATAACTACATTATTTATGATTAATTTGTTCTGTATTGGAAGATGGTTTCTAAAAGAAAATCGACATGGGCTATTTTTTTACGTTCTCTATATTCTACCTCAAAATCAAAGACTTGCAAAAACGATGTACCCTGGGTGTTAGATCAACTTTAATTCTTGATGACTTCAACGAGTTGCAATCAGTTACTACTGTAAATGATCTACCATACAAATAATGTCTAAAATGTTTAACCGCTAATGCTTCCAGCTCATATGAGTAATACTAGGATTTTGCACTAGGTATTCGTTTGCTGTAAAATTCTACAGGAATTAGTTATCCATTAACTCTATGAAAAAGAATAGCCCCATAGCCTTCGTTACTGGTATCAGTATATAACTCTAGAGGATATTTCGGGTCAAATATCAATAAAACGTGAGTAGTAGTACTCTTAATTTCGAATATTTTTCATTCCAATTTATTTTGGAATGTTATAGAATAAATGATAAAGTGGAGCCATTTTAACTAATGTAGTACAAATTGTCTGTTAGGATGCGTGACAGTCTTTGTAGGCACGAGATTGGTTAATGCTTCAATTTTAAACGGGTCTTATTCTTCCTATATATTAGGGTCTTATTTCACCCCATGAAGGTTTATAACCTAAAACAACAATTTTCTTAAGAAAAACTCATTTCTTTAAATTAAATGAGAAACCGGCATCGCTCAGAGTTTTTAAAACGTTTTGTAGCCTTTCTAAACCTTTCTCTACACTAATCGAAGGAATTATTAAATCATCCATACTGTATGTACATATTGCTCTCTGATACACAACAGGTGCATTATGTAATCCAAAAGGCATAAAGATTAATTCATAATGTGCATATTGCGTAATAAAAGTAGTTTTCTCTATGGAATTTGAATTTTCATTGATTGGAATTTATTAAAATCTTCTAGCCATATCTAAACAAGAGTAAAGTTTAGTTTCTTGATTTTTGGATTTAATCACATTTAAGAGGTAAATTATATCTATTAGGAACTGTATTAGAATTAAGTTCTCTATAGTCTACACTTATGCAGTTTGATCCATCACGCTTCTTAACTAATAAAATAAGACTAGAAAAAGGAGATTTGCACGGACGAATCACACCCGCTGCTATAAGTTCCTTACATTTATTACGAACAATTTCACATTCATCTATACTTAAATGATAAGGTCTCCTCTGCACAATTTTAATAGGGTCTACTAATCTTATTTCTAATTCTCCCGTTTTGACTCTACTAGTTGGCCGTTCCTTCAACAAACGACTCTACAAAACTATAAAAAATTTCACTTAAAGTATAAATGAAATGATTGTCAATATTAGTGTCGATATTATCAAATGTAGTCACAGCCCTACCTACTTTGCAAATATTAACAACGCTAGACTTCTTAACTGTTAGATTATTGGATGAAAGTTCTACTATAAAACCTAGCTCTAATAAATCACGTCCTATTAATATATAATTATATGAATACTCGTTGGGTATAATGTCAAATAATATTTCTATGCTGTACCTGCAAAGAGTTACTTTTGATAAAATTTGTGATTTACATATTACTTAAGACTTGCTTACATCAACAATAGTGATAATAGTATGCTATAGTTTACCAGACAATTTGTTGGCTAGTTTCTCTAAGGAGCAATCAGCACTGGAATCAAGACAAAATGAAATTTTTTCACCAAACTGTAATAACTCCAGTGATAGGTTTCAAGCCGCACAGATTAACTCTTCTCTCCACATTCATCGACGTTGTTGGCTGATGCTGTACACTACTACCTGCAGACAACCATGTTTTTAAGCATCGCGACGCCACATGACCCTCGACCCCACACTTGTAGCACTTAATTACATGCTTGACCATTGTTTCACTTTTATTTAACTGTCGGAAATTGAGGTAAATTTAGTCTTCTCATTTGATCGATTGAAACATTCATATTATCTGTGACTAAGTTTTCATCAAGCATAACATTTCATTGAAATCTTTGAGCGTTTATAAGTATTTCTGTTATGTTTCTTGAACCAACCATTTTCGATAAGAAAATGCCATCAATTCGCGTTGCATTTTATAGCGATTATTCATTTCTTCTGTAAAAATATTGCGTTGTAAATGTGGTTAAATATGACCAATATGAGCAAGAATTGTAGATACAGCTATTTGTTCTTTGCTTAAATTAGCCCACCTAGATATAAGTAAGGAATCTGGCCAAGTATGAAGCAAGTGATTCGTCATCATGCGGTTTGCCATTCAAAATTTTAATAATTGTTGCTTCCTCTGCCGTATCAAACCAAGACAAAAAAATTATTTTAAATTATGCCCACAACATGTTAGGATAAGTGGCATGTGCGAACCATTTAGCCACAGACCCTTTTCATAGCTTTACTAATAATAATTATCAATCGACTTCCCTGTATTTGGTAATCGGTCATACAGATATCTGCAGATGCTAACCAAGCTTAAGCATCAGCTTCTTTATTTTCAGAATAAAATTCTGGCAGCGTTGAGCCCTTGATATTATCTTGTGGTTTATGTAAGGCCTCCACGAGAAGTTCGATACTATTACTGTGCCCTTCGAATAAAGTACGCCAGCGGTCATTATCGTTCGTCGACTTCTGATGTCGGAGAAAAGTCGCTTTCACTTACACCGTTATTATCAACATGTCTTGTAGGCGACATTTTGACATTTCGACAACAAGGATCAACACACAACATAAATAATAAATGTGTTTAAACTTTTACAAATTTTAATTTTATTTAAACTTATAACACTTACTTAACTTCATTAAATTTGAATATTAAAATGAATTCACACACAATTACACCATCAGAAAATAAAACTGCATGCCATGCCGAATAAATCCGCTCCTCTTTTGTCATTTTCACCCAAAGACTATATAACCACTTGACTGCGCATACAGTGCCCCGACGCTCGAAAACTATTAGTATTTTGTCGCCTATGCATCGGCTATGGTACTATTAACCAATTTAGTATTGTCCAAGTGTTAGACCTGTGTGCACGCTAAATTAATGCAAATTTTTATAACTTTTATGCAATTATAATGCATCAAAATTCGCGGTGAAGTGGTGTGGGAAACATTCCAAGGACAGATGTCCAAAAAGAATGGAGTAACTTTTCATTGCTAAGTAAAAAATACGAAAATTATTGTTGATTAATTCAGATTATGAGCCACCGCAGGGGTCTACCTAAAACGGTGACCGGGTAAATAACGACATGGTTGAGTCGCACGTTGATGTCTTTTGGAAAAGTCTCGTTCTATTATTAGACAATTCTAATGCTTCTATCCCTTTCTTTCCCTTTGTATGTTTATCGTAAACATTAGTACCTACTTACTGTTATCTTTAATAGCTAAAAGTCGATATCGAAAATAATAAAATTTAAATTAATAAAAAGATTATTTAATTCACACATTGTGAAAAAATACTTATCTACTTTTAACCGTCTTCAGAAAAAAGAGGATGTTCTCAGTTTGTCGGTATTTTTTCTTAGTTAAAGTATATAGTTACCTAGTTAGATTAGTTAGATTGGTGTACCAAATCAGAACGGCTTACAATTTCAAAAGGAAACTAAAGACAAGTTATTGTACGGATCCACTACAGTAATAGATATTTGTCGTCGTTGTAACATTTTTAATAAGAGGGCGATCAATGAGAGTGGTTCAAAAGTGCTGCCTTCGAAATATAATACAAATTATTTTATGAGAACTGTTTAAAAATCTCTGATTAGGTATTATTGATTCCTGTATATTTATTTTCAACAATTTGAAATATAATCAACAAATCATTAAATTGAATTAGCAAGGTGCATAATTTACAAATATGTAGACGCTTGTTTATATTTTTTACAAAGAACAATCAGGACCCTTAAACTTTAATTCGAAATAAATATAACAAATTAATTCATTTTAAAATCAATAATAATATAATATATAAATGTTTTCGTTGTAACTGATTGATTTTGATTAAATATTAATTCTATGATTTTAATTGAGCATTTTTCATAATGATAAAATCCATTTTATCGATATCGAATATTTTCATTTATTAAGAAGAGCAACCCTAAAGATAGCCATAACAACACAACTTGACCATTTGCAGCCGCGCGTTCTTCCTCGTCCCCCGGTCCGCAGTAGTGAGCCGTGTGCTTAGAAGAAATCTGCCTATACGCTCTCTAGTGGTTACATTCTCTATGTTTTCACCCAGTCGCACCACGACACCGCTCAAAGCACTTCACCAGCGAACCTTCACTCTGATTGTTGATCACCATTTTAATAGGCCATGAATCTCTAGCTTCTGATTGATTAATTAAAAAAATACAATAACAATAAGTAATCCTAAAGTCATAAGCGATTTTCTGGCTAAATTAATATTTATGAAATTAACATGAAACATTGCAATTGATATTATTTAAACTACTTAATTCAATTAATAGTTATATATTTATAAATTATTTATTTTGATTGTTTTTTATATATGTATAAGTAGTAGTATGTAAGCGTAAATATTTTGTTTATTTACATTATATGTCTACTCATTTTAACATGTTTTTTAGCACCTACCAACTTTTATTTATCTATTTCTTCCTCCTCTATTTTACCTACTTCTATCGGGTTGACCGGTACAGATTGCCATAAGGCATTTCACCACCACCACAAGTCCGGTCATTGTAATCCTTAGATTAAGGTGTATTACAATAAATATTAAATAAATAAATAAAGGCAATTTGCTTTTAAATTGATGAAGTGTTTGTAAGAAAAAAAAATTTGGGTGACTGTTTTTTGAAGACTTGGAATAAATTATGATTGCAGCATGAGTGGGTCAGCTTAACTGAGGAAAGACTACTGATTCACAGAATACTTGCCCAAAATAACATCTTGATGCTGATATTTTTCTTATGATGAGTGTACAGAACTGGAGGCCCTTTTTACTGGTACCCATAATCTTTTTAGTCCTTAGATGTGACAACGCATCTACATTTATATTTTTAATAGAGGATCTAGGTGTCTATGGCATCCACTTACCATCAGGTGGACAGTGTGCTAGTTTGTCACCATTATTTAAAGAAATTGCAGGCTCGGTAATACTGAAAAAGTAAAGTAAAGTAAAGTTACAGCCTATATACGACATACTCATTTCTGAGAGGGTTTAGGGCAAGGAAGTGTCCGCCGCGCTGCCCAAATGCGTGTTGACGAACTTCACATGTCTTCGAAATATTTTTATTTCTTATTCCTCAGACATGCAGGTTTCCTCACGATGCTTTCCTTCACCGCCGAGCACGTGGTAAATCAGCACTTAAAATTGCAATTAACAATTTCATTGGTGCCGGCGGGGATCGAACCCGGGTTACTCGCGTTCTGTTATATTTACAGCGAGCGTTAACCACTGAGCTACCGCGGCTCTACTGAAAATGGTAACAGAAAAAATAATCGAAACAGAGAACGGAGTAAAATATTCGAAACATGGAATTTATAAATAATAGATATGTAGTGTATTGTTGTGATCGACTTCGAATCTTGGAGTCTTGACAGGTAAACGGAATGGTGGTGGGATGTTGGTTGCAGTGTGTCAAGGATTGTCCATTGCTCGGTATAAACTAATGGTTACATGACTATTCTTTGTTTCAGATTTTCTTGATTATGTATTTCTCAGTGTTAATAGTCTAACGGCTCATAAGTACTATTACTTGCGGTGTTTATATTCTGCCTAATATGAACGCATTAATGTATGAATATTTGTTAACATCTTTAGGGAGTCCTCACATCTATCGACGCGTAATCGGCTTAAGCCGTATCGGTGTATCACCACACCACTCGGCTTAACGTCGATAAGCTGTTGCGATGGCTATTCACAAGCAATTGGTATTTGACTCCTTCTAAAGGCCGTCGCGATGGCTGTTCACTTGCATTCGACAGTTGATCCTCTAGAACAGTCGTCGAGGCGATTGTTCTCTTACGTTTGGTAGTGCATTTCTCCGAACGGCCGTCGCTATGACTGTTCACATTCGCTTGTTGTTCAACGCCGTTCGACTGTCTCCGGCGTCGTTCGGTTGTCGTCGGAAACTTAAACACGCAAAACGGCAACGCAAGCAACGCTCGTTTTGATGCCGACCGATGTCGTGTCGGCGTTGTCCGAGACGAGCCGATGAGAATGGCATTAGCAACACCCGTATTTCATAAACATTTAGGTTTTATTGACCGGTTGAAGCTGATTCCGCGTCGATTGATGTGGCTAGTCAATTATCTTACACAATTACTTAACTACAAAATTGAACTATACATTAGATAAAATTACTGGTTGGCTACAATTACATAATTTGCAACTTAACCTTAATAAAACTAAAATTATTCAATTAAAACCCTACCAAAAAACTGGTTTACAAATATCGTATAACTATAAAGACACAAAACTAGAAACTGTTAACTCTGGCACTTTGTTAGGAATAGACCTGGACACACATTTGAGTTGGAAACAGCACATACAAAAAGTTGCAAAAAAAATTCTTCATTTATTTATGATCTGCAACACCTTAAACGTGTGACTGATTTTAAGACTGCCCTTGCGGCTTACTATGCACATGCTCATTCCGTACTCTCCTATGGCATCATCTTGTGGGGAAACTCTTGTGATGTAAACAAATTATTTATATGATGTAAGTGTCTACGAATATTAATAAATTTGGACAAAATGGAATTATGTAAACCCCACTTCATTAAAGATAAAATTTTAACACTTACGTCTATTCTACATCCTCGAATCTTGTAAATTCGTTAGGAAACACCCAAAACTCTACTCACCTATTAAAAAAACTAAAAGAAATAATAGAAATTTATATAAGCTTAAGATAGTAAAGTAAAGTTACAGCCTATATACGTCCCACTGCTGGGCTCAGGCCTCCCCCTCATTTTTGAGAGGGTTTAGGGCAAGGAAGTGTCCGCCGCGCTGCCCAAATGCGTGTTGACGAACTTCACATGTCTTCGAAATATTTTTTTTTCTTATTCCTCAGACATGCAGGTTTCCTCACGATGTTTTCCTTCACCGCCGAGCACGTGGTAAATCAGCACTTAAAATTGCAATTAACAATTTCATTGGTGCCGGCGGGGATCGAACCCGGGTTACTCGCGTTCTGTTATATTTACAGCGAGCGTTAACCACTGAGCTACCACGGCTCTAAGCTTAAGATACCCTTCTCCAAATTAAAATTAGTTTCAAACAGCCCTCACGTTATGTCAATAAAGATTTATAACCATTTACCGAATTCCATAAAAATCCTGGAAAATCCTGTGCAATTTAATAAACAATTAAAAATATTTCTTATTAGTAAATGTTATTATAATTTAAATGAATTTTTTGACGATAAATAACGACAAAGTAAGAATACTTAAACTACATTACAGTACATTGTATTCCAAATTAAATTAATTTATATAAAATAATATTGAATGTTGATGATATGATAATTTGTAATTTGTATTTAAAAATTAAATAATACGAAAATAGTTAGCCCTCTAGTGTTGCTTTGCCCTTGCGGGGCGTCACATGTATACCTATCAAAACTGTACCATCTTAAATTTGTAATGTGACATGCAATAAACAACTTGAATTTGAATTATGTAAATGAAGTATGATGAGCACGCTAACAGTAATGACCGTGTCCACCGTGACCAGCCCCGCTGAAAGGGTTGCCGTCGCGCTGGGCGGCGCGCAGTGGGGGGCGCGCTGCGCCAGTGCCGCTGCCACGCGCGGCGCCGCGCGCCGGCATCAAGCTGCTGGACATCAACGAGCAGCCCGCCACGCACGCGCAGATCAAGAAGCGCAGGAAGCTCGGTGAGCCATCATTCATCACACGACTCATCGCACTTACCATTCTCTAATGTCACAATACTCTACCATACTCACCTTACTACACTCATTATGTCACAACACTTCATACCACACCCGCGCGCCGGCATCAAGCTGCTGGACATCAACGAGCGGCCCGCCACGCACGCGCAGATCAAGAAGCGCAGGAAGCTCGGTGAGCCATCATTCATCACACGACTCATCGCACTTACCATTCTCTAATGTCACAATACTCTACCATACTCACCTTACTACACATTATGTCACAACACTTCATACCACACCCGCGCGCCGGCATCAAGCTGCTGGACATCAACGAGCAGCCCGCCACGCACGCGCAGATCAAGAAGCGCAGGAAGCTCGGTGAGCCATCATTCATCACACGACTCATCGCACTTACCATTCTCTAATGTCACAATACTCTACCATACTCACCTTACTACACTCATTATGTCACAACACTTCATACCACACCCGCGCGCCGGCATCAAGCTGCTGTAGATCAACGAGCAGCCCGCCACGCACGCGCAGATCAAGAAGCGCAGGAAGCTCGGTGAGCCATCATTCATCACACGACTCATCGCACTTACCATTCTCTAATGTCACAATACTCTACCATACTCACCTTACTACACTCATTATGTCACAACACTTCATACCACACCCGCGCGCCGGCATCAAGCTGCTGGACATCAACGAGCGGCCCGCCACGCACGCGCAGATCAAGAAGCGCAGGAAGCTCGGTGAGCCATCATTCATTACACGACTCATCGCACTTACCACTCTCATAATGTCACAACGACGCTCTTTACCGTACTCACCTTACTACACTCATTATGTCACAACACTTCATACCACACCCGCGCGCCGGCATCAAGCTGCTACATCAACGAGCGGCCCGCCACGCACGCACAGATCAAGAAGCGCAGGAAGCTCGGTGAGCCATCATTCATTACACGACTCATCGCACTTACCACTCTCATAATGTCACAACGACGCTCTTTACCGTACTCACCTTACTACACTTATTATGCCTCAACTAGGAAAAGCAATCGCGCGACCTAGCCGAGATCTCGTAAAGAAAAAGAAATTAAAAAATAATTTTTATTTAATATAGGTTTCAAGAATAATTATTGAAAGTCGTTTTTTACTACCACTGGGTCCGAAAAAAAAACCTCTGTCCTGGGAAGAACCAGCAAGCAACCCAGAGGGACTTTAAAAAAAATTAAATTTACATTAAATTATTTTATTCGTATGAAGATACTAGAAACAGCGTGGTAGCGATCACGTCATCTCCAGGGGTTATTATCAATCATGATTCTCTTACTCTCATGGTACTCTTTAGTATGTAATAATATATAATAACCCTTTCTTAACAATGTTTGCTTATTAAATCTTTCAATAGATAAAGCCTGCATATTTTCTAGAACTTTGTTGTAAAAGCGTATACATTGCCCCTTTCAGGAATTACTGATCCTTTAGAGTCAAATAGCTAGTATTTTATATAGTTAGTTTATATAATATTCTATTTTCAATAGAATATTTTTTTTTGTGCACATATATTAAATTTTCGTGAATTTTTGCTTTATTGAGAGGGCAAAGTTTATTTCTTCAAAATATTCTCTAAGGGATTCTTTCGAACCTGGGTCATAACTTATTCATATGGCTCTCTTCTGCAAAACAAAGATAGTTTCAATGTCCGTCGCTATCACATGAGTAGATAAACGGAACATAGACAAAGCTTCTTAACCACTCAACCCTCCAACCCGCGCGAGTGATTCACGCCCCACCTGTTCGCGTATTAAATGTCACTTTCTATTTTACGACCGCGCGAGACACCCAACAAAAACGATTACTAACGAAAAACTACTATAGAGCTACATTCAAGTAAAAAATATTGACGAAAACCCCAAGAAATTCGGAATTTAATTTTATTAAAACAAAATTACTCAAATTAAAAATAAAGGATGAAAATAAAGCTTAAAGTTAGGAATATCAAAAAAATTATCGTATTTATTTTTTATTTCGAGTTTTACAAGAAAAGTATAATAATTACTGGAGAAAATTATTTAATATTATAATAATAGTACATGGTTATTCCCTTTAAAATAACACCAATATCTCAATATTATTTATTTAATATAGATAAATACATAATATTTACTTAATATGAATATTAACTCCCCAATGCAATAATGAATGACAGTTGCATTTTTATTATTTTTAGACACAACATATTTTATTTATATAAATGACCTTTAACATGTTAATGAATTACCAAAAAAATTAAATTGCTGAATATAAAAGTGCAGCATTCTTTTATATTCAGCATTTATTTAACAAAAACTGTTTCTGTTTTTATACAGACTTACTTTTCATATTTTTGATCAAGCTCCACACAGTTCAACAGTCCAGAAACAAGAATGGCGAACTATTATTTTCACATTTTTTCAACAACAATATTTTGTTGCCATTGCATGGATAAAATTCACTCTCATGGATGACACATTTCAAATAGCACTACTGACTTTCTTTTGGTAATCTTTTTAAATCGGCTCTCAGCAGAAGTATTTAATTTTAAAAATTAGTATTGTTAGTTAGTATAATTAAAAAGTAACAATGGTTAATCGATTTAATTTGAAGTTCACAATAAATTTTTTAAAGGGGGGGCACAGGCCTCTCCTCATTTCTGAGAGGGTTTGCAAGTAACCCGGGTTCGATCCCCGCTGGCACCAATAAAATTGTTAATTGCCATTTTAAGTGCTAATTTACCATCTGCTCGGCATTGAAGGAAAACATCGTGAGAAAACGTGCATGTCTGAGGAATAAGAAAAAAATATTTCAAAGACATGTGAAGTTCGCCAACACGCATTGGGGCAGCGCGGCGGACCCTTCCTTGCCCTAAAACCCTCTCAAAAAAATTTACTTTACTACAATTATTATGCAACGACACTTCTTACCACACTTCCCTCCCTCCTCCCTACCTCACGGTGCCACACACTTTAACTTATCTGACTCCTTACAACACTTGCCACATTCTTTAACAGATAACACTCGTTAAAAAATCACCGTACTGCTGCCCCAGGAAATAAAATCACAACACACTATTTACAACATTTACCTTACCTTACCACATTCACCATACTTACCATACCTAACCACTTTCCATATTCCTGATGCATTCTACTAATCTTATTACACTTCTAAAGATACTACTTATTACACTATTCATCACACACTACAATACTTCCTCATATCATTATAACAATGTTGTAATACCTTAATGCTGAAGTCAATAGTGCATACTAAACATTTGTGTGACTGAGCAGAGATGGAGGAAGGTGCAAAGAAACAACCTCCAGCAGCACCGCCCTCGCCACCGCCTGATTATGCGAAAGGACTCAACAACTACCAGATGCCAAAAGTCGAGGAGCAGCCTACCAATGAACCACTTACACCATGTAAGTATACTGTTATCTTAAATTTTATAACATGGTGGCAATGACTTCAAAAGGGAGGATAGGCCCATCTAAATATTTTATTCATAACTTTTTCATACAAGAAAAAGTGGCGCATCTGTCATAATACAAACGTCATATCAAAATACGACGTAACCAGGGTCGAATTTCGTAGTATAATTATCCTAATTGTACCATTATTTCATAGTTTGTAGTATATAGTATCGTAATAATACTAAGCGAAAATACCATAATTTTACCTAAAGGTCGACTTGTATTATTATTGGGTCCTTTCCTTTTACATTTTAATACTAACCCTACGATATCGAGAATTTCTGTATTGTACATGAGTACCGCGTTTTTTAAATAAAATTAGAATTAGCTATCTTTCTGGTCAATCTGTCTGGTCTGGTCAATCGATGCTCGATCGCATTTATGTTGCATCCTTGATACAACTATAATTAGGGTCTACCACGACAAAAACTCTATGCTCCAGAAGCAATCTGTTTGAAAACAGAATTTCAAAATATTTTATGAAACAGATTTTCAGATTCAATTAAGCAGACATGGTTTCTTTTGTACTCTTTTCGTTTTACTCTTACTGAATATAAAATATATTAGGTAACAATATTCAAAATTTAACTTACATTAAGTTCTTTAGACAAAAAATAAACAGAAATAAAAATAGAATAGAATGGAAGAAAAATAGAATAGAATAGAAGCGGACGAAAGATTGTCGCACAACTTTAAGGAAAACTCTAAACTCTTCTGGAAAGATGTTGGAAGGTCCCGGAGTGGTGCGACAGCCTTAAGAATGAACAAAGTGCTTTCGAAAACCAATGACGTCCTCTCAGAAATATCGGACGTTATGCAGCGATGGAGCGAATTTCATAGAGAAATGTATGCGTGTCATGACCTTAGTGAAGGATCCGGGGGTGACGCCGTGACTGGCACGCCAGACACGGACCTCGATGACACTGAGGTCATCAGCATGAAAGAGATTGAACGTGCGATTCAAAGTTTGAAATGTGGTAAGGCTGCGGGACTAGACAGAGTTACTGTTGAAATGGTCAAGTACGGTGGGCCTCGCGTCTGGGACAGTTTTCATCTGCTGTGCAATGTGTGCTGGCGGACGGGAAGTGTCCCGGATGACTGGCGATCCGCGGTCCTTGTGCCTTTATATGAAGGTAAAGGTTCACATTTTGACTGCGGGTGCTATCGGGCGATCAGCTTGACCAGTTTAGCAAGTAAGTAGTACTCGAAGGTTTTGACACGTAGGATGCAAGAGAAATCGGAAAGATTCTTATGGGAGGCACAATACGGATTTAGACCTGCAAGATGATGCACGGATCAAATGTTTTCTCTCCGCATGATCACGGAAAAGCTTCTGACTGTTAACCAGAGGATTTTCTGTGCTTTTGTGGATCTGGAGAAAGCATTTGATAAGGTTATAAGGAAGAAAATGTGGGAACTGTTGCCGGATATGGTGTGGATGGTCGATTGTTAAGGGCTGTGCAGTCACTTTACTATGACTGTAAAGCCTGTGTGCGGGTAGGGCATGACCTGTCACCCATGTTTAGCGTCCAAGCGGGCGTAAACCAGGGTTGTGTCATGTCTTCCTGGCTGTTCATACTGTATGAGTGTTTAGAAGTGAATGTGTTTGGGTGTGTGGGTGACATTAGTATTGTCTGCTGTATGCTGATGATGCAGTGCTTAATGCACCATCAGAAGCAGAACTGCAGGCATTAGTCACGTGTATGAAAGAGGAATGTGAAATTAAAGGTCTCCGTTTGAATGCTAATAAAACTAAGGTTCTGGTATTTGAAAAGGACGAAGAGAGAACGAAATGTGAAATATGGGTAAATCAGGAATGTTTAGAACAGGTAAATGAAATTGTATACTTGGTGAGTGCTTTCAGCCGGGATGAAAGATGTGATTTAGATGTGGACAGGCGTGTCGCTGCCGGGAACAAAGTCAATGGCGCCCTGAATGCGTTAGTCAGAAGGCAAGGCGTAGCGAAGAGTGCACGCCTTGCAATATATAACGCAGTGTTGGTACCGACTTTGTTATATGGCGGCGAAACCTGGGTATGCCAGAAGAAGCATAAAGTTGAATGCAGTGGAGATGGATCTCTTCGTAAAATGTGCGGCGTTACCATAGCCGACCGAAAGCGAAACGAAGAGATTCGCAATATGGCAGGATTGAAAGATGACCTTATCACAAAAATTGATAGGGGCGTACTCCGATGGTTTGGGCACGTTGAGCGAATGAGTGAAGACCGAATGGTGAAGAAAATATATAAAAGTAAGTAAATATTAAATGGTATCGAGGTAGACCGAGACTAACTTTCGAAGACCATGTGAGTAAATTACTCGAAGAGGGGAAGGTCAAGAGTACTCGGATACCTAGACGTGCATGTATGAAGAAGATAATGAACCTGAAAGAAGCGAAAGAGATATATAAGGATCGTGACACTTGGCGATCTGTTCTCTCTGGCTCCGTTAGGGATTGTGCGTGAAGATAAGTGAAGTAAGTGAAGAAATAAAAGTAAACCTTCAAAAAACGAAACGTATAGATAAACTAGACGCGTGACGCCAAAATCCCGGCACATGGGAAAAAAGAAACATGAAACGTCAAACGTTATATAATATTTTTAAAATAGTATAATTTTAATTTCCATGTACAATATTTTTGAGGGTCTGAATCCAACCCTGGCCTAATCTTGGTAACGTAACTAAACTAACTGTAAAATAAAACTTTAAAAATGCGTTTATATAATAATTTAATTGTAACAAAATTAATATAAGGTTATTTACCGATGATACGATATCCCATGTTTTTTTTTTATAATCTTTGTATTGTAATTTTTGCATTCTTTTACCACGCAACTAGACATATTTATGACAGGCAAATATGTCCTGCGCGCGCACCACTGTCGACCGATTCGCGTTGGCCCTAAACTGTAATTTTAGGGCCAGCGCACTGGTCCGTTTTAGTTATTCGGTCGGCCCGGTCCTTACGCTAGTAATATATAAGACAATGCATGGTGGAACATTTATATAATACTAGTTTTTATGGATCTTATTGCGTATATTAAATTTTTATATACCCGGCGTTTCGAGCACTTTACAGCACCTATGGTCACGGGGGGGACTGAGATGTTCAACGTCCAGATGTCATAGTTAACCGCGGTTACCATAGATTAAAATTCAATCTAAGTATGCATATGTACAGATATGATGGTTTCTGATGTAATAAAAATACCACTTGAGATTACCATAACGCCAAATGCTATAATTATTTTCTTTCATTGCAGCAAGCAGTGCAGAAACAGTACATACAGAACCTGAAGCGAGCGCTCCCACTGATACCACTGCCCCTCTTTCCAGCCCAGTTTTGCTACAGGTATGACATCGTTTCTTGACACTAGTTGGTTGAAATACTTCTTAAGAAGTTGCCAAAACAAAATTTTCTGCAGAAATTTTACGAGAATGATATAATGTAATGATGTCATAGCTTTTATATTCAAATAGATATATTATGTACTATTTAAAGTTAAAGTTACAGCCATATACGTCCCACTGCTGGGCACAGGCCTCCGATGCGTGTTGGCGAACTTTACATGTCTTCGAAATATATTATTTTTCTTATTTTTCAGACATGTAGGTTTCCTAACGATGTTTTCCTTCGTCATAGAGCATATGGTAAATCAGCACTTAAAATTTCAACTAACAATTTCATTGCTGCGAGGATAGAACTCCGGTTGCTCGTGTACTGTAAAATTTACAACGAGCGCTAACCGTCTGGGCGACCACGAACTCTTTTATATATTTTAATTACTAAAACCTTGGATAAATTTTGCATTTTAAATAAAATAGGATCACTAGCAAAAGTGCAAATTCAAGTATACTTATGTAGTTATTTTTTAAATAGTGGTTTCAATTACCCCAATTCTAGATAGTAGCGTTGAATAATAGTGGGTTAAAGTATAATTATTGTGCTATAAAAATTATTTTATACTTTCCATAATGTAATTTTTTATTTATATGTGATACCATATATGTGACTAATATAACGCGTGCTATTAAAGAATAAAATCATACATGGCGGCGGACTTCGTGCCATCTCATTCGCACATTATTATATTTGACGGCTCTGTGGCGATGTGGCTTTGCGATGAGTTACAGCGCTAAGGACCGTGAGTTCGAATCTTGAACGAAACTAGTATTTGTATGGCCTACAAATAATTGTTCCGGGATTGGATTTTTGCCCTAGCAAAAATGATGTTTATAAACATACATTTCACAAGGAGCCCGCGTTTCATAAGAAAATCCTAGTGTCCTTAATCCTTGAAAATGATAACAAATAAATAAAATTTCATTTGCCGTCCGTACTTAAATAAATACTTTCCACCATTTGTGATTCCATTCTTTAATGATATGTTGTATAACTAACTATAAAAAGTATTCTTTGCAGCAAACAACTGGAGCAAAACCAATAGTAATAGGGCAGCAACCAAAACTCCTAATAGCTGGTCAAGCAGGTGGCAAGCCTTTGTTACTATCGGCTCAGAACCTGCTGAACACTTCTGCAGTTATCCTGCAAGGAGGTGGCAAGGCTGTGCTATTGCAGAATATCAAACCTGTAAGTATACCGTTTTTATAGAAAAAACTAGCGATCCGCCCAGGTTTCACACGGGTAATTTCGGCGTCTCTGGATAATTTCTGGATCTCGATACCAGCACCACCTACTGGGTCTAATTTTAAATCTAAACCATCCAGGGACCCACAAAAACGCACACAAAAACTTTCATCAAAATCGATCGAGCCGTTTTCGAGTTTTAGCGAGACTAACATATAGCAATTGATTTATATACATCATGTAACAAAAACCCTGTGGTCCCCTTAACTGGGTTATCAGAATAAGTTTCCAAGCGTATAGAAATATTTAAAAAAAAAAAAGCACATTTAAAAAATTATTTTAATAAAGAAAAAATTATTTGCTAATTGTATGTGGTTTTATTTTCTCTAACTCACACGATTATCGGTAGTGCGGGGTCTATGACAATCCTCTTACTCCTCGGCCAATGCACAGAAAGTAAAACCACATACAATTTGCAAATATTTTTTTCATTAAAATTAATTTTATTAAATGTTTAAAAAAAAACTATTTCTATACGCTTGGATACTGATTCTGATAACGCACTTAACGAGAACTACAGGGTTTTGTTACATGTATGATATTGTCTTCCCGGCCGATTTTGTTTACAGGGAGAATTTAAAAATACTGACCTACTAGGCTAATGGTGGTAGGGTGGGGGATACTGTAGTACTAAAAGTCTATGCTATGATGTTACTATCCCAGATTCAGATTATTTATTTGCCACAATATAGGTACAGGTATAAGATGGTACATCACTAAGTGTTTCCGCTGCATTCTACCTGACAACATGCTAAGTCATAAAAACTAAGAGATACAATTCTGATAGCAAATGAACTACTAATATGTCATTTATATATAATGTAAAATCTCGTTTATGTCATTTACAATCTATTTTAATTGTTATACAGTTTATACAGTGTTACAGTTACACAGTGTATATACATTTAAAAAGTCTTTTATACAAACATTTTATAGCATTGGGTGACAAACGAGCACACAGTCCACCTGATAGATGCTGTGGCCCATAGACATCCACATTTATCTTCAATTAAGAATTAAAATTCAAATGCGTTGTCATCCCTGAGGACTAAAATGGAAGGCCTCGATTCCAGTAAGACAGGTCTCCGGTTCACAGCAGCATTACGCTGCTATTTTATGCTGGTATTCTGTGAGAGCGTGGTCCTTCCCCGGTCGAGCCGACCCATTCGTGCTACAACTATAATATAGCTGCACCGTGGCTCTACCGCGTAAAAAAATTCTAAGAAGGGAGGGCCTCGGGTTCTATTATTCTCACCTACAAAAATGGATATGTCATTACATTTTATTATGACCGTTCTATCATCCGCAAATAGCACCATAGGATGTTGTGTATGCCGTGGTAAATAATTAATATATAGACGTAACAATGGTGGCCCCAGAACGCTGCCTTGCGGAACACCACATTTTCTACTATCTGATGTATATTTAATATCGCGGTTGATTTAGAACATAGGTTAGGTCTAGAGATTTCTGTGTACTGTTTTTGACCAATCAGGTAAGAGGTTATAAGCTATAGGACATTTCCCCTTATGCAGTAGGAGTAAAGCTTTTTTAAAAGGACATCGTAACTTACTTAGTCAAATGCCTAAGTCATATCCTAAAAAAAAATTACTTCGCGACCTTCCGAAGAACTAAATACAATGATATGTCTTACCTGGGTTGAAGACCACCTCCCGCCCTCCTTCAATTGCATGCACTAACTCCGTCACCACTAGTCACAGCACCACTACTCCCAACACCACTACTACCGGCACCACTACTTCCAACACCACTATTCCAGGTAAGACATACCATCGACGATAATACGACACGTGTTTCGCCTCTACACGAGGCATCCTCAGGTGATGTAGACTCTACGGCGACTGGCCGCTAAGTGAGCGGCGAGCCGAAATATAGTTAAGCAATCAGATTAAAGATGGGGATTGTATGGTTGTAGCCTTACCTTATACGTAGTATACAGGGATGTTGTGACTTTTCATACAATAAATGAATATTCAGTTATTACTAGTTTAATTATGTATTTCGAAATAATGAATTTTGTTGTTATGTCAAAATTAAAAAAGGATAACTTTTAATAAAATATATTATATTATTTTAAACGACAGTGACAACCTTTATTTATAAGGCACAATCTATTGACGCTTCAACTATGTATTTATAAGTTTTACACATTATCATCCATGTAAAAATATTAAAACAAAATAAAAATTTGTGGATAAATTGCTGAATGTATGTGATTGTTTTTGTGTTCAGTAAAAAAAATCTTTATAGTCAGAGTTAGTTATATAATTTATTGTAAGGAATCCAAAGTTGCTATATACAGGCATATAACATATAATACATTAAAAAATATTGAGTATGTGTAAAGTCCACCTTGCTCACTCTTTCTTGTTTTGATTTACTTACAAAAGAGAAGAGGCTTGTCCCCACGAGTGGGTGGGGACAAGCCTCGTATTTACAAGCCTGTATGAAGGGTGCTATTTTATGTCTTATACGAGTGGTAAAATTATTTATTTTTTACAACCGACTACAATATAAATAAAATGAGAATATCATCAATGTATTTGAAGTCAATTAAATACGCATTACTAAGGATAACTCGAAAGCTTCTGGTCAGATTTTGTTGAAATTTATATGGGATTACAACATCAGAAGCGTCATACAAAAAGAATCGTCAAAATCGGTTCACACTTAAAGAATATTAAATACAGTTAAATTGAGAACCTCTTGCTTCTTGTGAAGTCGGTTTAAAAAGGAAGGTAAGAAACTAATTTTATGCATCTCTTATTATCATCAGATGTCTCAACCTGTAGTGCAAGCGGCAGCTCGGAATGTACCACAAGCAACACAACCCATCCAACATCCAATTCCCGTAAGTTTATTCTTATAATATATTTTTAAATTACGTTTATATATTATATGCCTTTTAGTGACGGTGTAAAACGGTCCACTATCCTATACTATCTCTTGGGTGTCGTAAGTAGGAACAGAGGAAAATTGAAACAGGAGATGCGCAGCAGCATCTTCCTGATGGCAACTTAAAATAACAAAAAAACTGCGTTTGGCAGTATCATCTGCATAAAATATGTTGCCCTCGTTAATGTCTATGTTCGTTAAATTATTTATGTAGATTAAAAACAAAGTAGGACCCAGGACACTGCCCTGAGGAATCCCGATTGTTATATCTGATTCATCGCTTAAGTATTCACCTATCTTTACTTTCTGCTTGCGATCCTTAAGATAGTCTTTAAATAAATCTAAGTGAGTACTCCTTATACTTACATATATCCTCAAGCCTGTGCATACATACATTTTACATATTTCCAAGGGATCCTTTTAAGCGGCAGACTTGGATTGCAGCTTTTAGAAATCATGAATCTTGGATACCTAAACTCGACGAAACGCACTAGCACCATTTGCTCCGAATATTTTAATAAATCATATTTCATACACCAAGTTATCAATAGAAGAAGGTTAGTCGACACTGCTGTACCAACCTTGAACTTTATAACTGCCGAGCATGGCAGCTACATTATAATCCCTCCTATGATCAACTAGCGATCGATGGAGGCCTATGTTCAGCAGTTTACGCTTAAGTCTTGTACTATACTTTTGTATATAATTTTGACATTTTTATCATTCAAAAATGTGTGGTATTGCGATGATCGATACACTTGCCAAGCGTCAGCAGTGCACTTTTATGGGCTGATGATGATATTTTTTTATAGGATAGGGTGACAAACGAAACCGCAGTCCACCTGATGGTAAGTGGTTGCTGCGGCCCATAGACATCTACATCTATCATCGATTACAAATTGAAATGCAGTTGCGTTGTCACCCGTGAGGACTAAGATGGAATGCCTCATTTCCATTAAATAGAGTCTCCGGTTCTCTACATTTACCATACGAAACACAGCAGCATTAAGCTACTATTTCACGCTGGTATTCTGTGAGGGCGTGGTCCTTCCCCCGATTGAGCCGACCCATTTGTGCTACAACTATAATATAGCTGCAGCGTGGCTCTACCGCGTAAAAAAATCGTTTCTAAGAGGAGATAGTCTCGGGTTCTATTATATATCCATATCCCACCCACAAAAATCTGGATATGTAATTACATTTTATTATGACCTTACTATCATCCACAAATAACACCATAGGATGTTGTGTATGCCGTGGTAAATAATTAATATATAGACGAAACAATGGTGGCCCCAGAACGCTACCTTGTGGTACACCACATTTTCTACTGTCTGATGTATATTTAATCATATACATCAGACAGTAGAAAATCATACTGCTAATATAACTGCAGCATGGCTCTACCACGTATAGATGATGATGAAGAAGACTTGCTTGCAAAGTGATAAGACTGCCTAATTGGAATACCTTTATTTATTTACAATATATATAGGACTGTATGATACCCGTCCTTTATAAGTTTTTATTGTGATAAATATTGTATAATGTTTTGTAAAGTTAGTAAAGTTACAGCCTATATACGTCCCACTGCTGGGCATAGGCCTCCCCTCATTCCTTACGATGTGTTTCTTCACCGCCTAGCTCAGATTGTTAACGCTAGCTGTAAATATTATAGTACGCAAATAACCCGGGTTCGATCCCCGGTGGCACCAATGAAATTGTTAATTGCAATTTTAAGTGCTTATTTACCACGTAAAATGTTTTAGATCAATATAATGTTTTAGATAATAATCATGCCAAATGGAAGCAACTGTCTCTCTCCTCTTATGTTATAATCACATCCATATATAATCTTAGCATACATGATCCTCGGTTAAGGGTATTCTAAATTGATCCATCTAAGATGGACCATCTTTAATTTATCATCAATTTGATCGATACACTTCTGTCGAAGGTGGACTATGTCGAATCAGTGACTTTACTGCATATTCATTATTTAAACAAGTGGTAAAATTAAAAAAAATTGTAATCGACTTCAATATTAATAAAATGAGAACATCATCAAAGTAGTCGAAGTCAATTAAATACTCATTATTAAGGATAACTCAAAAACTACTGCTCAGATTTTGATCAAATTTATATGGAACCTAATGAGAAGCATCAGCTTTCGAACAAAAAAAGAATCACCGAAATTAGCTTACATAGAAAACATGTCTGAGGTAATCACACACAAAAAAAAACATGTCACATTGAGTACCTCCTCTTTTTTTAAAGTCGATTAAAAAGAATACAATGCTATTAACATAACAAGTATTCCCTTCAACCAATTTAACTAAGCTTATGATGCGTATATTAAAAATGCTTTATTATGAGCGTCACTGGTATCGCGACCACGAAAATAATGTCCGCCAGACCGAATTTCGGTTACGGCGGCCCCAGTCTCAGCAGACTCTAGCCATCTGCGTGGGACGATATTTATTTTAATTTATTCAACAAAGTAACAGTTTTAATTACAAAATCAATTTCTTCGTGCCATTAAACATCTATTGTTTGTCTTGGCACTGCACAGTTTGCTCTTGTACATTAATTTACTTAAGATTATTATTTAAATGACATTGGAATTAACTTTTACTTAAACTAAATATAAAGTACTATGTAACAATTGTGCTACAAAATATTAAAAAAATTTTGGCATAATTTTTTATATATTTTTTATATAAAATATATAATATGTATTTCTTAAACTATTTTTTTGTGGGGAAGGTAGTTCTTGGTATTGTTTACTTGGAATAGTGAAGTAAAAACGTGATTGTTGTCTTCAATTGTTCGTTTATCCGATATACTGTACTATCTCATTTATGCGCGTACACACGGAGTGTATTTTTAAGGAATGATTTTTTTATATATTTTATTTTGTTAAAAGTTTTGTTTATTTGTCCAATTTAACAATTATTGGCATAGATAGATATAGCTCGTTATGATTCTCATTGAAATATTTATATATATATATATATATATATATATATATATATATATTTTTTTTTTTTTTTTTTTTAATATCTTATTATTTTTTTTTTTATTATATAGAGTTTTGTGCGGTTAGCTGGCTTCTTATCTCCGCAGGTATAGAATTTAATATGTATGGTATTAGAAATTTACGTGTTATCTTACCGTAGTAATTATTAGTTCTAATTTGTGAATAAGGTGTTTTATTCCTAGTGCTATAAATGCGTTCCCTTGGGGTTGGGTACATCGAGTATTCATAACATTCTATTAAAAGCATATATTTCACCTTTTTATGTATGGGTAAAGCTTTGCAGTACGTGAAAAGGTATGAGTAATCATTTCGATATTTGTCCTTAATGTGTTGAGGCAATATAGATTTTAAAATTCTTATTTGTAAGCTGTAAATTTTATCTAGGTAAGTTCGGAAAGTTCGTCCATAACTACTAAGACCATATGATACTATCGATTCCACTAGGCATTATATAGGCTTAGAAGAATTTCAAATGGAACTTTATTACGAACAATATAAAATTTCGCTAGGATTGCCCTTAATTTACTATACACGTAATCAATATGATTCTTCCAGTTCATCCTACTATCTATAATCAGTCCTAAGTATGTGTGATACTTAACAAGTGGGATTTTTCCGCAGGAACAAGTTATTATACTGTGCAGACAAAGATGATTATGAGCAATAATGCTTACTGACATAATATTCTTGATATGACTAGAATGAATATGTCCATCCAACATAGAATGAATATGTACAAGTCCTAGATCGTGAGCCCACATAGAGAGACGTGAAAAATCATCTTGTAATTTTTGCATGGCGATATGCATATTTTATCTTCTGACAGAAGGCACGTATCATCTGCATATTGGTATAAACTACATTTTTAATGATATTTTCTAATTAATTTACGTATGTTAAGTAATGGAGTAGCCCTATAACTGAACCTTGTGCCGTACCTGTAGTCATAGGCATTTTAATACTTAAATTATTTTCTGTCTTTACTTGGAAATATCGATTGCTAATGCTAACATAATCTTTACACCATCTTAGAAATGTCTACGAGTTTTCGAGTTTTCTTATAAGAATGTTATGTATCAAGGTATTGAAGGCCTACGTACTGTTACGTACAGTACGCGTCTACGTACTGTTTTCAACAGTCTCGTATGCAGACACGATGACTTCCAGCCTCCCGAATAAACCGGTTTCCGAAAAGGCTTTAGCACCATATACCACATACATACCCTTTGGCAAAATTTATAGAAGTCCATAGAGTACAATCTACCACTTTGTCTTGTGTATGTGGACCATGAGAAAGCCTTTGATTCCATTTAAATTTGGGTGGTGCTGCAGTCCCTTCAGCAGTGTCAGATTGACTGTCGGTATATCGAAGTACTAAAGGGTTTATAAAGCAGGGCTATGATGGATATCCGAGTACAGAAACAGAGTACGAATACCTATCCAACTGCAGAGAGGTGTTAGATAGGTTACGTTAAATAACCAAAACTCTTCAACGCTGCATTAGAAGACGTTTTCAAGCAACTGGACTGGATGGGATACGGTATTAACATTAACGGCTACTACTAAAATCGATGAATGCAATTAATACATGTTTTTTCTCATCTAAGCATTTGTTTACTTCGTCTGTAAATTTTGACAGTAACTGTGTAGTAGATTTCTTAGACTGAAATCCGTATTGAGATGCCGAAATAATTTTATGTTTTTTAATAAAAGTTGTGAAGCTGGTTGGAAATGAATTTTTCTATAATTTTGTCAATTGTTGGAAGTATAGTAATAGGCCTGTAATTACTGTAATCGTCATGACGTCCACTTTTGTAAATAGGCCGTACTAAACCTAGCTTTAGATCTGTAGGATAAATACCTGTTTCTATACTACTATTAATTAACCTGACAATTACTTTAGCAATTTTTTCTGAAATGGGTTTTATGTCAATTGTACGAATTCCATCAGCACCTGGTTTTTTGTGTTAAGTGTTTTTATTATATTATTTATTTGCTTTGTATTAGCTTTTTGAAACCGTATAGACTTATCTACTGGATTTGTGTACAAATCATCTGATAGCATTTTAATGGTACTTTTTGGTATTATATTTTTTTAAGTTTCTATCGAACTCAGTAGCAAATTATCAGCAATCGTTGTACTATTTTGACTTTTGAAGTTAAATGCTTTATTTAACGATTCATCTAGTGTTTCAGTACTTTGCCACAAAGTTTGTTTACAATTTTCCAAGTATATCTTGGATTAGACATATTATTTTTGATTTTTTAATAATAGTAATTATTTCTAGTTTTTTTCAATAAATTTAATTATTTTATTTCTATATTTATTATATTCTAGTCTTAGAAGTTTATTATTTGAGTCATTTTTCCATTTAGTAAACAAATTACCTCTAATTTTACACATATTTATGATGTCTTACCATTTATCCAATTCTCTTTATTTCGTTTGCTGCTTTGTTTTGTTTTTTTTTATTAATTAACATTTACTGTAGCATTCCCAAAAATTAGTTTTTATAAAATTGTTTATATTAATAGGACATTGCATATTATTAACCGGTGACCAGTCTATTTCATTCAGAATTTTATGAAGTTTTTTGTTGTCATATAAAATAATATTTTCAGATTCATCCAGTGTGTACGAAACATGTAATGGCTCCTCTTCAGGATCAGGATACATGATGTTTACCTTTAGGTATAAGTTTGTAGAAATAATTTAAATTAATGCAGTCGTTTATTTCTGAGACGTTCGTGAGAGAATCCATTATGTTTGTTGTTATTATAACTTATAAGAGTAATTATGCTGCGTTTTACCCTTAACTAACTACTTCCGTTTCTTCTGTATTTTGGGACTGAATAGTGTTTTTTTTTTGCTAGTTTTTGGATGTCTTCGATGCACCTAATGGTTATGATCTTGTCTTTGTCTCCTTTTCGCGCGAAAATGTTTCCATTTTTAAACCATATGTACTTGTATTCGAAACCTAATTTTTTTTTGCATTCCACAAGATTATCTTATTTGCCTTTGTGAGTGCGCGTCTTAACATAATTCTATCTTTACCCTCATATATCATTGGCGCATTCGGAAGAATATCATTAATTTTTAACATCTTAATTTTTGCGGCTTGGATCCATTTCTCACTCTCTGTTTCATCACTTAGTTCTTTCCTTTCCTTTCCTTTTCTTCCTTGTATCTGTTTTATGCTTTTAACTGAATTTGCATCCATATCTAATTTGGATGCTAATATTTTAGTTACTTGATGATAATTTGTTATCTATACCCGATATACCAGTTAGTTCAATTTTGTTACTGTATTGTTTTTGTTCCAATTCTCCTATTTTTTGTTCTAAAACACTTATTCTTATTTCCAAATTATTATTTTTGTTGTTTAATGTTATATTTTTAGTTTCTAATCCTATAATTCTTCGTTTTAGAACATCCACATTGTCGAGCACCTCATCTAGTTTGTCGTGACAGTAACTTATAGAAGATTCGATTGGCTCCAATTCGCGCTTTATAGTGACTCCAACTTCCTTTGAAATATCCTTCAGTAACTTTTTAATGTCTATTGATGGCTTATAATACGAATGATCTTGATTTTTTTCTTTTGTTCTACTTTTTCTTCTTCTTCTGGGATAATATACGATTTTCTTACCGGTGTGAAACGTTGACAATCCTTGCATGTCCATTCCAGACCATCTGCGTTGCGTAATGCTGCGATCTGTTTTATTATAGTGCACAAGTGTATGTGCAAGCACAGGTGCACTATTCCATCACTCTTGTAGTTTGACGAGACGGTACTTGGATACGACCGGAGAGATCAGGCGCAGGATCAACGGCTTTATATGCTTGTCGAGACACGGGGGTGTAACAACACCCAACTTCCTTACTCCGGCCTGCTATTGAGTATTTCTTAACAGAACAACCTATATTAAGGTGGATGCGTCGACCGTCCGCCCATACATTTTTTAACCAAAATATACACTAAACACAGACACTCTTTCTTTAAAACTAATAATTTTATCACTTCTCTACAATGAAATGTGTACGCGTCTGACCTTTATAGGCAATAACTTACATTATATACTGAGAAAAACAATAGTGAAATCCCGGAAAAATTTGACACTTCTTTAGTAGTGTGCGTGACTTGACAAGCAACGAAAGGCGACGTTTAAACATTGGCACGCTAGATGGCATCCAAGTGATCTTAAGTAATTCTAATAAATCAATATCTTAAGTTCAATAATTGGTTAATTTCCTTTCCAACCGTTAAAAAAACCGAGTATAAAATAACATAAAACTAATAACCTTAGACACCTATGTTTTTTTGTAAACAATTTTATTACTTATTATCGTGGTGTGGCAACTTAAATACCAAAAGTCGTAGCTAAAGCGACGTTGCCATCCTTCCTGACAACAAACTTATAAGAGTACTAACCGTAGACAGAGAAGTCACGGTACTAACGTATCCTGACCTTGAATTGACGAAACAAAAGCGTTGCCAAACTTACGTACGTTCACTTGTTTGACTTGTTATAAAATATAATATTCTGATTTCGGTTGTCACGCGCTATGATTTGCGCGCGGAATTTCTTGTGTATTATACATATTTTGTATGTATGTTTTCATTGATTCGAATTGCAATATTTCTCTAGTATATATTTGAGACTATATTGTAATTTATCGTAGGTATAGTAATTAATTATTCTAAAAACGCAATTATGTTTTCGGTAGTATTATTAACAGCAGGCTGGCCCGTGATTTTTCTGAAATATCGTCACAATACTGATTACCTACGTCATACGTGTAATATGAATGTGTTATGTATATAGTAATTAATTATTAGTTATTTTATTTAGATGTATTTTGCATGTGTTTCATATATGAATGTGTTTGAATATGTTTTTGGTCAACAATAAATACAATTATTATAAATCGGTAAACTACCAAAGTAGTCACAAAATTAAACTTGCAAACATTTGCTAAATATGGTTTTGCCGGGTTACATTAAACACCCTTTACGCATTTTGCAATCAGTCTCAGACGGACACACATTATTAGTTTGTTATATTTTCTAGAGCTCAAGTTCACTCGTCACTACGTCATACCTTATGGTGCGTTCAGAAACAAATATAATTCAGTTACAAAAAATCCTTTTTTCTGTTCCGTGCTTTATTGTTTATAAATAAATAGCTTATTCTAATCTGAGTTATATTTTTCTTATTCGTCGGCCAATTCTACCAGGAATATAAAGATAACATTGAAAAAAAAAAGATAAATAAATTTTTGTACATTTTAGTGTTCTAGATCTTGTGTTCCGAATGCAACCCTATTCATATAGAATTGAAGGAAGATTTGTATATATTATATTGTATAGTACCTGGATGACCGAGCATTTCTCGGTATTTTTTTTTTTTGGAAATCGTGTGTTTTGGAAGTTAAATTTAGATTAAAAATACGTACTGATAAAATATGAAGAATATTTTTTGATCTTACCGACATAATAGAAAAAAAATGCACTGGTTATTAAAATGAAAAATCATGAATCCAATAAAATTTTCGTATTTTTAAAAAAAATACTACAAAAAGGGCTCGAAATAATAGATTTTCTCACAAAAGAAGGGAACTTGAAAATAAAAAAGAGAAAAAAGTCAATCGCAACTACGATTTCGCGATAGTGCGTTATCCACTTGAGCTATTACGATCATTATTATTGTGTTAAAATTTACCTTCTTATATTGTAGCAGTTTTTTATTGCCTGAAAACGGGGACAAAACGACATTTTATGAAAATCGTTGGAGCCGTTTCTGAGATTCCAATTATATATATATATATATATATATATATATATATATATATATATATAGACTAGCTTGCCAGGCAGACGTTGTACTGCCTTTTCCGACGACCCTTTGTCATGTCCTATGAAAAATCTTTAAATTCGCAAAAAAAATTGTGGTTCAATCATGGGCGAAACAATTATCCTATCTCTCAAGTTGGGTCAAACTGCACACAGTGTGCAAATTTAATTAAAATCGGTTGAGTAGTTTTGGAGTTCATCGCGGACAAACAACGCGACACGTAATTTATATATATTAAGATATACAAGAATTGCTCGTAGGTATAGGATTTATATTTTTGCTTTACTAAAAGCTTTTGTTGAGTGCTTCGAAATTAGGAAATATTATTTTCAAACTTCCTGGTTATTATCACAAAATAAATTCTGTTATAGATTTGTTGTCATCTCTTGTTTATGAATTATAGTTTCTTACGTGTTGGTTATGAAATGTCTAATTATTGGTAATAATTGTTACTGTTACAAATCATCAGTGTTATTAGTTTTGAGTAAATAAGCATGTATCAGTATAATTATGTTGCTTCAAATAGGTACGTTTTTGATAAAAAATTCAATAGTGTAATGTAATAAAATAAAACTGCGTTATATTGTAATCAATGTTGACATCATTTATTTCCCAAAGTTATAAATCAATTAAATAGTTTACGCCAACAAATATAAATTTTATTTTTATAACAATCGTACATAGCGTTTTGTAGTTCTGCCTACCCAATCTGCACATACACAAAAATTAAAAACTTGTTTTTTTACATACACGCCATCTAGTGTTCTAGCTTCGTAAACGTAGGGATGCGTCTGTGTGTGTAAACGACAATATATTCAATGACATGTTATAATCAAAATTAATGTCGAATTGGGTGGATTTTGAGGCAATGATGTGACCCATTCCAATAAAATGTAATATCCGATAACCGCTAAGTCTACTCATACGACTTAATAATTTTCCAATTACACAAAAAATCCAAATAAACTAAAAATGTTGACTTCAGTGCCATCTTGCGGGAGAATGGCTGGGAACAGTCCGTAGGTTGCACCTTAATGATTATATTTAAATCTATCTATATTGATGATTATATTATTCAGTCTCTGGGATCTCATGATCATCGATTGCGTTTACGGTTATATTTGACCAACGAAACAATTAGACCTTTATTCAGAGTGCGTTTTAGAGCACACAATGTTTTTTCAGGTTCAAATGGTGACACCTGTGCAGAGGCCGACGGTCCCAACGGTGGGCGCCGTCGGCGCAGCCGCCGTGCACGCGCAGCCGCCACCACCCACCGCGCCGCTGCAGCCGCAGCAGCAGCAACAGCAGCAGCAGCAACAGCAGCTACAGCAACAGCCACAGCCACAGCCACAGCAGCAACAACAAACGCCGTTGTTGCCGCGTAGAGGACTTTCGCTTACTGTGAGTACAGTTTCTGTCTTGTGGGAGGCGGCGTGATTTTATAAAAATCCTTGACGTTAAATGCCAGAAAAACAATATAGCTTCCGACTTTTTAATAGTATAAAAGTGATAAACGAACACGCAGTCCAATTGATGATAAGTTGATGCAGTGGTCCGTAAACATCTACATCTATCCACCATTAAGAATCAAAATGCAGATGTGTTGCCACCCCTGAGAACTAAAGGCGAAAATCTTATTTCTTTATTTTTAATAATTATGTATGTATATATATATATTATATATATATTTTTGCTTCATAAAATTTTAAATCTTTTGTTTTCGAAGTTCTGCATATTTTCTAGGTCTTTGTTGTAAACACCTATACATTGTCCCATGAAGGAACTACTGACTCTTTGCAGTGGAATTACTGGACATAGAGATGGAAGTTAGAGAATATATGTGAAGAGTAAAGGAGATAAGACGCCACCCTGGGGCATATCCGCAGTAAGATTACACCAGTTGGAATAAGTGCCATTGGAGCAGATACATTGTGAACATCTCCAAAGATAGGAGTCAAACCAAAGAATGGCCAAAGATGAAACATTGATATATCTAATAATCTTAGAATAAATCTTAGATCTCTGCAGCATCACTATTGGAGTCCGGAAGTTTCCGGCTTTGGTCGTTTTCCTTAGCAGGTAACTCATAGAGAAGAGAGAGTGATTCCTCTCTTGAGATGCGATGACGAGAGTCGCTTCATACAAACCTATACATATATGTATACGTCGCGCCTGTAGTCTGTACTAATACGTTACGCCCTCTAGGCGGTTAGCAGAGTCCAAATAGCAGCAAAGCCACTTGGACAATCTAGCCAAAAGGTGTGGGTATAGGATAAACAGCCCATCACCTACAATACAATCACAAATGCAATATCTTATTAGTTGCCTATATGACATGTTAGGCAAGTAACATAGTTGGTACATTCCTTTTTTTGTAATAAGTACCAAATAAATAAGGGATTTACACCAACATGGGACACATTTAACTTAATAATATTACCATTGTTAATTTTACGATTTGTTTGCAGAGGGAACAAATGCTGGAAGCACAGGATATGTTCCGGAACGCGAATCGTGTTACCAGACCAGAGAAGGCACTTATCCTTGGCTTCATGGCCGGCTCCAGGGGTAAGTTACCTAAAAGTTTATTATTTCTTATAATCAACTGTTGTTTAATTGGACATAGAGAACATTTAATTTAAATAAATATCTGCTTGAGTCCACGAACTGAGATTGGATTTGTTTACTAGTTTATGAGGAAATTCAGTCTTAATGTTAGCGAGTAAAGCTGATGTGGCGATAGAAAGGTATCGAAAATGATTTATCACATTCATACGTTTGTTTTGCAGATAACCCATGTCCGAACCTTGGCAACATTGTCACAATTAAGCTATCAGAGAACATAGAGAACGTACTACAGTCAGATGATACATACCTAACGATGCTGTCGGAGATGCACTTCCAAATGAATTACAACAACGGGCAGTGGACGCGGCTCAAAAAATACCGTCACATCGACGGAATGGTCCCCCAGAAAATTCCGCCCGGCTCTACAGTCATTTCAGCCAACAACCAACAGCCCGTCGTCTCAATAGCCAACCAAAGTGTCAGTTAAAACTTGTGGTAATTTGACTGTGCGCGTTTTGTTCAGCTGCCTGTGGTTCACGTGTTTAGATATATTTATACACAGATATACGAATATGAGACGAACTGCCAAACATTTGACAGCTTATGTCAAACTGACGTTGATGTTTAAAGTGATTTTTTTTTTATTATCTTTCTTTTCGAATTACTCTGTCAAATCGTCTTCATTACTCTTCCTTTTCTATGACAGTGACAATTTTGAGAAGTTAGAGGTTGTTTTTCAGAAACAATCTCGAGCATGGAGGTTAGAGAACAGAACGATCGCTGTAGAAAATAGTGTCCCAGAAATATGGACAAAATAAGTGAGGCGCTGCGATCGCTAAGTTGTTTCAATAATTTTAATTATTATAAATATTATAAATTATTAAAAATATTAATTATTGTTGATTTATTATAATTATTATTTTTAATAACATTTCACAATTTTTTAATGTTTCTTTTTGTCAAAAATTAAAAAATTACTTCGCAGACTCTACTTACCGCCTGCAGCGCGGCTATAAATTCTACAAATTTTCAGGGACAGGCGGTCTATGCTTTAGCACGTAGCGATCGTTCTCCTATTCTCTAACCTCCATGATCTCGAGTTTAAACTCCTTTATTATGTCACACCAATTTTGATATTTGATGTAGAAATATTTAATAAACTACTTTTATAATATGACTAGATTAAAATAATGAATTCATCTGTCAAATATTTGGCAACAAGCTTTCGATGTGTTTTATATATTATTATATTGTCAAATATTTACACAAGTTCGACAAACATTGTTGTCAATTGTTCTAGTATCAAGTGTCTATATTTTATTTTGCTGTCCTTCGCAGTGTAGTTTTCCATTTGATCTATGAATTGTACATTTATTTTTTCTTTTGAATCAGAAGATACTTTTTTTTAATACTACTGCAGGCGGTTTGTCTTTTTATTGGACACTTGATATTATAAAAATAAATTCCTATATTACATACAGACAGCTAAAGTGTTAATATTAATTCATCGATATGGCAGAAGAGAGTTTGCATTTGATCTCACGTGGGATTATATTTAACTTGTTTTTTAATCTTTCAGTATATTTTATAGTGCCAAATGATTTTTATACTCTCTCAAGAAAATGCACTATGCTTAGATTAATGCAAGAACGCCTTATTCACCTAACTTTAAAGTGTCTCAGTTATCAGTAGTTAGACAACGCGTAAACTTATGCCTAAAGAGCCTTTATTAATATACGATAGATATAGTTGTAATGTTGCGCGAGTTGGGTCAAGTGTAAATTCCTGTTAAAAAGTATACTATTGTTAAAATATGCAGTGACTTACGACCTTTTTACATTGAATTTATCAACAGTCTTATAAAACCAAGTTTTTGCATTAAATGTGATATTAGTCCGAATGCATTCTGTATCGGGTCATCTTTGTATGAAATGGATAAAAGTTTTTTTTTTAAACTACAACCATTCATATGTTCATCCGGAAGTGTTAAGCGAGTGCTACCTGCTTCCAGACTTATGGCACTTTACATTTGGTACCTTCATGTATGTGCAAGAATATATTTGTGTGGTTTCACAATAGGCAAGACCACATGAACTCTGTACAATGGTGATAATTAGTTTATGACTAAAAATGTTTAAGTGTCGCTGTGAAAATGACAAATGTGTGCTTGTGTCGTGTAAGATAAAAACATTGATTTTTATATCATGAAATTACCAACTGTTTTTAAATAATTGAGCAATATAGCTGATTAAATTTAACAGAAGTTAAAAAAAAACTAAGAAAATGTAATAACTAACAATACGTGATCAGTTTCAGTAAATCATAGAAATATTAAGTGAAAAGAGACAGCACATTTCTTAAATAATTTAAAACCGCCCCCTTAGCATTCTGCCAATATCTATTCAGTCAATGACATTTGTTTTGCCATAACAAACATGTGTTTTGTCATAACCTATTGACAAGAAGTTGTGTTTTCAATTTTGTTAAGGCTGTTAAAATAACGATCGATAGCATCGATCGATGCTGGACTGGATTAGTCGACGTCGATCGATAGTTTCTACCACACCGATCGATCGATGATAGAATAGATTAATCGACGTCGATCGAGCTACTTGATTATTCGAGAACCCACCGCGCTCTATCGACCGTATTTCGAAAGATAGTGATGTTGAGCCCACAATTATATCAATTAATTGTCGCCGTTTATCGACCAGCATCCGTCGATCAGCTAAAGCTACCACACCAATAGATCGACGTCGATCAATGGCATTACAAACGATTGATTGATCGTTCTGATAACTGGTAACACCCTAATGTTTTAGTGATTTATTCTTTGATTATGGATTCAACTAGTACTTTTCTCAGTATCAAATGATTAAAAATTATCCTTAATTATATTTTTTGGCACATGGCACATTCTAGGATTATTTTGTGCAGTTATATTTTACTTAAAAGACCGCTATATGTAATAATAGTCTATACATTTTTTATAGGATAAGGGTGACAAACTAGCACACTTGATGGTAAGTGGATGCTGTGGTCCATAGATAGACATCCACATCTATCTTTGGTTAGGAATCAAAATGCCTTGTTAATTCAGATGCATTCCATCTTAGTCTTCAGCCCTGAGGACTAAGATGGAATGCATCTGAATACACTCACCATACATAACACAGCAGCAATAAGCTGCTATTTCACGCTGGTATTCTGTGAGAGCATGGTTCTACCCCGATTGAGCCGACCCGTTTGTTCTACAGCCACAATATAGCTTAAGCGTGGCTACAATTGCCTTGATTGAATGATTGCCCGTCAAGTGTATTACGGCAAATCTTTCATACAATTGGGGAAACCATAGCAATCGACTTTGCTGGTTAAAGAAAATAATGTGTATACAATATTCTTCACAATGTTTGATAAATTATATTTTGCAAAATATTATGAGATTTTAATGACATCTTATAAAACCAGAAGGTAGATATTATGTTATTAATTATTAAATATGACGTGACAATTAATTAATTTAATTAATAATTGTTCTATGATTTTCATAAATGTTAAATTATGAAAAATTTCCCATATCTGATTAGATATTGGCTGAATTTAGTAAGACATTTTTTGAAAGACAATACGTTGTATTTATAAAAAGGCGCTAAAATAGCAATTTATATAATGCTGTGTGAACACATACATTTAGTTTGATTTTAAGATTTTTATACAATTTTTTTCCAAGCACGTACTTTTCTAAAGCCTTAGTGTGGGCTATGATTGTTAATTGTATATTAACCCTTATAATAATGTTACAAGAGTCGTTATTGCTTTACGCTGGTTATGTAAATTTGTTATTAAGTGCGCAATGCAAATTGGCTTTTGTATTTAAAGCTACTGATCTCTTCCAGAGTTTGGGTATAACGATCTTTACAGATTATAAAATAATCTTGAATTACCTCTCAGAATGCAAACACACCTTGCTTTATACCGATTTGGTAAATACAATTTTGGGCTTGGTATTTTTAGATGCTCTTTACCTACTTGTGGATACAATCTGAATCGATCGTTGTGAGTAAAACTGGTTGAGAGGATTTTAACCCTAAATATAAGCAACGGTTCTCAACTTTTTTGGCTGTCGACTATAAATTACCTATTTTTATTTTTTTATTTTATAAAATTAGTGTGACAAACAGGCACATAGCTCACCTGATGGTAAGTGGATGCTGTCGCCCATAGACATCTACATTCATCCTCGATTAAGTATCATAGTGCAAATGCGTTGTCACCCGTAAGGTCTAAGATGGAATGCCTTGTTTCCTGTAAAATGGGTCTGTGGTTCTATATACTCACCATACGAAACACAGCAACATTAAGCTGTTATTTTACGCTGGTACATTCTGCGAGAGCGTGGTCCTTCCCCACTCGAGTGGACTCGTTCGCGTTACAACCATAATATAGCTGTAACGTAGCTTTACCACGTGAAACCTGTTTTTACTTTTGCTTGAATCTCGCGAACCTGTATTGATACTAAATAATTAGCGCTACTGTCGAGTGTCTGTGCATACCACTGTGAGCAGCAAAAACCAGTTTTAATTTCCGTACAGTTCGTGATTTATGTTCTGAAATAGTTTACGACCAGAGGTTAAGAACAGTTGATGTAAGGGATACAGTCAAAAAAATTGTATTAATTTTTATACATAGAGACAACCCTGCTCTGCTATACCAGCCTGTACAGTAAGACAACCGGCCGGGATTTGAGTTTGAGCACGCGGAAGTGTTCAAGGGATTATTGTTGTGTTGTCCTGTCGATAAGTTCTCATAGTGGTTTCAAGTGAAGATTTTGATACGATGAAATTAAATATTACGTATTTATGTATGCTTTAAGTGTTTTGTAGTATAGTTTTCAAAGTTCATCGTCATGTCGGTTCTCTTTCCGCATAGATTATTAGTTTAAAAAAAATAGTGAGTCACATGACAAAAGATGTCAGTGTTATTTTTTATATGTTGTAAAGTAAAAAAATAGGTGGATTTTTTTTGAAATGATAGGTTCAATTATTTTAATTTTTCTTTTAATTTATTAGAATCATGTAAAAAATTGATTGTTTTGTAATTACTTTCAGATCAATTATGTACATTTTTTGACATCCTTTCCTTTCCATGACGGTGGACCCAAATCAAAATTCTTTACTAAGTGTCCAATGCATATTGATAAGTCATTGATTTTTAATGAAAGTGTTATAAAGGATCAACTTATTTTTGGTATTGTTTAAGCTTGATTAGAGATGTAAGCCACATTATATTACTAGCAGACTGCCTCGGTCTAGTATTCGTAAACTGCTGATCATGTAGTCACGAGTTAGAATCCCAGGTTCGACTAAATAATCAGTTGTTCGGATTTTCTGAAACAGGAAGTTTCCGACCGAAGAACGAATTTCGGTCACGTCGTCCAATCTTAACAGAGACTAGCCATCTGCGCATATAGGATTACAGTGCGCGAGTGTATGTGCAATCACGTGTGCGCTCTCTACACGACCAGAGAGAGATCAGGCGTAGCACTGACGGCTTTACGTGCTTACTTTGACTCCGGGCTGCTACTTGGAATTTCTTGACGGAAAAACTAATAACTGATATTTTTTGGCCCGATCTAGGATTCGAACCCGGGATCTCATGATCAGCGGTCGCGTTTACATTACAACCACTAGGTACACCGACGAGGCAGTTAACATATTGTATATTATATATTAATCATTAGCTTTATAAAATTTTGGAATGTATAGAAGAACCCTAAAAACAAACTTTTTTTTACTACTGATGATATGAAATTTAAGTGCTGAATATTCCGTGCCTTTACATAAGTACTGAGTTAACTTGATATGAGTCGGAGTTGAGCGAAAAATTTATATTAATAAAAAAATCTTTTAATTTTTTTAATGTAAAATCTAAAAATTTTAATATATATTTGACATTTATATTTTATTACAAGAAACTATGACATCATTTAGTGCCTGTAACATACAATATATTTAAAAGTCTTGTTTTAATAGATCGATTGACTAGTGTCAACTACTCTGTGAGGACCAGTAAGTACAGTCACATCGAAAACATGTAAACAAAATCTTAATATAAAATTAAGTTTATAAAAATATTTATGTTTAAATTACTGTTTGTGACTGTACCAATTGGAATTTAGTTTTTGAACTAATAGGTATACGTTAAGAAATATGAGGCAGTGACAATTTAATTTTAATTTAGAGCGGGAAGCATTGTCTCCGCTGGTGTTTGAGCTACCGTGTACATATTAATGACTACAATGTGTGTTGGATGAAGTGACTATAAATTTAGATCCACTGCGGATAGAGAGCGTGTTATATTTTAGTTTTTACTTTAAGGATTTACGTTTGTTGTACGATGTTTTTCTATAGAAATTTAACTTTCACCATGTATATAGTAGATAGTACAAAAATATTAAACGAAAAATAGAGAATTAAACTGATTTATTCATTTACAGTGGTCTCATTAACCCGGTTGGCCCATTCCTAGATACACTTTTTAATTTACAATATCATAATGATTTCTTATATTTACGCGAACACTATACATGATTAAAACTACTTTTACGTTTTATCGCGTTTATTTTTACTTTTTATTTACTTTTATTTTTAATTCCCGACGTTTCGGGCCGCTTTCCAGCACCCATGGTCACGGGGGACTGAGGTGACTGACGACCCGATGTCATTATTAAACCCGGAGTACCTTCAGCTTTTTTTAATAATTGTTTATGGTCCGATCTATGCAAAATGAACTGACTATGTCCTGAGGTCTTGCAGTGGTATGCTTGGGTTTAGTTTTAATTTTATTGATTATAGGATCCCAAGCAAGTGGTAGTACCAAGCCTCCTTCTCTATTGAAATTAGGATGTTTTTTTAATTTCAATAGCCTCACGTATCATCCTTGGTAGGAATCGGTGTTCTTTCGCGAAGATTTGTGGTCTATCAAATCTGATGTAATGGTTGGGTCCGTCTAGGATATGATCACAAACTTACACTAAATAAATTTCAGTAACAGGCAAAGCCCTGGTAAGGAACTTGTATTTACTAGCTCAGTATCAGAACTAAAATGTTACTGAAAACAGTCCCAAATTTCGTTACGTTTTTTTCGTAGTTTTTTGTTTAGGTTGGAGCTGAATAATTTTCATAGCATTGGGTGACAAACGAGCACAGTCCACCTGATGGTAAGTGGATGTTGTGGCCCATAGACGTCCACGTTTATCCTGAATTAAGAATTAAAATTCAAATGCGTTGTCACCCCTGAGGACTAAGATGAAAGGCCTCGATCCCAGTAAAAAAGGGTCGCTGGTTTTCTACACTCACCATACGAAATACTGCAACATTACGCTGGTATTCTGTAAAAGCGTGGTCCTACCCGGTTCGAGCCGAGCCATTAGAATAGAATAGAATAATTTTTTATTCAATATATCATCATCATCATTACAGCCCTTCACAAGTCCACTGCTGAACATAGGCCTCCCCCAAGTAATGCCACAAAGCACGGTCCTGAGCCACCTGCATCCATCGACTTCCTGCATGTCTTACCAGGTCGTCACTCCATCTATTGGGGGGGGGGTCGCCCTACACTACGCCTACACCGGTACGAGGCTGCCACTCGAGAACCTTTCTTCCCCATCGGATATCGGTTCTTCGAGCTATATGGCCGGCCCATTGCCACTTCAGCTTACTAATCCATTGGGCTATGTCGGTCACTCTGGTTTTACTGCGGATATCCTCACTTCTGAGTCTATCACGCAGAGAAACTCCGAGCATAGCCCTCTACATAGCTCGCTGAGCGACTTTGAACGTGCTCATACAGCCAGCAGTGAAGGACTACACTTTAGTTTGTTTAGATTGAGGTATACCTGACGAGAAGATGTGTCGTAATTTCCCGAACGCTGCCCAGCCGAGTTGAATCCGTCGATTGACCTCTCGGTCGAAGTTGGACTTACCTAGTCGGACTATTTGTCCCAGGTAAACGTACTCGTCAACAACTTCGAGCATAGTGCTCCCAACAACTACTGGCATAGGTGTGACATGGACATTAATGATTTTTTTGTCCATGTTCATCTTAAGACCTATCCGTTGAGAGACACCATTGAGGTCATTGAGCATAGTACTAAGGTCCTCCAGCGATTCTGCCACAAGGACTACATCGTCGGCAAATCGAAGGTGAGTAATGTACTCGCCATTGATGTTAATACCGTATCCTTTCCAGTCCAGTAGCTTGAAAACGTCTTCCAATGCAGCAGTGAAGAGTTTCGGGGAAATAAAGTCACCCTGTCTTACACCTCTCTCCAGTTGGATAGGTTTCGAACTCTGGTTCTGTACTTGGATAGCCATCATAGCCCTACTGTACAAACACTACAGCAATTCGATATACCGACAGTCAACTTGGCACCGTAGAAGGGACTGTAGCACCGCCCAAATTTCGACGGAGTGAAAAGCTTTCTCGTAGTCCACATATGTCAAAGTGGCATTACTGTTGTGTACTCTTCGGTCTTCTGTACAATCTGCCGCAGGGTATATATGTGGTCTATGGTACTGAAGCCTTTTCGGAAACCGGCTTGTTCGGGAGGCTGGAAGTCGTCGAGTCTGCGTGCGAGACGATTCGTAATGACTCAAAAACAGCACGTAGACGCGGCTCAGAAGGGAAATCGGTGTGTAGTTCTTCAAGAGAGTGTTGTCGCCTTTCTTAAAGAACAAGACCACCGCACTTCTGCTCCACGCCTCCGGAGTAGGGAGGGAATTGAAGAGCTTTAGGAGCTGTTTCGGGGTAATTTCTGGTTTCAATCAGTTTGAATTTGGTGTTATTTAACTTTTTAAATACCCGACGTTTCGAACGCTTTACAGCACTCATGGTCACGGGCAGGACTGAGATGTTCAACGTCCATATGTCATAGTTAACCGCGGTTACCATAGATTAAAATTTTACTTTTGTTCCGATCTATGCAGTATGAACTTATGGTATCTTGAAGTCTTGCAGTTGTATGCTTGGGTTGGGATTTAATTTTAATTATTATAGGATCCCAAGCAGATGGTAGCACCCAGCCATCTTCTCTATTGAAATTAGGATGTTCTTTGATTTCAATAGCCTCGCGAATCATCCTTGGAAGGAATCGGTGTTCTTTAGCGAGGATCTGCGGTCTATCAAATCGGATGTAGTGACGGGGGCGATCCTGTACGTAAGTAAATATATTTATTTATTTAAATTTTTCTCTGAGAGACTCAGTTTAAGGTTGTAAATAGCTGTAAATAGCTCTAATGGCAATTCTGCAAAACAAAAATAGTTTCTAAATTAACCGCATTCCCCCCATAGCAAAATTCCATGTGACATTATGGTATGGAAATAACTGAAATAAACTAATCCTGTCTCGACACTAGTGAGTTCTCTAATCTTTTTTACAGCAAAAGCTGCAGAGCTTGGACTGCTTGCTAGTTTAGATATATGGGGGCCCCACTGAAGCTTAGCGTCGAGAGTGGGATGGGAGATTCTTCGTGCTACAACCATAATGCAGATCTCACTTGCGTAACTGAGCGTCCGTCCATACAAGTCCATTTCATCATATTACACAAAGTAGATTGATTTCATACCCTAAGTTAATTAAAGGCTCGATTGTTATAATTGCGTAAAACTACCTACTTATAATATTATTTGAGATTAATATAGGTTTTTTATATCTATAATTTTATTAAATGAAAATGGAAATTATCACAATAAGTATGTACGCTGTTTTAAATTATTCGGTATTACCAGATATCCACCTCATCTCTAGTTTAGGTTCTAATATAGGTTTTGGTATCGGTGGAGAGCGATATATCGTTATCGGCATCTGCTAATGATAAAACGTCCTTAGTGGTGAAAATAAGGGACTACCTCTGAACCTCTGATACCTCCTCTCTCTCTACGCTCCTACCTACATATAAATGAAAAAAGTCATTAAAATAAGTTTAAGAATTAGTATAACAAAGGTATCGCGTGAAATATGTACCTACTAAATAAAAAAACGCAGTTGAATATAAAAGAGGTTCTTTCTTTTTTTGAATTCATGTAATATGAATTTTTCGTTTTACAAGTTTTTACTTTTTAGCCACCCGTCGCCATGGTGATGCAACCAAAAATGGGAATGCGCACTGACTTGGCTTAACAAATGCCTGCTCATTCGATCTCCCAACTACATACCTATACAGTTGTTTTATTAACCGAGATTGCCATTTTGTGACTCATGTACTATTTCATAAAATCGAAGATGTAAAGCGTTGCGATAAAACAAAAATGCTTAGGTATGCTTTGGGAAGTCTAATCTGGTCTCGCAGTTCTGGTGCTGGTATTAAAACCGCTAAATACCTGTTTCTTACTGGTATTTTTGAAACCTTTTAGATTCGTAATGAGAGTAGCTAGTGTTGAGGAATTAATGCACCAATGACGACGGAGGCGGTGCGGTGGGGGCTACGAAACCCATCGGTGATAGACTATGCTGTTGTAAATACCAGCGAATGTATTATGTTGTAAAAAGTACACTGTACCCTATTTAAGTAAGCCCCTTAGGACCCTTAGTTAAGCGCCTTTATTTTCAACCGACTTCAAAAAGAAGGAAGAGTTACTATGTTTTTTATGCGTTACCTCAGAACTTTTTTCTAGGTGAACTGATTTTGATGATTCTTTTTTCATTTGAAATTTGATGCTTCTCATGTGGTTCCTAGAAATTTGATCAAGATCTGACCAGTAGTTTTTAGGCTATCCTTAATAATGCGTATTTAATTGATTTCAGCATCATTGCGGAGAAGTTTTTGGCCGAAAACCAGAGTTTTTTGTGCGTTCGTGGACTTGGAAAAGGCTTATGACAGAGTGGACAGGAATGTGTTATGGCAAACACTGAACTCATATGGGTTGAGCGCTGGTTTGATACAGGCATTAAGGTCTCTTTATAGGGACTCTAGTGCTTGTGTCAGGATCAATGGGGTCTACTCGGAATGGTTTGGTATCCAAAAAGGTGCCAGACAGGGCTGTGTAGCTTCCCCTTGGCTGTTCAACCTATTTATGGACAGGTGTTTGCAAACTTTGAAAGATGAAGAATGTGGGTTAATAATGGGCGAGTTAACCGTCAAATGCCTTTTGTATGCCGATGATCAAGTCATATTTGCGTCATCGGCGGCTGAGTTGCAAATGATGGTTACATTAATGAACTGGGAATTAAAAGAAAGGGGAATAAAAGTGAACGCAAGTAAGACGAAAGTGATTGTTTTTGAAAGAGAAGAAAGCAAAACGGTATGTGAAATAAGAATAGAAGGAGAGTTAATTGAGCAAGTGGATGAGTTTGTGTATTTGGGTGTGTTATTTAGCAGGTATGGTAGATATGATAAGGATAAGGATATAGAACGACGAGTAAATGCAGGGAATAGAGTGAATGGGGCACTACACTCTATTATGAAGAACCAGAGTGTGTCAAAAAAGGCACGTATGGTAATTCATAATGCTGTGTTAATCTCTACTTTAATGTATGGTAGTGAAAGCTGGGTGTGGCAGAAGAAGCACGAAAGTAGAATAAATGCTGTAGAAATGCGGTCTTTAAGGAGTATGCTAGGGTTGAATCTGAATGACAGGGTGAGATATTGCGTGATAAGAGATAAATGTGGTAATAAGAGAATGTGGTTTGCAAAAGGATGTTGTGACCAGGATTAAGAAAGGAATGCTTCGGTGGTTTGGTCATTTAGAAAGAATGAATGAAGAAAGAGTGACAAAGCAAATTTATATGACAGATGTGAACGGCAGAGTCGGGAAGGGACGCCCTAGAAAAAAGTTCATCGTCCAATGAGGCGATATTTTGAAAATGGGCCACGTTAGAAGTATCCTTAACCGACGAGCATGTATGTGTAGATATATGTATGTAAAGGAGGCGAAAGAGGTACGTCAGGATCGTGCCAAATGGAAGTCCGTAGTCTCTGCCCACCAGACAGGCGTGAGTGTTTATGTTATGTTTATGTTAATTGATTTCGACGACTACATACATGATATTCTTATTTTATTTATATTGAAATCGGTTATACATTTTTTTTTATTTTACCATTTGTACTATATTATATATTTGTAATATAATAATAAAGTTTCAACTTGTCCAATGGTATAACCATTGGACAAGTTGAAAAGACATCATTGATGAAAAAGCATTATTGTCCTACGTTGAGATAGCAGTAGTGATAAAAATAAATCTCAACTACGACTAAAAGCTTTTTGTCCTCAACGTCTGGAAAACAGAAATTGAGGTAGCTGCAGTAAGTTATAAAATCCTTGTGTTGTAACTACCTCGCTGCTTCCCTTATACTGGGGCTGCATCTGCGTCTATCGCCACAAAGCGACAAGATACGTACGCAGATGTGACCGGCTACTATCGGCTATTGTCGCGAACATTTGTGCTGCGTGTGCGTGTGCGGGTGCGGGTGTTATCGCGCGGGTGGAGGTGGAGGTACATCAAAGGGTTTTAGCGCGTAAGCATATCGCGCTGCCTGTTCAGACTAACTAGATAGCTAGTAGCTAGCGTTGTTCATTTCGGCCGTTGTTTTCGATCAAGTCAGACGCATGCAGGTGGCTGTGTAAAAATGGAGTGGAGTGATGAAATGGTACTCCTATTTTTATATGGAATTCCTATTTTTGGACTAGGTTTCTTCTTTTTAGATTTAATAAATTCATTGTGTAATTGTTATCACACATGTGACTGAAACACATGAAAATAATTTCAGCTATCTTGGATTATTGCACGATAGTACACGCAAAAAATCGAAGCCGCTGCTAATATGACCACAGCTTTTATCGCGATAACTTTATAGTGAAATAAAATTCGAAAGTGAAAAAGAGAAAGCGGTGTGCGTGCGTGCATGTGTGCGTGCGTGCGCGCGCGCATTGTGTGTGCGTGTGTGTGTGTGTGTTTGCGCGCGCATATTTTTGTTAGTACCGATTAAAGTAAGTTCAGTTTCCTAGTATGTAACAGCTCTCTATTAAGGCTTGTTTGAAAGTATGGAGCAACATAGAATATATATTTAATTTAAAATTCAAGTTATTACATATATTATATTAATTTATTATACAGTGCGAGTCTTTATAAAGTGCACATATCAAAACCAGGGAAACTACACATAATTTCATCGACGGAAAAATTATAAAAAAAATATAAAAAATTATTTATTTTTTATGAATATTTTAAAATTTGAAATTGCAGCTGCTAACCCTATTTAAATAAATTATTATAACTTTTAAACTGAATGTCCTATCAAAATGGAATAAACTTTTAAATGACTGTTAATAATAAGCCGTGCCAATAAAGTAAAAATTTCCAAAAATATAACGTTATAAAATTAGAATAAAGAGGTTTTTGACAGAAAATCTGGTATTTTTTTCATCATTTTTACAATAACTTTAAAATTTCTCGAAAAATCATCCCCTTAATCCTACTTTTTTTTAATCTCATGTTATTCTACATCATATTAATATGTGCATTAAACGTGCATTTTTACCATTAGAAAGCTAATTAGCTTTCTAATGGCAAAAATGCACGTTTATTACTCAAATACAACATTATTAATTAGCATTTAAAAAAAAGCACATAACTCAGTTAAGTACCGTGGCAGGTAGAGAGAACTACATTTTTAGGAATAAAACTAGATTTTATCTACATAAATCATTTATTATTTATTAAAACAATGACTCACCCAAAAAAAAGGTCTCTGCCTTTTTAACCTGCCTGATAAATAATGGCGGCTGCGTAGCTAGTCTGCGCGGAAGTGCTAGTCATCGCCTTAGGTATGCAAGCGGCGAGACGGGGGAGGACGCGATTGACAAGACGCACACGAGATATTTGAGGACAGATAAATCTCCGGATAACCATGTTAGAAACTGTCTTAATTAACATAATGGGTAAATTATTTATATTTTCCGGGCTAAACAAAAAATTAACACGTATTTAAAAGCGTTAATTAGATTTTATTATTTATAATACAAAACAGTTTTCTAAACTCACGACCCAAATTAAACCTAAATTACCTTACTACGAGAATTCTATGTTCGACCTGTGGGTTCGTATCACAAATAAGGAGGTTATTAAAACCTTGCGGTGTCTAGACATGAATAAAGCTAGTGGACCAGTTGGTATACCAGCTATAGTTCTATAGCGAAATCCGTTATAGCACAAAATTAATCCATATCTTCTTCTTCTTCATTACTATACATGTCTTCAATTTCCATATCCTCCTCAGAATCTGAATCGTTTCCCAGGTTTATGATCAACTCGTCTATTACATTGTCAAACCTCATATCGTGGTCCCAATATTGGTTCTCGATTTTCTGTACGTGGTCGTCACACTTTTGCCATCTTCCCGGAGTGAATTCAGAAAACAATTTTGTGATGATTGGAATTTTGTCGTCCAATGAAGTATTTATATAATTTGTAGCTAAATTGTTCTTTATATCGGCCCACACAAGCTCAATGGGGTTGAGATCAGGATGATATGGCGGAAGGCGAAGAACGATATGACCTGAAGCCTTTAATATTTCGTCAATGACGTAAATTTTTTCGGACTGAGTTCTATTTATCAAATGAAAGAGTTCGGCTTTTGTATTATCTGGTGTAAATTCAACATTACGTTCGCGTAACCAATCTTGCATGTCCCTTTTTAAACTTGACATAGTAGGTTTTTTCTTTACCTGTACACAATGGTAGGAGGCATTGTCCATTACGACCACTGAATTAGGAGCTAGTTTATTTTTCAATTTGTGACTAACCCAGTTATGAAAATTTGTGGCATTCATATCGCCATGGTAATCCCCACATTTCGAATCTGATTTGAAAATTGTTAAGGCACCGTTAACTAATCCGTCTCGGCTACCACCATGAACAATCACCAAACGACGCCCTTTGCCAATATCAGCATAAATTCCAGGCTCAGATTCGGATTGCCAACACATATTGGAGGTGTGGCTACTATTAACGTAGGTTTCGTCCAGATAATATATGTTTCGGTTTTCATTTCTATGTTTCCGTATAGCTCTTAAATACCTTACTCTCCATTCAGCAATACTGGGCCTCTCAATTAAAATGTGTCTCTTAGATTTACATTTTTTAAATAAATATCCCATCTTATGTAAAAGCTGTCGTAAATAGGTACAACCGCAGTTCACAATGCCATCTTCTTTTAAAACTGCAAGCAGCTTACGAATACTTGGGATTTTCTTATCACTAGTATAAAATTGATGAATTTTTCTTCGTATAACTCCCATGTCAAAATCATCAATCTGGATTCTCTTTTTTATTTCTTTAGGTTTCCGCGGAGATGAAAATTTTGCAATTTCCGATGTTTGTAGACTCGAATTTCCTTCAGCTACAATTCGCATTACGGTGCGGGCAGACACTCCTGTAGCCTCTGCTACTAATTTATTAATGTTCATATCATATTTGTGTTCCATACTTTCCTTGTCGCCCTTTCGTCTTAAAAAAAAAACTATGTACATTATAAATAATATTTTTCACTTGTCGTGGTATTGGCGGACCCATCTTAGAATATTTATCTCGTGTATTTTTGGAGAAAACTGTCGCGTACAACTGAATCGTGTAACCGTCGCGGCGGTTGACGGCAGACTGCGTCAGCTTGATGTTTATCTACCTCCCCCGTCCTGCCGCTCACATACCTAAGGCGATGACTAGCACTTCCGCGCAGATTTTAAACGATGCGCAAACGCAAGGGCTTTTTCAAACACTCATGGAAATGGTTGCATTTGAGTAATAAACGTGCATTTTTTACCATTAGAAAGCTAATATGATATAGAATAACATAGGATTTAAAAAAAAGTAGGATTAAGGGGATGATTTTTCGAGAAATTTTAAAGTTTATTTTGTTAGTTAAAGTTCGAGACATTTTAAAGTTTATTTATTTTGTAAAAAAGTTGTTTATTTGTTTTCGACAGACTCAAGCACTAGGGTAGAAGAATTCTGTGGTGAGTACGGAGTTTGCGTACAAATTCTTTAATTCGTTACAAATTCTTTTAAGTTGTGAGGAAGAAGTCTAATTATCTGCGTAAAGTAAAAAGTAAGAGACTGCGTTAGGTAATCCATTAATGGTGGTCGTCCCCAAGATGTCCCGGGGGTTTCGATCAGACGTCTATTTGAAATACAAGAAAGATCTCATATCTTTCAACGCATGGTATTACAACTATATCGTTTACGACAGACGGATAATACTAAAACCAGCATTCCGTAGTATAGTGTCAAAAGTGCAAAACGCCTAGTACTCCGTTCGTGTATCAGACTGTCCAGAACCTTAAAAATACGTCGAAGGATAGAGATTTGCGTTTATTTATATAACGCCGGACGTAAAACACGTCCAGATTGAATTTCAAATTTTAATTATAGGTACGTTAGACAATTGAAGATCCGTGAATACGAAAATTCTTTTACGTTAGCAGATGAGTCGAAAGTTTTTTATCGCTTTTATAAAAATCAAATAAAACACACATAACACATAAACACTCACGCCTGTCACCCAAAGGGGTAGGCAGAGACTACGGACTTCCATTTGGCACGATCCTGACATACCTCTTTCGCCTCCTTTACATCCATATATGTACGCATACATGCTCGTCGGTTAAGGGTGCTTCTAACGTGGCCCCTTTTCAAAATATCGCCAATTTCTACATGACCAAACCACCGAAGCATTCCTTTCTTAATCCTGGTCACAACATCATCTTCCATACCACATTTATCTCTTATCATGCAATTTCTCACCCTGTCATTCAGATTCAACCCTAGCATACTCCTTAAAGACCGCATTTCTACAGCATTTATTCTACTTTCGTGCTTCTTCTGCCACACCCAGCTTTCACTACCATACATTAAAGTAGGGACTAACACAGCATTATGAATTACCATACGTGCCTTTTTGACACATTCTGGTTCTTCATAATAGAGTGTAGTGCCCCATTCACTCTATTCCCTGCATTTACTCGTCGTTCTATATCCTTATCATATCTACCATCCCTGCTAAATACACACCCCAAATACACAAACTCATCCACTTGCTCAATTAACTCTCCTTCTATTCTTATTTCACATACCGTTTTGCTTTCTTCTCTTTCAAAAACCATCACTTTCGTCTTACTTGCGTTCACTTTCATTCCCCTTTCTTTTAATTTCCAGTTCATTAATGTAACCATCATTTGCAACTCAGCCGCCGATGACGCAAATATGACTTGATCATCGGCATACAAAAGGCAGTTGACTGTTAACTAGCCCATTATTAACCCACATTCTTCATCTTTCAAAGTTTGCAAACACCTGTCCATAAATAGGTTGAACAGCCAAGGGGAAGCTACACAGCCCTGTCTCACACCTTTTTGGATGCCAAACCAGTCCGAGTAGACCCCATTGATCCTGACACAAGCACTAGAGTCCCTATAAAGAGACCTTAATGCCTGTATCAAACCAGCGCTCAACCCATATGAGTTCAGTGTTTGCCATAACACATTCCTGTCCACTCTGTCATAAGCCTTTTCCAAGTCCATGAACGCACAAAAAACTTTCTGGTTTTTGGCCAAAAACTTCTCCGCAATCATGCGCATGGAAAAGACTTGATCTGTACACCCCATTCCCTTTCTAAAACCCGCTTGCACATCCCAAATTTTTCCATCAGTTTCTTTCATAACTCTTTCAATTAACACCTTAGCATACAGTTTACCCACAATACTAAGCAAGCTGATCCCACGGTAATTTTTGCAGTCCTGCTGTGACCCTTTTTCTTTATATATTGGTACTATAACTGCTTTACACCAGTCATCCGGTACCCGTTTTAATTCCCAACATAAATTAAACAAGGTGTACAGCAGGTCTGCCACCACGTCCTCTCCAGCCCTTAGCATCTCGAGTGATACTCTATCATATCCAGTTGCCTTACCTGCTTTCATGCTTTTCATTGCTTTCATTATTTCATCTACACTTATCTCCATACCCCTTTCCACTTCTTTCGGAATTTCTAGTTCATTTAATTCAGACGACTCTTCACTCATAAACACGCTTTCAAAGTATTCCTTCCATCTGTTTAAATTTGAAGCTTCATCATTCAGAATACATCCATTCTCGTCTCTTATAGCATTCATTATAGGCTGTTTTGTATTTCCCCTGGCAGTTCCTACGAGTTTCCAGAACATTTTTATGTTAGCCTGGAAATTATCAGATATCCTTAAATTATTATTAACTTAGATATCAATAAAACATACTTATTATTTTTAATCTTTATTCAACATCATTGTAATATACATTACAGTAATTAACAATTATTTCAAGGACTCGGCCATCTCGAACTTTTTTCGGGAGTGAACAACTAACACTAAAAGTTATATAAGAAAACACGTTGATAGCCGTCAATTAATATACACAATAATACTAAAGTAGGTAGGTAGGTACCTAATATAAGACGTTCACAATCAGAATGGGATATAGGAAATCGTATCTAAGATATTTTGTGTTTAGTAAAGTTATGATTATATTCTATCAACAACGGTATGTAACAATTTCCGACTAAAAAGCGTTGTTATAGAGTGGGGACTCTTAACAGTGGTAAAGGTTGTATGGACTATGGACAAGCCGTAACGCGATGTGTTGAGTTAACCTTGTAAAGTATGCCATCTTGTTTTACGGGTATTGCGTTATTTGTACAATAATATTACAATTAGCAATTGTTTATTTCGTCTCGAATTGATTATTTTTCGTAAGTTTAGTAAATAAAGAGTTTACATTCTAATTGTGGACGATTTATTATACATTAAGCGAAAATCTACGCTCAATGATATTTTACAAAATGCTTTAAATGAAGAGGTTTTTGTTGCCAACTCTGATTCGCTATATGTAACTTATGTACTTTATACTGCTGCAGTGTAAAGTTTGATATTTACACCAAATACTGGTTTGAAAACATGGATCTGACAAATGAAAGAACTGACAACTTTTTAGTACACTTAGTTTTAATTAATTGCTATACTTATATCGGACTTGAATCGTTGAACAAATTAAAAGCTAACGATATGAATTCAGAAAATAGCTTCCCGTCTTACTCTCATACCACACTTTTAAACTGTCCCCATACTGCTGTGTACGAGATATAGTTAGTGTAATTGATCATAGGTTTATAATGCTAACACCAAAATGGTTGTTTCCAATAAGAGAGCACAGAGACAGGAGGTATTTATTCTCTACGTCTATAATCTCAGCACAACATACCTACATTACATTTTTAGTAAAGCAGAATCTCTTGTTTTATGTATACTTAGGCTAAAATGAAAAGATTACGTAACGAATTTTATATTTAAGATGTACGATGTACCTACACACGGTCTTATTCATAAAAATATCAAAAAATCTTTATAACGTTCATTTATTATAATTTTTAATCCTCCTTGTTGATGTGATTAAATTTATGAATTTATTAACTAATATAGTTTATTATTAAATAAAGGCCTAATATAGGTTCTGGGTTTAGATCGTCAAAATAGCAGAGACAGTTGCCTTATGTATGTACAACTCATAATTTATTAACGTTTTATAAACCTATAGGTACACGTACATAGACTTGCAAAACATTGTAATTTTTTATGAATAAAGCCGTTAATGAGGTAGGACTTAAAGTGCTCTTCTACTGTTCAGACCAATAAAGAAAGACAGAATACTACGTAGGTTAAGTACTTATTTATTAAAAATACATATTTATATTATTGTAAATACACACCCTCACGCACATATACGCGTCTACAACCATTTGCATCCAACATGATTTCAGGTGCTTAAATGTGTGTCCACTGTTCACCATGTATTGAGTTTACGGGTTGACAACGAGATATAGAAGAAAGATGAGTGCGTGAATGCACGTCAAGAAGTTAAGCATGGTTTTGACGTCACTTTAAATGTGCGTAGTGGTCTGTCTACCTTTCTTTGTTGGTCTGAGTTCTACTGTTAAAAGATTAGAAAACGGAAAGCTTGCGACTACAGAAATAATTGCATACAAAACATTACATTGGTAACCCAACACATTAAACTTGTAAATACTAATTTGTTTTACATATTAATACTGATAAAATATTTCTTAAAAATAATTCCCACTAATATTCTAAACGTATATATTATCATAACCAGAACATTGCATAATTATAAGCACATAAAATTTTTGAAGACGGATTGGTGATATATTAGTGTTCCGCAAGCTTACAATTGTTCGAATAATGTGCCAATTTTCACACTTGTTTTACTAGCATCGCTATTTCACATTTATGCATAAGGCAGTGCAAGTTATACCAATGGCTGAATTAGTTATACTAAAAAACTAATCGAGATCGCTCACCCAATACTATCTATATATATTCAATAGAAGTACTTCCATTTACAAAAAAGAACAAAGCACATAAAATTTGTAACATCTTTGTAGGAAACTCAGACTACATTAATTAATATTTAATCACATATTTATGCTCTAAGCATTTCATTTCTATAAATAATTACGTAAATATTATTCATTCATAAAAAAATTCATAAAATACACAATTAAAACTGTATGTACTACAGAGACGAGACGACATTCGAAATCAGGAAAATTTATAACACTTCTTACCCTATGTGGATTGCGCTAAAATCATGTATAAAATTTTTTACCACAAAGGTAAACTCAATTAAGACATCATACATACAATGAAACAGTCTAATTTCGCATTCCTAAGCCGATTCCATTATAAGGCCCGCCACATACGGAATTCCGATTCGGGATTCCGAATGCAGCAAGTCCATATAAAATCAATGACCCGTCAAACACATACGGTATTTTTCCGTTCGAAATTTTACGGACAAAAACCTATTTTTCATTTTCTTACCTAAATGTTATCTTTGAAATACCTATTATATTGGGGAAATATTGAACACTGGCATGTGCAATATTGCCAGCCTCTAGTCCCCACTAAATAAAGTGACGACCTGATGAAAAAGTAGAAGAAACAGATGTAGCAGTTAACACTATGATAGCTTGACATGATCATGGTCTTCTAGTGATCACAGTTCACATCTGTCAAAATTTATCGAAAGTTCCCATTTAAATTTCAATTAAAAAAAATTGGAATGTTGTTAAATAGGATCCTAGGAATAAGTTCATATTTATTTGTTTAGTATATATGGACAACATAACAGATAATTAAATTACATTAAAAACAAAACATTCATACAGTTTTGTATCCCAAATATGTTAACACATCTGTTTTAAATAAATTACAAGAGAGATCAACTCTTCGGTAGACTACATTTACGATCATCATTTGAGGATATTTTCTAGGAAATATGTTAAATATATTATAGTTAGTAGGCTTTTAATATTTGAGATTTTTAATTTTTTAATTTTTCACAGAATTGCAGATGCAAAAAATAACTCAATTGGGTGCTTTAATAAATCACGTTAGAAATATACAAATAAAAAGCTAAATAAATATTACAAGTGTTTGAAATTTATTTTACTGTGGTCCTCTAATATTTACGAATAAAGCCGTTAACTCTACTAATTTTATACTGTCTTAAAAGACGAGCTTTGTTTATATTATTGTTTCTACTTCAACAAACAGTTGTACAATGTGATTGGAAAACAAATTTACTAACTTAATTTTTGACTAATAATTTTGACCATGTCAAGAAATGACCAAAAAATCAGTCTGTCACATTATTTCGTTAAATTGACATTCTTAATTGATGCATAATATGCTACGTACTCGTAGGTCATCCCCACACTAAAGCCTGCGATTTTTGCGCATCTAAGTTCCTATAAAAATATTTAAAACTCTAAAGGGGTTAAAATCACAGAGTTAGGTTTTGTTGAACATTAACAATTTAGAGATTGTTTTGTTTACTTTTCAATCAACTGATAGCGAAAATACTATGGAAGTCGATTGTCGCTTTCATTAATATTTTATAGACTACAGTGTAGATGCAACGGGAAATTATTTTAATCAAATTAGATAGGTATGGAAATTTGTAATTAAGATCTATAGTTTAAAATGACATTGACATATAGATATACATAAAATGGAATGCACACAGTTCATATTATACGTACACAAAATGTAGTGCACACAGTCCTTTATAAATGTAATTTGAGATCAAAAAATTTATTAAGTAACAAATATAACAGTATTAAAAGACAGATTTTTATAAGCATTGAATTTTAAAATATAGCAACTACCATAACACTTCTAAACTTGTTTTTTGCTGATTAGGCGCAACATTATTTTTAACGGAAATATTAAAAGGAATTATTGTCACTAGTAACAACATACACGAGCACGAGACGCACATACAATATTATTTACACATCAGTGATAGTGTTATAATATACACCATCATTGCACGACATCAAATATAATTGACGAACAACTTCGATTGACGATTATAGGAAAGCTAAAAAATATAGCTTAAATAACGGCTTGACTTAGAAATAACTTAAAAAGAATTAAGTTTTGCTAAAATACTTCAAATTATATAATATTATATATTATTTTATACTTTGTGAAATTTCAAGAACGTTATTATGTATTATTTTTTTATTATTTATGACATAATAATAAACAATTTATATTTGAAAATTATCGAAGACGCTGCAATCTTATGAAATTATATTCAATAGCATACAGAATACACAGCCTCGAAGCATTAAATTTCCACCATTAGACTTTTTAATCACGTAGCTTCATTAAGCCATATATTATGTTCTTTTTAATATATTATGTAACATTCATATGCAGATTCATTTGCACAAACACACAATAAGATAATTGACGAATAAATATTACACTATTAATTCCACTATATAACTTAAAAGCTCTAATAGATTTATAACAAAGATCTATAGAGGAAAAGACTACATTTAAGTCTATCTTAAAATAATATGTATATACACAATTTAAACGATTTCAAGGGTCTTGTCTAGAGTGTTCAGACATCAGATGTGTAAAGAGTTAATTTAAACACTTTTATTTGTTACTTTAATAATGTTTATCTGTATATACACAATACATAGATAGTATAAATTGTTCTTTTGATCGGAGATTTTATGTGAGTCTGTTGGTGATCGTGTAATTAACGAACTGAGGTTATATTCGCACAATTGTTTTGTCGAGACGACGGTTCATAGCTATATCACAGATTAATAAATAGTTTACCAAGCTATGTCACAGAATGAATAATATTACCTACTAGCTATGTTAAGATCTGATCAATAACCCGGTAGACAAGTTATTAACAAATTCTGTATTAATTTATGAACCAAAAATACCTTATACTATGTTGCTTAACGCTAAAAAAAAAACAAAATCTGCATACGATAGGTGGCGCTGTGGTCTACTTGTTAATATATTTTATATTTACACTGAGTTTGAAGTGAAAAGGGCAGACACAACATCTGTCAATCCATTAGTAAATTTAAATAACAAATATATATGTCTGTGTAGTGATCTGATATAATATAGTAACGATTGTAGAAAATCTAGGTTGTTTAACTTCTTTCCGTCCGTCTGGGTACCTATTGCCTATTTATGTCGCCACAGAACAGGGCATGCACTGCTGAAAGTAAAGGAGCTAGTATAAGAACAGACTGTGATGGCGGCACCACGAGATACCACGAGACAGGCCTAGTAAGAGTGTGTACAATCTCTAGTATATATACAGTAATCTATGGTATACAATGTACAAGGTGCTCTCGTTGCGCCGCGTCGCGTCTCGCGACCCTCGTTCGCTCTCGATAGGCTCGTTAAGTCTCGCGATGAAAATAAGAGCGTACTCTATTCTATTCACCGTACATGGTTCTGTTACGGTAAATAGAAACCATCCACCATATTCTTCTTCGCCATGGCTTATTAAACTTCTTTTTATGGTAAATGTGTAAAAAATTATAATAACTAATGGCACAAAGGCAAAACACAGCAACAGTTTCATCTAGGTCCATCTCAGCGGGCATACGGAGTTCAAATGATACTACGAGTGTGTACATGGTGTGTCCTCGTGTCGAGCATCTATGCGACGAGAGGCACGCAAGGCGATGAGACGAGCGTGTACAGCCATTACAGTTAATAACCACTTACTTACCATCAGGTACTAGGACTGTAAAATCGTGTTACTTTTATAAAAAGCCATACTACTGTTTTTAGTATCTACTAATGTAAAATAATAATAATAATAAACCAGGCATCGTGGCAAACGATCTAATGATCTATCACGGTAAGTAGGTACTGCAACTCGTAGACACTTGAATTACACTTAAAAGGAAAAACCAAATGCTACAAACTAGACACGTGTCAATCATGAATGATTCGTTCGTTTGAGCTGGTACTCACACTTAAAAAGTATTGATGGTTTATTCATCTGTTTTTGAATGTTTCGGTGGAACCAATCACAAACAATTGACAGAACCTTTTTAACTCGTGATTGGTGTGAATTGTGAATAAGTCGAAAACCGACCGAATCCCGAATGATCTGAATGACTTTTTTTGGTGTAGGATACTGAAAGCCTGGAGCCTGAAATTATCCATTTGAATGATCGTTCCAAATGTACTAGTACGCGTGACGAAATGTACTAGAATGATTCGGTCACGAGAAATGAATGATTGACACATGTCTTTTTACCCTTTAAAACGGAATACAGTCGTGGATGTCCTGTAGACTGGCAGCAGAAATAGACATATTATATATATTAATATTTTAAGTTTAAATATTTGAGAAAATCTAGACAAAATTAAAAATAAAAACTAAACAGATTAGCTTTCAGATTTCGAATATCTATATATAACTCTATTTAAGAATAAAATGTGATGAATGGCAGTATAATTGCGAGTTTTGACAATATAAAATTTAAATAAAAAAAAGAAAGGGCACCAATGTCATTCTATGCATCCAATAACTAATAAAACACTTATCAATTCGTTATTTATAATTGTTAAACATTTTATCTTTAATTTCACACTTTCTCTTTTGGTTTCATGGTCTTTGTTAAGTGTTAAGTTGTTATCAATTACAATTCTAGAAGAAGAGGGAGTAAAAAAAAAAGTATTTACAAAATTAATATACCTGTCTCTATTACTCTAATAAAAATCTGTGGACATCACACCATATCATACAATTGGAATTCAGTTAATTAATAATTAGTCGGGGAAGAACGTTTATTGTGTAGTTTTTTGAGGTAAGAGATTGTTTCTATTTGGAAATCGAAAGGTCAGTCAAAAATTTACTAACTTAAAACGAAATTATATAACTTAATTATGAAACATAAATCTAGGTTATAGCGAAAATAGTATCTATTTGACTTTTGCTTTTGAAAATCTAAAACTACTATATATAAATCGAAAAAAATATGATCATTATGAATAATTATTTTCTTATAATAAACAAGATGGTTGATGATTGTGATATTTCTTATCGAATTTTGTTTTTGACCGGAGCACGCAATGCACACGTCGCGTGCACGCATTGCGATTGAAATTAAAGCAGTTTAAAAATCGTTGATGTAGCTCTTGGAAAGCTATATTGAAATTTTCACTGTACAACTAATTGATGATAAATTATTTATCTATTTCTATTTTTACAACTAGTAATAAACTTGTTTGCATACATCTGATTTACATTACTATTAATTCGTAAAAATCTCGATGTTTGTCTATGAAAACCCTTAACCGGTTTTTGATTTTAAAGGCAACCTGCCTTGCCGGTAAAGAAACATTTGCCGGTAAAGAAACATTTGTGCTTGATTATAATTTCTGAACAGTTAAATGATATCATATTTTGTAAATAAATTATTTTTAATAACAATGTAATAAGACATTACGAAAATAAGATTTTAATGAACAGAGATGATCAAATGAAATATTTTCTGTCAGTTTTTGTCGTGTATTTTTTAAAATATATAAAACTTGAATGTTTCGATAAAAGCATAAAAAATAAATTATTTATGTAAATAATTGTTAATATTTAATGCTAGGAAGTTTTAACTAATAGGTAGGTATGAATGTAAACGTAATTTATTTACCTCCTTTTCTCATTTTTTGTATACCTAATTTGAGAGAATTGCATTAATTAGATATTAATTATTAAATAATTAGTAAAATTAATTTAAGCTAACATCGATGTCTCGTTAATCATAAGATATAATATTTCTATAGGACACATACTTATAATTTTCGTCCAACAATAAATAAATAAATCTAATGGAAAACACGCTCACGCTTGAATGCTACTCAAATTGCAGAAATTTCTTTTAAGAAATATGCGGTTCGTTTTTAACGAATATGCATTTAAGCTTATTTATTTTATATTCTTATTAAATACTATTTCATAAACAAGATACAAATCTACTGTACGCTGGCGCCTTAACTATTTTGTTCATAAATATTAATTGAATTTAATGCGCAAAAAAAACCTTTAAAAAATTAAGCCGTTAACAAAATAACGCATTTCATTATCTACGATCAAAGTTTTACCGTAGTGGTTTTAATTGACTAAGCGAAATTATTTTTGTCCAACGTAATTTGCTAATTAATTTTCACATATTTATATAATTATATTATTTATATAATATAATTATAATTCAAACTTCGGTTTCAGTTCAGAAAATATTCCAATAATTAATGATTTTATTAAAAATAACATACTAGTCAAACATTCTAGACTTAAGCGCAGAGTAATAAGTTAAGACCACCATTTAAAGTCCCAAAAGATTTCCTGTAAAATTATATGGTGATGTGTGATCAATGATCATCATTCAATTATTATTACCATTAAAAACAAATAATCAGACAGCAATTATCCGTTACTAATTATAAGAAATAATTAGACGCCATAATTTTTTGCGAGGGTCCTACCACTATCATACAATGTAGCCTGTGACATGTGACACTCATTGGATGGAGAGAAATCAAACGATACTAAAATTAAAATCCGTCAAGCCGTTTTGACCAAGACTGCAAAGGAACCGATATAAATATTATTATATACATTCAAAAAACCTTACCCCCTTTTCTGTGGGAGTCTGTTAAATATTAAGACATTGATGATGACGATAGAGTGATTAATAAGTAGATTCGCAGTCAGGCAGATGGAAGTTTCCGAACACGTTAAGTTCGTAGAGGCTGGCGAGGGTGATGAACAGCAGATACCAAATCATCAGCAGCACACCGAACTTGCGGTCTAGCTTCCAGCCGTTGGCGTGGGTCGCCACCACCAGGAAGACCACCGTCGAAAACAGCGACAGGGTTGAATAGATTAGACCTAAATTAAGAATACATTCGATTAATCTATTTCTATTTCTAAAAAAGGTTCTCGAGTGGAAGCCCCGTACCGGTGGGCGTAGTGTAGGGCGACCCTCTACTAGATGAAGTGACGAATTGGTAAGATATGCAGGAAGTCGATGGATGCAGGTGGCTCAGGATCGTGCTTTGTGGCATACCTTGGGGGAAGCCTATGTTCAGCAGTGGACTTGTGAAGCAGATTAGAGGCAAATCTCCAGTACATACAATACTGCCACAGTAAATCGGCACTTAAAATTGCAATTAACAATATCATTGACGCCGGCAGGGATTAAAAGCGGGTTGCTCACGTACTGTGAATTTTACAGCGAGCGCTAAGGCTTCTGAGCTACGACTCTACTGATTTATCACGTGGTCGGCGCTGAAGGAAAACATCGTGAGGAAACCTGCATGTCAGAGGAACGAAAAAAATTGAAGACATGTGTAGTCCGCCAACACGCATTAGGGCAGCGCGGCGGCCGCTTCCTTGCCCCAAAAATCCTCTCAGAAGTGGGAGGAGGCCTGTGCCCTGCAGTGGAACGTTACATTACAGTATATCAAAGTCCACTACTGAACATAAGCTTCCCCATAGAATGACTCACAAGGGGTATATTTGCCACAGTTGGCACAAGTTTCCAATGTCAAGCTGTCAAATAAAGGGTTACCTCAAGGCTCAACTTCGGGGCCTCTTTTGTTTGCTATGTACTGTGCAGATATGGTAGATCACATCAAACATTGTAGATACCATATGTATGTACCATATGGCTGGCGTGTTGACAGCCGCAGTTTTTTTTTAAATTTTTAAGTTGTTATTAGGAAGACGGTGCCGTTCATCTGCTGGTTTGTTTTCCTCTGTCGCGTTTTATGACACCCAAGGGACGATATGGATATTCTTACACAGACATTTTAAAAATATTAATTTAATTCCGTAATTTTATACTATCGCGGTCACATCGTTTTTTGGCTCTAGAAAATCGAATGAAACCAATAAAAATGAAAATTTATATTGGTTTCAAGCACTGACCTCCATATATACAAGTATGCTGGACTGGCTATACCATACAAAATGACTGTGCCAATTTGAAGCGCCGCTAAAGGACGTCTTGAAAAATAAAATTGACATAATATGCCAAAGTCTGTTTGTCTTATTTATATTGTCTTATTTCATAAGTCTATATTTTGAACTTTTAAACTAAAAAACGAAAGTATTTTGTTGTTTGATTGTGTATAATATTAGTTACATAATAAGAATTACTTTTATTAATAATGAGAGTGTGCGTAATTGGTAAAACTCGTTACCAAAAGGGAAGTGGTATAACATTTCACAAGTAAGTGAATTTGCAGCAAATATTAAACAAATTAAAACTATTTGATAATACAAGTACTTAAAAATTTGTTACTAATCTTAATATCATATATACCAACATGTTTGGGTGTATATTACAGAGTTTTGATAAACAATAAAATTCAATAGGGTTGTTGAGTTCCTTGTCTATACTGTACTTATCGATGTTCTTTCCTACCCATATGTGTTAACAAAAAAATCGCCAACAACGGATGATTATCAAATGTTTATTAACTAACAGGTTTCCAACCGAACCTAGACTAAAATTATGGCTTAAAAGCATAAATATTGTGAATTGGCGTCCGTAACAAAATGATCATATTTGTTCCAAACATTTTACAGACGACTGTTTTATTAGATATGAGAACTGCACCACTTTGAAAAGTGCAGTATACCGACAATATTTTCTGGTACCAGTATCAGTAAGTATAAAACTATTAGATTATTATTTAGAATGTTTTCTTTTATTTCTTCTTTCCTTATTTTCCAGCAAACTCAAGGGCTATAGCCAAGTGTCGAAAGATCGCCTGATGATGTCAAGCCACATCGGATGTGTATTAGTGGGCTGCGGCTATAGGAGATTCCTCTCCCTGGACTGCTGTAGTCGAGGTGGAGTCGTAAAGGAAGAGGAGTGTTGGTATGGCGATTGGTGATGCACCACTCGACTATCCTTCGCGACTTTGGTGAGGCTGCACCACTTAATGCTTCCAAGTGCTCATTTTTCCCTGGCTCCATTCACATCTCGGGCTCAGGGAGTCCGTAGTACAGCTCGTATCTCTATAAATGTTTCCTCGGTTTAAGATCTTTGTAAGAATATTTAGAGACGATACCAGGAGACCCAACGGTATGGGTTTGGTTGGTTGCTTGAGAGAGAGAGAGAGAGAGAGAGAGATAAAGCTTCTATCTCAGGGGTACCTCATCTAAAGCAGGGGTGGCAATAGAGGCAACTGAACCAAGTAAATACCCCAGAGTATCTGGAAAATTAGTACATATTTGTGCAATTTAATTTACCCGTAACATTCATTGCTATGCAGATGACAGCACTGATGATGCTCTGTACACCGGCCGTGCCAATATTTCTCGGGAAAACGTCTCCGAGTACCGGGACAAACTTGTGTCTGAAGTCGAATCTTTGCTGAACAGTTTCGGATTGTGGGCGACTAAATCTAGTCCAGTTTAACCCGCAGAAGACACAAGTTTGCGCGTTAACCGCTAAAAAGAACCCCTTTGTGGTATCTCCTCGGTTTCAAGGCACTCCCCTTGTTGCCTCAGCCAGTATCGGAATCCTCGGTGTCAACATATTGGACTTGGAAGAGAAAAGCCAAATTGGCCTCTAAAAAGCTTGGCGTGCTCAGCAGAGTGGGACAGTATTTCATGCCGGCACACCCCGCCTGCAACTTTACAAGACGCAGGTTCGGCCGCACATTTATATTATAAAAATAGTGTACATGCTGGCTTACAGTATGCCCAAAACGTCAGCATGCTAATTTACAAATTACAGTTTTAAATAATAGTAATAATATAAGATACATGTCAAAAGGTCAAATAAATTAAAGGATACATGTCCAATAGATCAAATAAATACCAAAAAAATACATGCCAAATACATTAAAAGTCAAATAGATTACGTGTCAAATAAATTAAGCAAAATGACATTGTCAGATTGATTACATAAGATACGATTAAAAGAATATATTACAATATGTCAAAATTGGATGTCAAGAATAGAAGGGCTTTACTACACAGTTGCCCAAAGCTATCAGCAAATAAGTCAGTCTCGTTATCATCTGCGAGCATGTCTCCAATAAGTCGTATAGCACGAGAAGAGGGCGCGTGAGCGCCATACCTGGTTTGCGCCGGCGGCCGCCACAGAAGGCGCGGTGCTGCCACCGTCCTCTCCACATCACAGCCCAGCCGCTGGAATACTGTTCCCATCTCTGGGCTGGAGCTCCCCAGTACCAGCTCCTTCCACTTGACCGTATCCAGCGCAGAGCGGCTCGAATCGTCGACGACCGAGTGCTTTCCGATCGGCTCGATTCACTGGATGCAAAGAGATGTTGCATCTCTTTGCATTTTCTTTTGCATAAACCGTGGGGAGTGCTCTGAGGAATTGTTCGGATTAATCCCAGCCGCCAAATTTCGTGAACGCACTACGCGGCAAATGTCGCGATACCATCCACACCATCTGGATACCTGGCGGTCCACCACTGTAGGTTTCACAAGGATTTTTCTTCCGCGTACGACCTCTTTGTGGAATAGTTTACCACCAGCGATTTTTCCGGACCGATACGACCTGGGGACTTTCAAGAAAAGAGCTTACTCCTTTCTAAAGGGCCGGCAATGCACCTGCAATTCCCCTGGTGTTGCGGTTGATCATGGGCGGCGGTAGTCATTTAACATCAGGTGAGCCGCATTCTCGTTTGCCCCCTCTGCTATAAAAAAATAGCTGTAGAGACTATTGGTCCGTAGGGTGCACGTGCGGTGTAATTTCTAAAAAACTGTATCTGCGACTGATCATCGCTGCTGGTAATAAGAAGTTACTTAGTTGGTTGTTTCCTCGCTTGAAGGCTAAGTATAGCCATTCAGTGAGGACACTTAGCCAGCATTCTTGGGACGATACCACAGAAAGTAGGACTTTATGATAATTTCAGTTATTTTTTTTATATTGTAATTTCAATTTCGAAAATGACGTTGTAAATAACTGATAACTATGTAATTCAAAGTTTATATTTTTTATATTATCTTGCTAGCTCGTACCGGCGCATTGCTGCCGCAGAACAAATAATTGTGGAAATATCGTTAAAAATGTGAAACAGTTATAATGTATAATTAGGAATGATAATACAATCATTGAATTAGAATGATATATAACTTTCTATAACTTTCAAATAAATAGTCGGTATAATACTGTTACGCGCCTTAGTCGACGGCACCAGCACCTAGTTGAAACTCGAACTCTCGGTACCTTGCGCGTGTTTACTTGAATATTCTGGATATTTCCGTGCTAATTTATATATTGCTTACGCTGCAAGATGCGATCGGGGAAGTATTGAAGTTGGCGAGATAAGCGAAGCTTCTGAGCGGAATAAAGTGAATCAGTGTGATTAATTATTAGTGTTTTAAGTTTTAATTGATGTAAAGAAAATTAAAGTGTTAATTTAGGTAATTCTATAGGCAATTTTTAATTGTCACGAACCTCAAGCTCGTAACAATTGGGTGGTCGTGGCTGACATGAAGAAATCACTGGACGAACTCAAACTTGGAGAGGGAGCTACAGTTCCCGTGGTAGCTACAACACCTTCGCTACGTGGGTTTAAGGTGCCACCGTTCGACGGTACCTCTTCCTGGTCAGCCTACAAAATCCAGTTCGAGGCTGTTATGAAGGCGAACGGCTGGAATAAAAGTCAGGCCATGACTGCTCTCACACTAGGTCTGCGCGACCAGGCCTTAACAGTTCTGGAAGCTCTCGGTGAGGAAGTGACTTATGAGCAACTCCTTGAGGCGTTGGAGGCGAGATATGGTGACGCTCACCTGGAACACGTCTTTCGTGCGCAGCTTAAAGATCGCGTGCAGCGCAGCAACGAAAACCTGCAGGAGTGGGCTCTAGAGGTGGAGAAGCTGGTGCGAAAAGCATACCGGACTGTACCTGCGCTCATTGAAGGGAACCTGGTGCAGACATTCACCGACGGCATCCGCGACCTGGAAGTCAGAGCTGCTGTGAAGCTCGGGCACCACGAGACGCTTAAGGACGCCTTGGCCCATGCACTGGAGGTGGAAGCCGTGCGGCAGGATCGTCGTTCCCATCGCGTCAGGGAGGTTGCAGCAACTACAGTTCGCGACCGCAACAAAGGATACAGCCCTAGGTGCTATGGCTGTGGGGAAAAGGGCCATCTTCGATCCAGCTGCCCTAAGCGAACCGCAGAAAGGGAAGGTGAACGATATCAGGAGGGTAGTGCGGCCAACAGCACCGCCCAGCAGCAGCAGGGAAACGAGTGAAAGCCAGAACTGCGGGGCGGGTGCTGGCTGATGTTAAAAGAGCCCCAAGGATCTCGATCTCACAAACCCACGATGGGAACAGTCTAATCATCAAGGGCGAGGTCAACGGAATGCCGTGTAAACTGACCATAGACACTGGAGCCCCTCGTACGGTTGTTAGTTCCCAACTAATAAGTCAGTTCCTTGGGGACTCCGCATACAACCGAGAACGCATTAATTTGGTAACAGCCACCGGTCAGCGTATACCCGTCCGTGGAGAGAAAGAGATGGAGTTGAAGCTAGGCAACGTGATCTACCTGCATAATGTCATCGTGGCTGATATAATGGACGACTGCATCCTAGGCCTTGACTTCATGAGGAAGAATTGTTGTGCGATTGACGTTAAGCAAGGTGTCTTGAAATGTGGACAAGAGGAACTTTTTGTGGAAGGAGCGTTACCAGGGAACGTGTACAGCCTTGAGAAGATTGTTCTTCCGCCGAGATCGGAAACGATTGTACCGGTTAGTCTTCCTCGAAATCCTGGGCAACCTCATCGTTGTGTACTCTTGGAAAGGTTAGAAAATGACCTTCCATGGAAAGTGGCTCGAACCTTGGTCAGAACCACTAACATCTCAGGAGTACGTGTGCTGAACCTTTGTGGCCAGGAACAGATTATAGAAAAAGGCACACTGGTTGCTACTTGTGAGGAAGTGGATTGGTTACGTCGGTGCCAATATCTATCGACTGGGACCCCCAGCAAGGATGCACAAACGAGAGTGAGCACGCTTTTAGAAGACTGTCGCAGCGTTCTCTCCCCGAATGTAATGGTCAAAGCGAAGAAGTTGTTACTCAAGTATGCCGATGTATTCTCATCAAAGGATGCTGACATAGGAAAGACTGGCTTAGTTCAACACAAAATAAACACAGGTGAGGAATTGCCTATCCGTCAGCGGCCAAGTAGATTGCCGGTAGCACGTGAAAAGGAAGTGGAAACCATGATTGAGGGAATGGTGAAGGATGGTGTTATTGAACCTTCATCTAGTCCATGGTGTTCATCTGTGGTACTGGTAAAGAAGAAGGATGGCAGCATGCGGTTTTGTGTTGACTACCGCCGTCTGAACGACGTTACTAAGAAGGACAGCTATCCCTTGCCAAGAATTGACGACACGCTGGACATGCTTACAGGAGTAAAGTGGTTTAGCACACGCTGGATCTAAAAAGTGGCTACTGGCAAGTTGAAATTGACCCTAAGGACAAGGAGAAAACTGCGTTCTCGACGGGAAAGGGTCTGTGGCAATTTAAAGTAATGCCGTTTGGGTTGTGCAATGCTACAGCAACGTTTGGAAGGCTGATGGAACTTGTACTTACCGGGCTAATTGGCGATGCCTGTCTGGTCTGCTTGGATGATATCATCATCGTGGGCCGTACGTTTGAGGAACACCTTCAAAACCTGGAACGCGTGCTCATGAAGATTAAGAGTGCCAACCTCAAGTTGAGTCCGAAGAAATGTTCACTATTCAAACGGCAGGTCAACATTTTGGGGTATGAAGTGTCGGAAGAAGGTATCCGCACGGATCCAGAGAAAATCGCAGCTGTAAAGGATTGGCCGGTTCCAAAAGACAAGACGCAGGTTAGAGCATTTTTGGGTTTGTGCTCCTATTATCGGCGATTTGTGAAGAATTTTGCAGATATAGCCAAACCTCTGCATAAGCTAACCGAGGAGAAGCAACATTTCTGCTGGGATGAAAGTTGTAATATCGCATTCCTGGAGCTCAAGGACCGTCTGTGCAAAACACCTATTTTGGGATACCCTGATGCAAGCAAAGAATTTATAGTTGACACAGTCGTAAGTGATATAGGACTTGGCGGTGTGTTGTCTCAACGTAATGGTGACCAAGAGGTCGTGATAGCGTATTTCAGCAAGTCGTTGTCAAAACCGGAAAGGAACTATTGTGTCACAAGACGCGAATTGTTAGCTGTGGTAAAGTCGTTGCAGCATTTTAGCAAATATCTTCTGGGGCGAAAATTTCACTTACGAACTGACCATGCTGCACTAAAATGGTTATTGCAGTTTAAAAATCCAGAAGGACAAGTTGCGAGGTGGATTGAACTACTGCAGGAATACGACTTTGAGATCGAACATCGCAGCGGGCAAATCTCATGGCAACGCAGTTGCATTGTCAAGAAGACCTTGTCCTGAAGATTGCAAACATTGTACTAGGCAAGAGAGTAAGGAAGTGGTATCCGTGAGGATGCTCAGGGCAGACCACCTCAGCAACGAGTGGAAGGACAGCTTACAACGTGCACAGCAGGAAGATCCGGATATCTAGCCGATCCTGGAATGGATGAAGGCCAGTGCTCCCAAGCCCAAGTGGGGCGACGTCTCAGCGATGAGTTCGACCACTAAAAGCTATTGGGCCCAGTGGGACAGCTTGCTGCTTCAGGATGGAGTTCTGTGCCGTAAATGGGAAAATGTTCGGGGAGACAGCTGTCATTTACAAATGGTTGTCCCTAAAGCTAAAGTACCGGATATTCTACAGCTGTACCATAATGATTATTCAGGAGGCCATCTGGGAGTTAAACGAACTCTACTGAAGATCCGAGACTGGTTTTACTGGTCTGTCGAAACGATGTCGAGGACTGGTGTCGCAAATGTACAAGTTGAGCGGCTGTAAAGGGACCTCAGACTCGTAGTAGAGGTGCATTGAAGTTGTACAATGTTGGTGCACCATGGGAGAGAATAGCCATTGACGTGGCGGGGCCGTTTCCGGAGAGTGAAAGCGGTAACAAGTATTTCATGGTTGTGATGGATTACTTCACTAAGTGGCCAGAAGTCTTCGTCATTCCAAATCAAGAAGCTTCAACAGTTGCAGATAAACTAGTTCATGAAGTCTTTTCTCGTTTTGAAGTACCTTTAGAGATTCACAGCGATCAAGGAAGGAATTTTGAGTCTCAAATATTCCAGGAAACTTGCCGAGTTATGGGTACTCATAAAACAAGAACGACTTCTTATCACCCGCAATCTGATGGAATGATAGAACGATTTAATCAGACACTGGAGAGGTACCTAGCAAAAGTTGTAGACAATCGGCAACGAGATTGGGACAAGCACATACAACTGTTTTTGTTATCATATCGAAGCGCTGTTCACGAAAGTACAGCAGTGACGCCAGCTTTCGCAAACTTTGGAAGAGAATTACGGCTGCCTGCAGACCTGATCACCGGAATACCACCTGATGCTCCGCGCAGTATAACCAATTATGCAAATGACTTGCGGAACAAAATGAATGACGTTTATGAGCACGTCAGACAATCGGGCCAGGAAATGTCTGAAAAGATGAAAACCCGGTACGACCGCAAAATGAACGACAAAGGATTCGACGAAGGTTCACTTGTGTGGTTGCACAGTCCAGTCCGCAGCAAAGGGAAATCTCCTAAGCTTCAAGCTAAATGGGATGGCCCGTACCGGATTGTGACCAGGATCAACGATGTAACCTACCGGATACAGAAAGGCGCAAGAGGGACTCCTAAGATCTTCCATGTGGATCGCCTGGCGCGTTATTATGGGGCAGATAATGCTCGGGATGAGCATGTCTTAGGAGGGGGCAGTGTTACGCGCCTTAGTCGACGGCACTAGCGCCTAGTTGAAACTCGAACTCTCGGTACCTTGCGCGTGTTTACTTGAATTGGCGAGACAAGCGAAGCTTCTGAGCGGAATAAAGTGAATCAGTGTGATTAATTATTAGTGTTTTAAGTTTTAATTGGTGTAAAGAAAAGTGTTAATTTAGGTAATTCTATCGGCAATTTTTAATTGTCACGAACCTCAAGCTCGTAACAATACGCACGCCATCTAGTGTCAGTTAATTGTACCATGCGTATAACCATCGCACAAGTGCAACCATTATGTTGAAGTTTGGTCGCAATCTGTTGAACGATATGGCATCGTAGAAAGTACGAAAAAACATAAATTTTTATATAGTAGAAAATAATTTACTGTAGTTGATTAGAATAGGCGTTATTATAGCAGCTGATTTTTTTTTATAATACTAGAACTAAATGAACGGTTGACACTAAATTATTTTAGAAGTTATGTTTTTATTTTTATTTTGTGTAGTTGGTTTAATCTTAATAATTTTAGTTGAATGGTCTAAGGGTTACGATGGCTATCCGAGTACAGAACCAGAGTACAAAACTAATCCAACTGTAGAGATGTGTAAGACAGGGTGTCGTAATATCCCCGAAATACTTTACCGCTGCATTGGAAGACGTTTTCAAGATACTGGACTGGAAAGGATACGGTATTAACGTAAATGGCGTATACGTCACTCACCTTCGATTTGCCGCCAATATAGTCCTTAAGGCAGAATCGCTGGAGGACCTACGCACTATGTTCAATGACCTCAATCGTGTCCCAACGGATAGGTCTTAAGATGAACATGGACAAATCAAAGATCATGTTTACTGTTCATGTCACACTTATGCTGGAAGTTGTTGGGAGCACTAAGCTCGAAGTTGTTGACGAGTATGTTTACCTGGGACAAATAGTCCGACTAGGTAAGTTCAACTTTGACCGACAGCTCTATCGACGGATTCAACTCGGCTGGGCAGAGTTCGGGAGATTACAACACATCTTCTCCTCAGGAATACCTCAAAACTAGATACAAACCAGTGTGTGTTGCCAGTGATGACCTATGGATCTGAAACGAGGTCTTTCACTGCTGGCTGTATGAGGAAGCTCGAAGTCGCTCAGCGAGCTATGAAGGGAGCTATGCTCAGCCGGGCTAGCATGAGCCGGAGAGAATATATCCCCGGAGAGAGGATATAATTTTATCCCTTGCTTAGTTTTATCCACCCTGCGAGCATGAGCAAGAGACAAAAATTATATCCCCCGATTATATCCACTGACAAGAGATAAAATTATCTTATCTCTATAGTATATCCCCATTTGACATAACGAGTAGACATATATCTCCCCGTCCGTAGCATGAGGCCAAGGGAAAGAGAAAAAATTATCCCTTTTTGACATTTGAAAGGGACAATTTTATCCTCTTTCGCGGACGTGGGTTTAAGTTTATCTTCAAACCATTTTAATACGAAAAAGATGTCTCGAGCCTATTGCAACTACATTTTCGTGTCAGAAATTGAAAAACAAGAAAGAAAATTACACCAGCGATGGATACGTGATCAGAATACTTAATCTATTGGAATTCTCCGACAACGAATTTCTACGCCGGTTTCGGATGCTCAAATATTGTTTTGTATTTGTGTAAAGAACTCTATGAGACTTTAAAGCCTATTACTTCTGTGGATGGACTACCAGTACATATTGAAGTAAGCATCTATTACAACCACCTTGTCCAAAAACATCGTATATTTGCAATCAATACATGTGGCTTATGTAACTTATCTTAATATTTTTTCTAGGTAGGTAGTTTACATCCTTCAGTCTCTTGGCAGAAGGTAGTTACCTACTAGAGAGGTACGATTCAAGACCATGGCATGGCTGTTGTTCAAACAACAAATAATCAGCAAATACTTGACCTAAATTATTGGGGCAATCATTAGAATGTGTGGAGCAATATACTTTAATTAGCCTCTTGTGTAGGTAAATACAAGTTTAAAGACTAATATACATAATATTAGGAATACAAATAACACAATACTCATGATTATAAAATTATTTATTCCTTGTTTTGTTTGTAATCATTACATTTTTATTCTTCATGTTTCGTCATTTTCAATTAAAATTAAATCTTTGTGACTTAGAGTAGACATCAATTTTGATGTATTTTGTAATTTTCTTATAATGGCAGTAATTGCTGGGATAATTTTTTTTTAATTTCCTCAAGAGGTTACACCACCTCCAAAGGGTCTGTATCGTCCAGTTTCGCAATTGGCTTAATTCTAGACAAATATTTTTTTAATAAATGCTATCACAAGCGAAGTAATTACCTACGATTTGATACAAGCAATGTATACTTAACTTAAATATTATACAAAAGAAAATAAAGAAAGAATTAGAATAATAGAAAAAAATAAAAACAAGGCAGAAATACGCTTAAAATAAATATAACAAATATTATAAATGACATATTGCTTAACAAAAATTATTAACAGTTTAGCAATATAATAAACAAAAAGGTAAAAAAAAATATAAGTTAATGTAAATCTACTTAACCTTAAAAGAAGTTTATAGCTAGTATAGTTTATAGCTTTATAATATCGTACAAAGATGTTTTATAAAACATCTTTGCTATCGTTTATTATCTATGCGTGGGGATAAGTTTATCTACTGTCGATATTATATCCACCATAGGCCCATGCTCGCAGGGTGGATAAAGCTTTGACATAGGAATAAGTCAATTTTATCCCTTGTCAGTGGATATAATCGGTGGATAAAATTTTTATCCCCCGCTCATGCTAGCCCGGCAGGGGTTCAAACTTAGGAATGAGGATATCTGCAGCAGAACCAGAGTGACCTACATCGCCCAATGGATTAGTAAGCTGAAGTGGCAATTGACCGGCCATATAGTTCGAAGAACCGAATACCGATGGGGAAAAAAGTTCTCGAGTGGTAGCCTTGTACCGGCAGATGAAGTATAGGACGATCCCCCACTAGATGGAGTCAAAACTCGTAAGACATGCAGGAAGTTGATGGATTCAGGTAGCTCAGGACCGTGCTTTGTGGCATTCCTTGGGGGAGGCCTATGTTCAGCAGTGGACTTGTGAAGGGTTTTAATGATGATGAATGATAATGGCATTATATTAATATGATACATAAATAGAATGGACGTTACGGGTAGAGTCATCTATCCATAGAGTCCATTCTATTTATTTAGGTATAGGTAGGGTATAGAATTTTTATCGATATAATTTGGTACACTGTCTTATCCCTATTATTAGTTCCGTGGACGTGCACTTCTGCTGTCAGCGCCAAAATGGCGGAAATCAAATCGCTTCAGCATGTCACGGTGTATAGCCAGTCCAGCGTACTTGTATATTATAGAGGTCAGTGGTTTCAAGGCTTTAAATGTTCACTAAAATGCACTTCTATTTTGAATATAATACATAGTAAACAAACATTTTTCACTGCTTTTTTTAAATGTTTGTTTTTTGTGTAGATTAACAATAAAACTATACAAACTTCGTCTAACGCTTTGCAAAAAAGTTATGAACGATTATATTCGAAGAAGTACGTTTTGATCATCACATTTAAAGTCATAAAACTATATGAAATTTTGAGGTTAGATTTTTTCCATATTTGTTCCATAAATCCGCCGTGTTTCCATAATTCCATAAATTCATGAAGACGAAGATTTAAAAAAAATCATCGAAATCAGATGATTTTTCGATTTTCTAGAGTCAAAAAACGAGTTGACCGCGAAAGTATAAAATTACCTTTAATTCATTTACAGATGTTTATTCGCTATTAGAAGTCGCTTTATACTAACACAAAATCCTATGTTTAAAAAAAATCGCATGAGAGCCTATCCAGAAACTCATCCAATGGCCTGATGAATAAGAAGAAGCTCACCCTTGCTGATAACATTGACGTGGCTGCCGGGCTGTATGATGGCAGTCTGGATGAACCACGGCAGACCGAGGCACACGAGGATGTCGAACACATTCGAGCCCACCGCATTTGACACCGCCATGTCACCATACCTAAATTAAACAAATAAAAAAAAACATGTTCCACAAACAAAGCCTACATACATCCCGCTGGTGGGGATATATATTCTCTTAGTATAAAGGGGCAAATTACTATGGGGCAGGTACGAATTCATCGCGTTGTGTCAATGCGTAGAATGTCAGAACCAATGTGATAGAGCCAGGCTGCAGCTATATTATGGTTGTACCACTAATGGGTCGGCTCGACCGAGGTAGGACTACGCTCTCACAGAATACCATCGTAACAGCTTAACCTCTCAGTACCCAAGCGGTCGAATCCGACCTCGGTGCTATTCAGTACTTTAAACCATTAAGTTTTAGTGTATTTAGAGACTACTTTTCTATGAAGAAGTTTGGCATTATAGAATCAATATGAAATTTTCTATCCTCTAGTGCAATAAAAATTCAAGTTATCATATGGATATTTATTTATAATCTACGTTCATTTCGTACGCCATTCTCGCGTGAAAGATATTGTGTCGATTTTTGGATTTCTCTAGTATTTTAGTATAGTATTTTATTATAAAATTGGTTAAAAGTTTTTGTGTAAATGTAATTTATCTTTTTACGTAAATAATTTCGAGTAATATATATTGAAATATCGTATATATAGTAATATATTGTTATGTTTTGTTATCAAAATACAATAGTCTTTTTGTAATAAAGTAAAACCTGACTTTTATATATAGAATTTTGTATAGATTTTATAATCACAGAAAAGTAGTCTAAATATAAGTTTTAAGTGCTTCGGATGCGACTGCATGGACTTTTTGTTGGGATTGAGGAGTTAATATTTCCTACGATGAGTGTAGAGAACCAGAGATCATTTTTACTGGAAACGAGGCATTTTTCATCTTAGTCCTTAGGGGTGACGCACTCTGTATTTAGATTCACGAGTTGTTTTCGTACCACAGCATCCATTTATTGTGAGGTGGACTGTGCACTTGTATGTCACCATTATTCTATTTAAAAAAAGGATGACCAAAGCCCACGCATTGTATTGTTGGTCTGAGGTGTGTCTTCTGACGACGGCCATTTTTTTACGCGGATTGCTAACGCCAATTAGTTTTATTATCCAATATCGATATAAATTCTCACCCTTCTTTGATAACAGCTAGCGATGAAAGAGCGTCAGGCACGGAGACACCGGCAGCCACGAACGTTAGGCCCATCACTGTGTCGGGTATGCCCAGCGTGTAACCTGCGAGTTGAACGCACAAAATTGATTTTAATACCTATGTGTTAATTACATGTCATATCCATTGAGTTATATTAACTACGCACTAGAGAAGCTATACAAAAGCTAAACAAAAAATGTTCACTAGTACTCTGTCTACGCGCATGCTCGGGAGACAGTAGAATCGCGAAGCACAGTTGATATAAACGCGGGAAAATTGTCTTCATAGATTTTGCGTAAATAGAATGATCAGTATGTATGTGTAGGAAGGTAGTTAAATAGAATTAATTTACAAAATACACGGATCACAGATATTCAACTATAAATTGTACCGAGAGTAATTTAATGGCTGATAATAATAAATAATTCGTTTTCACAAATTAATTATTCGATTATAGTCTAGGATGAGCTAGTAGCGGGATACAACAAGTGAACCGTGCCACGCCAGATCCATGACTGCTTTAACGGCGGCCGTTCCTTCCGTTTTATAGAATCGAGACAAGTAGCTACACGAGCGTCACTGCAGGTGCAATGAGCAGGCGTGCGGTGTACGTGTTGTTTACAATAATTCCGACTACCCACTGAGGCGCTTCGAAATATGTAATAATTGTTCATTTGGATTGTATTGTTAATCAAGTATACATTTTTTAATTTTCATTTATTTTGCATATGTGCTAATTTAATTTTCGTATTATTAGCGCGCTCCGCACTGCATGAATATCGAAGCCACAATAACAAGTGTACGGACTGCAGTACAGTTCAGTTGAACATAGTGAGTGTTCGCAATACGAAATCTAGTGCGTAGTACATATATATCGATGGTTATCTAATTTGAAATAAGAGAATCAATGTTTATATATATATATATATATATATATATATATATATATATATATATATATATATATATATATATATATATATATATATATATATATATATATATATATATAAATATTTTGATGTATGTATGCATAAGTCTTCTTTTTCTTTTCTTAAAAAGTTCCGCTGGGTTTGTTGCTGGTTCTTCCCATGACAGAGGTATTATCCAAACAAGTTTTAAATTAAACATAAGTAACTTTCATTAAGTATTATTTATAATTACATTGCTTTAGCATGCTATGTAGCCTAAACGGAGTTATGAATTTTAACATAATATGGAGTTACTGTAAACTTTTTTTACTACGCAGTGTTACGCACATTAATTTATTTTTTAAATTTTTTACCCAGTCGGGGATTTTTCAATTTAGTATTTTAATCATTGGGGCTTATTTTGTCTTGTTTATGTTAACATAAACAGGACAAATAAGCCCCAATGGTTTAAACTTATAAGAGTAAAGTACTAGGGCAAGACTAGTGAAGTTACATGCTACATGCCTATAATATGTCCCACTGTTGTTCAAGTCTGCTCTCATTTCTGTGAGTAGATTATGGAACAATTAATTCGAGTCACCTCTTCAGTACTTGTTGACGGACATTACATATCTGCGATATATTTTAACGCCGCAGATATGCAGACTTATTCATGATATTTTCCTTCACTGCCAAGGATTTTATTTCTTTTTAAAACTTTTATAACGCGGTAATCACCTACATGTAAGTAAACTAATATCCGTTCATCAGGTTTTTATAAAGTTAAATTCAAATTAAAAATAATTAATTTCACAGTTATAATATGTTTTTGAGGACGCAAAATTGTGCTTTTAAGTTCGAATTACTACAGAGAACAACTGAGAGGAGGTGGCTAATAAAAATACTAAGGTTATTCTGATTTCTTTTTATATAAGTGTAATCAATATAATTCTTCGTTTTTATTATTAAACCTGCGATACTCCCCCGCTTCTTAGGGGTGATTTCTGGATCTCGACAACAGCGCCACCTATCAGGTCCAACTATAGCAAAGAACGATCCAGTTGATAAAAGTACAGAGAACAGAAGAGATAAAACAGTTACCAATGATGGTGATCATCCAGACCATGAAGTAGGAGTAGAAGGAGATCCAGAGCATGGAGATGATGAAGGTGACGGGGTACCAGCGGCCGCGACAGTCGGGCATGGTGTGGCGGCACATAAAATGCACCGGGAACGCCACGTACCAGCACGCCAGCTGCAGGGCGTCTGCGCACACACCACAACACAATTAACGTCTAATCATAAAATTATTGTCACAACTCAATTCACTGAATTCCTTAGAAAATCATTAACTGTTCAGGCTACTCCACTCTGGCATTTTTTACGTGAAGACATGCAAAAAACATCAAGCTAATGCTCGTTAAAGAGAGTAATTCATGAACACCTTTAAAAACAAGACATTGTTTCATGATAATAATGGTTTTATATTATGTTATATGCATAATATTAGAAGTAGTACCCGGATGACCGAGATTTGGTCGTTTTTTTTTAAATAATCGGTATGTAATTTTACAAATTACATACCGATTATTTGACATAATAGAAAAAACTGAACTGGTTATTTGAATAAAAAATCATGGTGGTTTAATTAAAATTTTTGTATTTTTATAAAATACTAAAAAAAGAGCTGGAAATAATAGATTTTCTCACAAAAGAAGGGAACTTAAAAAAAAGGAAAAAAAAAAGTCGGACCGAAGACGGAACGCAAACCAAGGCATTACGATTTTGCGACCGCTCGCTATCCACTTGAGCACACTTTATATATATATATATATATATATATATATATATATATATATTTTTTTTTTTTATATTTTTTTTGTATGTATATATATCCGCTTGTGACTTAAGCAGTGGTCGTATTAATGCGACAGCCGCGCTAGACTAACTAGAGAGAGAAATTGTGTTGTAAACGGTATGTAAGGCGTCTAGGGATGGGAACTAATGTTAAATGTTGTCATTACATGTATATTTTTCTTATGAATAAGAATGAATTTAATTAATAACACTAGGTACTTAATATGTTAATTAAACTTTATTTCGTATGACATTGTTTATTTTATGCTGAATGATGCATTATACCTAATTATTTAGCTGTTTGTTATTTCGTTTTTAAAATGCGCATTGCATTGTATCCCATCCGTATGGTCATATTTATACGACGCGCGCGATAGACACCGAAGAATAGTTCAAGCTGTCAATTACTTATATTTGTTGCTTTTTAAATAAGTATTGAGCTACGAGACATAATTTTAAGTAATTGTTGTGAATATCTCTATTTAATAATGGTTTTAGTTGTACCACACAGTTAATAGGACGAAAATAGAACGAAAAAAATCATGCATGTTCTCTGTCGCGGAAATACGACACGAGCGGCAGGGACACGGAAAAATGTGTCGCATAAATGCAACACAAGCGGTCAAAAGGTTAATATTTATTTCTCCAGACATTACCGAAATCCCGATATTTTCTAAATTTCCCCAGATATTTTGGTCTTTCGATCTAGCCAACCTAGGCACAACACGACAACAGATAGCAGTGTATCACTAAAGCCTATTCTCAAATTTTTTTGCAGGATATCTTTTTAACTAAAGGTATTCTATTCAATCAAAGTTATTGTCAACTTAAAAGTAGCTTACTTGCTCCAATAGGCTTAACCAGCGGGTCTACCGCAGTCTCAGGATTGTACTCCTTCGCCTTGTAGTATGCTGGCATGGATGGTGGCGCGATGGGCTGTAATTGAACGTTTTAATTTTATTTACTGTAACGTTTTTTATACTCGTAGGAGAGGGAGTGAATGAGCAACTGATGAAACTTAAAAGTGCCACTGAAAAGAGACAAACATATACATCTATAGGATTTAGCCTGCGAGAGAATGAGATAGAACACAGTATACAGTGTTACCTATTATATTGGTCTCATTTTCTGAAAGTTTCACTTCTACCGTGTGTGAACCAAAGACTTAAATCCTTAGATGTGCCTTCACCTTGAAAATCTGTTGCATTATTTTTGAATGTGTGCGTTTGCAAGACGCTGACGCGCGCACACTAATGCGTGCTATAAGATGATCCCTTTGTATAGCTCTTCCTTGGTTCATCCGAGTATCTAACCAAATTGGTTATTTGAAGAGTACTGAGACAATAGTGTCGTCTCTTATTATCTTACGGAAATTGTGCATACTACTTTCTCTCTCGCACAGTTTCTGTTAGCCCGTAATTATTTCGTGGTATTTTCCGACATCGGAATGAAATAAATTCAATATTTAATCAAATATAGATACTTACGAGTGAAATGTTACACTTTATTTGTGTTTCTAGAATTATTATTGCACTTTCGAAAGGCTAAAAATGACATTCTGAGAGTTTTTTTGGTAAAATCAGCGCGTTAGTTCCAATGTGCAAAGTCTAGCTGTCACTGCGCACAAATGAGCACTGATTGCGAACAAGTGAGCTCACTCATTTGAGAATGAATACATTTCGGAGCAGTCATTTTGTGGTGAGGGCGCATCTAACGATTTAAATATTTGATGTGAACTGCATATATGTTTTTTTTTATTTAATATTAATATTTTGTACACTGTTCTACTTCCAGTGATAGCTGGTAGAGAATGCTATATAATATTAAGGCCGTCTTTTGCTCAGCAATTTAGTAGAAAGAATAAAATAAATAAATATACAACATAACATTGTTTAACTTAATAGCTTCTAAAACTCGGGGCTTTAACTATTCGACGTACTTTAAGCTAGTAAATTATGTGGAAATTATTTTGTTCTTTTTAGCTTTGTGAAACCTTTACTCGTATTTCATCCTTGTGATTCGATTATACAATATCACAAGAAACTCAAGAAAAGAAAAGTAGAATAGCGTCTGTATAGGCACAATAAAATTTTCATTCCCTATTTTCCCACCCTTAGGGACGGAATTTGAGCACATCATCGCGATATTTAGACCTATTTAAAGAAAAAATAATGACCGACAGTTTATAATTGGCGAAGATATGTGAAATAAATACAAAAAAAAAATCAGTCGAACGGTCGAATTGAGAATTGGTGCCTATTTTAAAGACTGCATTTTTTATAATATAAATATAAAGATACCTAAATTTACTTGAACCATGATATTCTTTCTTGTTTTTATAAAAACTCCTGTTCTCGTGTGTTGTGGAGTCGTGTTCATCGTTTAAAACTCAAAAAGATAATTTGGATTCTTATTCGAGGATAGACATAATCCACTTAACATCAGGTGTACTATATGCTTGTTTGTCACCACACAAAAAAATCAACAAAGTCAAAGATACAAACGAAGACGCATTGCATTGCAAATATTGTTATATACTACTCTATGTTAACACTCTGTATTATATCACTCTATATTTCCCCAATTGCAATCCTTTGTATAAGATGGTTTACAAAATACAGATTCATTATTATTAGGGCATTCGATCGTTTCATTTTACCTCCAACACCACAGTGTACAGACCAAACGTAAGCTTATTCCTGGAATACACGTACCAGAGGAATAGACGGCTGCTGTTGTGCTGGCTGCGGTTGTTGTTGGACTGGTGCCTGAGCTTGCGTCTGCGCTGGTTGCGGTTCGACTCCCCAGCCAGACGGCGCTGCGGCTGGTTGGGACTGAAAGGAAAAGTATTTTTGGCGTTTAACTTGATATGTTGTGTTGCCGTGTTGTGGCAGCGTAAGAGAATCTCCCCCTTTTTTATTCATTTATTATAATCCAGTGCTTGATTATGGTTCGCGCATGCTTCTGTTTATACCGACGACAGACGCCGGCAAATGATTCCATTCCTTTGCTGTACGCATTTCCCGTTCTTAACGTGGTAGAGCCATGCTGCAAATATATTCTATTTGTAGCACGAATGGGTTGGCTCCATCGGGGTAGGACCACGCTCTCACAGAATACAAGCGTAAAATAGTAGCTTAATGCTGCTGTGTTTCGTATAGTTAGGGTAAAGAACCGGCACCCTTTTTAGTGGAAATGAGGCATTCCATCTTAGTCCTCAGGGCTGATAACGCATCTGCATTTTATTTCTTAATCGAGGATAGAAGTAGGTGTCCACTCACATCAAGTCACAGCATCGACTTAACATCAAGTAAACTATGCGTCGTCACCGTTATTCTATAAAATAAAAAAATGAAAATAGGGTTTTCGATATAAATTTGTACAGTATTGTTCACAGCTGAACGTGGGTATTTTCCGTTGTACAGAGGACTTGTTATAATCGTCACGTTTGGGCAAGCGGACTGGCTGATCGCTGTAACAGACTCGGTCTGGGTATTTTATGTCTGCCATAAACGAGATAGTAATACTGCCATCTTCTGGTACGAGGTAATTCAGGCATCATCCATAATTGCCTCTTATGACACCTACAAGATCAAAAATAAATAAAATAAGGTAATCGCGATTGGTGGACCTTCTTGGTATTAAAACTATGAGTGCCTCATTGGTTGTAATTCGGTCTAGAGGACATTTTTACTAAAACTATCGATAAAAAGTATATTTTAGTAACTGCTTACCGTTTCGCCCCAAACCTGATTAGGATCCCAAACTTGATTGGGGTCCCAAACGGGGATGGGTTCCGCGTTATAGGCAGCGTTGTCATACGCTCCATCCGGATTGTAAGCTGCAAACAAGTTTAAAATTATTTATTATTAAAATTATTATTAAAAAGAAAGTACCAACTACAATGATCTTTTTTTATTGATTGTTTTGTCCATAGAATACTATAATACATACATAATAGAACGAAGGAGTGATAGCCCGTATAGCCACTAAAATGCCACTAACACGTCAATTCACACGTATAAACACGTCAACACGAGATGCGTTTTGACGTTACAATCGTTTCCAAATTTCGCATGCAAACTATTTAGAAAAAGCCAATTGCACGCTATTTACAAATAAATACATATTAAAATCCGTCTGTCAACACATCGAATCGGTTTTGTAGTAGTGATTAACTGATAATACGATGTAATTGCTTGTATGTGTGCTCCCGGCGATGCCTATCCTCGTACAAAATAAGGTTGACAGCCATTCTATTGTGTATTATAGTATTCTATGGTTTTGCCTATTTATTTATTTATTTATTTATTTATTGCATTTACATGTGGTTTTTTTACAGCACTTGCACTGCAAGTGTATAAAATAAAGCTAACCATAATTTCTAATAGCTTAATTCTAATATTTATATATTTTTTATACACTATAGGTATTATTATAGTATTTACTATACATTGTATTACTATTTACTGTATTTATTTATTTACTTCAATTGTACATAATATTCATCTAATTTATAATAACATTTCCTAATCAAAACGCAATTTTATGCACAAACTCCTTATATTCTTCTATAGATCTCTTATATCTTTGGGTAATATATTATATAATTTAACTGCCATGGAATATGGTCCATAACTGTTTACAGAGAAAGTGGTTTTAGGCAATTTTTATTGCCTTTCTCTTCCTATGTTGTATATAAGGTTACAGCCTATATATATCTCCCACTGCTGGGCACAAGTCTCCTCTCGTTTCTGGGAGGGTTTTAAGGGCAAGGAAGATTCCGCAGCGCTGCCCCAATGTGTGTTGGCGAACTTTACATGTCTTCGAAATATATTTTTTCTTATTTTTCATAAATGCAGGTTTTCTTAGCGATGTTTTCATTCAGCGCCAAGCACGTGATAAATCAGCACTACATATTCATTGGTGCCGGTGCTCATCGAACCCGGTTGCTCGCGTACTTTGCAACTTACGGGAAGCGCTAACCATCTGAGCTATCAAGGCTTTTGTAATCACCGACTTAAGTCTATTTACATTGTTATCACCAGCCTTTTGAAAAATATCTATACAATACGTGAGGGTAATATGGTCATCCGGTTAATATGGTCACTGTTTCGGACGGCAGGGACACGTCCAGTGCCCGCAGTCGCCCTGGGACAATCTCCCACTTAATGACGTACGTTCCTTGCTTAGTGCTGGTGACGCACGTCCCACGCACCCCTGAATGCGTATGTATAATACGACCCCACTGGGACCTCGAGAGAGAGAGAGAGAGAGAGAGAGAGAGAGAGAGAGAGAGAGAGAGAGAGAGAGATAGACGATCAGCCGGGAGGAGGCAATTAAAACACTTTTTTCCTAGGTAACTTCTTGTTCCTTAGGTTTCGGCCTCCTTTTTCCTTGTTGTTGTAGCCTCTTCGACGGCTGTGCTACGACTGCGATTTGAGCGTTGATTGTCATCTACTATGGGACTACTTTTGTTTATCCCATGCAGGTATCGGGCCTCGGGGAATTCCCCATTACCCGGGTAATCCTCACAGCTCATATCTATGAGCCGGTCTTGGTAGCCGTACAAGTACGACATTGTAGGTAATCTACGTTGGCGTATTGCGCGCCACCAGGTCGGTGCTTCCGGAGGAACGACCGTCTCAAAACCCCGCGGAGTCCCGAGGAAAGGAGTCGACGCAGGGCTACAAATTGAACCGGCAGTTAACGAAAACTCGACCACCTGTTTGCCCGCTGACCAACAACGCGGGCGAACAACGTTACGATGCCAAGGGCAGAGCGGATATCCTAGCTGAGCACTTTGAGGAGCAGTTTATGCCGAACCCAGCAAGTGCGGAGTTCCCGGAAATCCACACCCGGAAGGAGAGCCGCGTGCAGGAGCTCCTGTCGTCACCCGCGCCACCGCTTGCAGGAGAGTGTTTCATCTCCCCCCGCTGAACTGCGGAGGACAGACATAAATACTAGGAGCAGACACAAGCTGGTAGTACCAGTTACTCGACTCTACCGAGTCAATAATTCATTCTTGGGGCGATGTATACGCTTTTACAACAAAATCCCAGAAAATATACAAAATTTGTCATACACAAAGTTCAAAAATGTTATTAAACTAAGTTTGTATAAAAAGGGTTATTATAATATTAAGGAATTTATAGATGATAATAACCCCTGGGAAGGGTGATCGCTACCAAGCTATTTCTAATTTGTCTTGTGTTGTTGATTGTAAACATGATTGTAAGCTATTATTAAAAAAAATAGTCCCGCTGGGTTTCTTGCTGGTTCTTCCCAGGACAGAGGTTTTTTGCGAACCAGTGGTAAATTAAAAAAGTGACTTTCAATAAGTATTTTTATAATCTACATTGAATAAAAAGTTTCTATTTCTATTTCTATTACAGTAACCCGCCTGCAACCGAGGAAGGCGCCGGGGCACGATGGGATTAGTAACGCTGCACTGCGACAGCTGCCTAAAAGAGTCCTTGTAGAGATAGGTCGGCTCTACAATGGCATATTGCGGATATCCCACTTCCCGGAGGACTGGAAGAAAGGCAAAATCATCGTCTTGCCGAAACCCGGGAAGGACAGGCGTAGAGCTGCCAACTACAGGCCGATCACGCTGCTACCGCATATAGCTAAACTGTGCGAAAGATTACTGCTAAGACGTCTCCGCCCGTGCATCCAACTTCGGGTGGAGTAGTATGGATTCAGGAGCTGAACACAGCTGACCACCTGCTTGCGGCCGAGCACAACCGCGGCCGCACATCGTTGGGCGTCTTTCTCGACATCGAGAAGACGTTCGACCGGGTGTGGCACATAGGATTACTCTGTAAGTTAGACGATCAGACTACTATCCCTCTTGCTATATTGCGGCTAGTGGCGTCCTTCCTCGTAGACAGGAAGTTCTACGTCTGTGTAGAGGACGCCGAGTCCGCAATAAAACCCATAACAGCTGGTGTGCCACAGGGCAGCTGTCTGTCTCCAGTCCTGTACGCGGCGTACACCAATGACATACCTACCCTGGCAGGACACTTGCACGAATGGGAGGACGACGTCGAACTGGCGCTTTTTGCGGATGACAGCGCATACTTCACGTCGTCCAGAAGAGCCCATATTGCAGCTGCCAGGATGCAACGTCTGCTGGACCTGCTGCCACCATGGTTGGATGAGTGGAGGATGGCCGTCAATGTTAGCAAGACGACCGCTCTGCTCACTCGCCGCTATAGAAATCTACCACCACCGCTAACCCTCAGAGGCCAGAAGATCCCATATGAGAAGGCCGTGACCTACCTTGGGTGTCGGATCGACAGGATGTTGCGCATGACTGCACACGTCGACTCTGCTATACGCAAAGCTCGATGTGCGCGGGCAATGCTCCGCCCTGTCCTGACATCCAAGTTACGGACAAAGTCGAAGTTGATCATTTACAAAACGTACATAAGACCCCTGCTAACATACGCTGCTCCGGCCTGGTATGCACTCCTGAGCGATCATCAGAAGCGGCGACTTCAGGCCCAGCAGCAGGCCAACGTCCGGAACGACGTCATAGCGGCCAACCTAAAGATAGAGAGCCTACAGGAATTCGTGGTCCGGCTGGCGCGCGGTATGTTCGACCGCGCCGACAACGGGCCACATGAACATCTCAACGGCTTCGCGCCGTAGCACTCACGGCCGCCGGACGGGCGACCCTATCCAAGAGAACTCCTCCCTATATAGATTAGAGAGTCGAGTTAACCCCACAATGCCGCAGAAAGGCCAACTTTGACAAAATAATTTGTGTTAAACACAATTATATAGATAACCTCTTTTAATGAAAATTTTACCCGACCGCGACAAAAGTCGCTAAATACATCACGCCTTTACCATCAAGGCGCCCAGGACCGGCACATTGCAGTGTGCCGTGAGGAACATCCGGGTAAAGGGGTGTACCCCGAGGCCCGAGACCTGCATGCCATTATGCCTTGCAGAAGACAACGACGACGCGTGTTGTTTTTATTTCGAGTCGAAACCTTAGAAGCCTTTATTTATTAAAACTTTCACTGTCACTTTATACTTGTAGTACTGTTCTATAATATAAAATAACAATATAAACTATTAAGTTGTTTATACAAAACTTCTAGAGCAAAGAACCCTACAAAATTGTTAATTTACTATACATTTTGTCTTATATTTATTGAAACAGATGTCTGATCTACTTATTTCTTTTTGTTCACATTATGTTACATATAAACCTTTAAACTAACACTAGTTTCCAAGCGCTAAACAAAACTTAAATTTTTTTATAAGTATTTACAATATAAATTTTCGCTTAAAAACTTCCTTACAAAATTATTATTAAAAGCTAACCTTTAAATTTTATAATTATATTTAAATTATATTCTAATAAGAGTTAATACGCTAATTACACTAATTAAGAAATTATAATAGTCTCAAAACACAGTTCGTCACTTGGTAAATTATGCTTTGTCGCAGGCACTAACTACACTAATTAAGAAATTAAAATAGTCTTAAAACACAGTTCGTCACTGGTTAATTGTCTGCTTTGTCGCCGACAGTCACTTTCTTATAACTTAAAAACTACAGCCTTGTTTGCGTAGATGCATCTGTGATACGATAGCTCTTCATCAGTAAATCTAATAATAAAGGGTAAAAAAAGGCGCTGCTTTATCGAGGCCATTTTGACATTTGACATTACAGTAAAGTAAAGTCGATATTAGTATTGTGTAGTGAAGTTAAATTTTTTTAAGTTGATTTTTCGAAATGTTCCTAATTGTTGCTAAAGCTTGTTTACTATTTTTTTTTATTTAATATATTAGTTATAGTATACGACTTGTGTGGTGTTTTTGTCTTTGTCTTCCTATTAGTTTTGGTTTTATATGGCGTCATAAGGTGATCATATTACCTCACGTATCTTATGTTTTCTTACTAATTTGTATGATTTTAATATATATAAAGATGTCTCATCGTGAGCACTGTTAATATCTTGTATTGTATAAAATATGGTCTACAGCTTTCCCTAGACTTAATATTTGCTAGAATTCTTATACATTTTTGAGCGATAAAGAGTCTGTGTAGTTCCCCACAAGGGTATGCCGTAGCCCGCAGCGTAACCACTCGAGCGCATACGCACTGTAGGCCATTTTAGCTGAAATTAGTATTTGTGTATAGTTTTCTATCTCATTGAGTGCATATGTAAATCTAGACAATTTATTTAACAAGTTCTATATGGATTTTCCAATTTAGTTTACTGTCTATTTTAATTCCTAACAATGAAAAATTTTGTACACACTTGTTTTATTTTACAAATCGAAAAATTCATATTCAACTCCTGTTCATATTCAACTCCTGTTTTGATATGGTTTAAAAAATCATTAATATAGTTTCGTTGAAGTTTAATGCCATATTGTGGTATTTAGCCATGAAACTATTACATTAAGAATTTAATTTATTTATTTCTGTTTCGTCACAGGTAATATTATACGTAATATACTCTTTTCCTTTAAATTGTCGACAAGGGTTTTGCGAGCGGCTTATTGGCATTATTACCATACAATGTAGTTTTGAACATTCCCGGAATGAAGACGAAACCAAAATATCCTACATTTTATAATTCGTCAAGTGCTTGGTCAAAAAGATATACTGACACAAGAAACAATAAAATAAAATCTGATCTTATGGGTTTTATCACGTATACCCGACGTTTTACTATTTTTTATTTATATTATTCGCATAAATATAACGAATAATGTTTAGCACTGGATTTATAGCTTCTCAACTCAATATTACTAAAAAGTAAAAAACGAAATTCTTTATTATTTATTTAGATACACTTTATTGCAAATTTCCGCATTCTCTTCCAGTCAAACCGAAACGTGTGGAAAAAAATGTGATAGATGAAAAAAAAGAATAATAAAAGAGAAAAAAACAAACTTAAAAATACTGTAATATAAACTAATATTATATATACCTATTAACGTAAATACATTATTATCATTATTATTATTAAATTTATAGAAGCTGGAGCTGCTATATTAAGAGATATTAATGAAAATCATCATAAAATTATTGATGGTATAAAATTTCTTATACCTTTATTTATAAATAATCTACTACTATGTAAATGTTCATAATTAATATTTGCGAAACAATATATACCATATGAACACAATCCATGACCAATTATCATAATATAAGATCCTAAATAACCTCAATAATTTATTGTTATAATTCCCCCAATTACTAATCTTATATGAACAACAGATGAATAAGCAATTAAATATTTATTCTTTATTTTTTTATAAACCCCCTAATAATATAACAGTTTATAATTCAAATTAAATTTCTTTTTATACCAATATTTTGAAAAAGAATTAAAATTTGTTATAATCCATACCCTCCTACCAATTTTAATATAATTCCTGCTGAAATTATTGAATTATATTCTGGAGCCTCAACATGAGCTTTAGGTAATCATAAATGTACAAAATACACAGGTATTTTTACTAAAAATGTAAAATTATTGATATATAAATAGTTAAATAATTTAAATAATCAAAAATAAAAAAAAACTACTAATATTGGCTTTTAAATATGTATGACGTTAATCTCGTTGCCACTACTTTAAGTCAAGCGACGACCTGGCAAGACATGCAGGAAATCGATGGATGCAGATAGGTCAGGACCGTAATTTTAATAATAATAATAAGCTTTTAATTTGTCTTAGTTTACACATGTTATTAAAAAGGTACAAATAAAAATCATCACAAACTTAACTTAGAAACATACTTAAGAACATAACAGTAATGTGACAAACTGGCCTGTGGCGTTGACCTAATACAAGTAAAGAATAGACTAAAATGTATATTCATATGCGCTATGTAAATTTAGTAAGTAAGTTGTAGTAGGTAAAGGAGACAATCGCCTCCGGGTCTACTAGAAACTTCAACGACCCTCAATGGTATTAGTAGGAATTAAGCCTGTAATTTGTAGCATTGCTTGGGGCCTATGTTCAGCAGTGAACTTTTGAAAAGCTGTAATGATGATGATAATGAAATATTTATTATTATTAATATTTATTTAAAACTGATTTCTAGCACTCCATATCACATATACTCCTTGACAAAGTTCTATATAAATAATGGATTCGTTACTCCAATCTAGTCATCCAGTCATCACAGTAGGTAGGTAGGTGTTTTTTTATTATTATTTTTTTAAAATATTTTAAAGAAAAATAAAGTTTAAAAGTTCACGGGTCAAGCGAATAATGTCGAGTATGTAAACACATGTGAATAGGAATACACACGAGCTTTCCTTTGAATCGCGCTAAAAAGCAGACTTCGAATGAAGAACAGGCTAATACTTGGGCCGAGTAGCGAAAACATCAGAATAAGGCGTGCGCATCAAAGGTCAGACCGCTATTTATATGAAACTTAATTAATTTCTTAATTTAGAATGATTATTTTACTATTGCATAGATCTACTTTTTGATGTCAGATTACAAAAAAGTATTGTTTGCTATAGATGATATATAGTTTTGTTTTACACAGAAAGCAGTTAAGATATAATAACTATATCTTAACTGCTTTCTGTATATAATATATAATATGTTAAGATTTTTATTTAATGGTATTTAGATTTTTCTATGTATTTATTTAAAATAGTCTAATAGTAACATGGAAACACGTTTTTCATATTGTAGACTATTTTTTCCTCACTACACTTGCACAGTAGTTGTATTGAAAGCAGGTTAATAACTACGAAGGAACAAACTTATGAAGTTTTTATCTTTCTTGTCTTAATGACAACACACAAGTAAGAGTTAATAGTACCAGTTTCTAATTCTGCGTTATTAACTGAACACTCTTGAAACTGTTCTATGATAAAGGTTATTCTTAATGATTTAGTAGCGACATTAGTTTATAGATTCTTAGAATTGTTGCAATTATTTTAATTGGCAAGAAATTTTATACATATAACTAAAATTAAACAGTTTGTCAGCTATATCTAAATTACTTGTTTCTAGATTAGGGGGACATTTGCATGATTTGCGTGCTACTGAGATATGTATAACTAACTTTTAATATTAATGTATTAAGAGATAAGATTTTTTTTAATAATAAAGAGATTTTAAAGTAGTAGAGGCTTTATGAATTAATTCGGTGTAATGAGGCCCTCAGCTTAATGTACCTACCTACTGTTACTACTCTATTTACAAGCAAAGATTTTAACTCAAAGAACGGTATAAAGCAATCATTATATAACATAGTGCAATAGACATACTAGTTTTGTAACTAACCAGTATTTTCTAGAGGAGTTTCTTTGGTCTGCCCGTCCATCTGTGTGTACTGACCCTCTGCGCCAGCGGTTGCTGCGGGCGGCTGGCCCCCCGTATTCCTATATAAAATACGAAGGATATAATTGTATACGTTGCATGAAGGGCATGACTCCAGCATGTCTTTTACTGCAAAAAAAAAAATAAATATTGATAGTGTTAGAATTAACCAATGTCCCGTACTCATTAATCAGCTGTTTGTTTCGACTATTATTCAGAAGTCTCTGTTTACACTAGTCGAATGTCATATTTATATAAAAAAAATAAGATCCCTAGACGGGGACAGCAATTAAAGTCAAAAGTGGGAAATTACGCCCTACCAATTACGGTAAATTCTTCTTACTGTGAGAGGTGGCAGAGTTCAGTAGGTAACTGTTCATGAGCTAAGTGTAGGTAAAAATGATAGTTTAAAAAAATTTCATCCAAAAAATCAAAACATATATCAATAAAATAAACACTGCAAAAGATACAGTCGCGAACTTTAATTTAGGAACCATTGAATATCTTACAGTATTCATATTATGGGTATGTTCCGAAATAAAACACAGTACACTGGCCAATGCAAATGAAGTCATAAAACGAGGCCATATTGGTGATTCGTTGTATCGAATATGGTAGAAGAAGGCGTCAGTTAATGACGTCATTTGCATTCCCCAGTACACTGGAAACATTTTGGAACATACCCTATACCTTAAGAGCAGTTACTTTTTTACTGGCTGGCATTTTTAATGCGATTAAAAAAAATAAAATTGCGAACTTGCATATAGTAGCTTATTACTAGGGCCATCTGCTATTAGGTTTTATTATAATCATGTATTATACTAATAATATATGATTATAATAAAACTATATACACACTTGAGGCTTATGGAGTTATTGAATAAAATTCATTTGATTACGTCTATGAATTTGTGACACATAATATTCATATTCGTATCGGTCGTATATTAATAAAGCCTTATACTCCATCAAAATCTAAGAAATATAATTTGACGTTTTACATTAACTGTCCCTTAATAACTTTGTACAAGCGTATTCACACGATTTAAAGTAACCTTTCACGTAAATCCAAATAATTATGAAGTTAATATGTTTCATTATAAAGTATATAGTTCTTTATTACTAATTTAAATTCTAATCTATCAAAGAAATCAAATTAGAGAAATATTTACCAGAATAAACTTGTTTTGCTTGACGTTGTTTCAATGATATGTCGATAAGTATCTTACCATAGTGTTTGGATTATTCAAATGCGAATAATCAGTGAAAATATTCAAACAGTCGAATCTTTTAATTTTTTAATTTTTTAGGGTTGCATAAATGCATGTATTAAATAAACTTATTTATTAATATTTCCTGTGAATTTTACTGCGGCGAAGCTGCGAGTAGTTTAAAAGATGTAAAATAAGTATTTATAGACACGAATCCAGAGAATAACATTTTTACGAGAAATTAAAATTATAACCGATTGGGACAATTTTACATTCATCGATGGCTAAACGCTAACTACACTGTGCCGCGGACATCGACTGATAAAATCCTCATAATTTGCCAGGTGAGATCCGCCGGAGGAGGATTTGTAGAAAACACGAGCACTAAACAAGGGATGACTAAGAGCACCTAGTAGAGTTTTTTATCGGAAACTAGCTTGTTCCTGTATTATTGTTTAAGTAAAAGTTTGAAGTGGATTTTTATACGTGAAAGTGGTACGATTTTGTGTACAACTCGCGGCACGTAGGTCTAGCGGTGACAGTAATTGTGTATAAATGGCCGTATTGCGCGTTATAGCGTATGATTGGCTGTGCGTATCGTTCGCACGCGCTGATTGGCACTTCAGTCGCATTCCGTCCCCCGTACAGATACGTAATTCGCAACTATCCCTTCCACACTTCGTTCAGCGCTAGAGTTACGTGCCGCGAGTTTGTCTGCTTTTGTGAGCTCAATGAGAAGTGGGGAAGATAATACTAGTGCTCTGATGGTGACGCGAACCTCAAGATAGAGATAGATATAGTCATCGACTGTCTGCTGGTTCAAGCTGCCGTCGAGATCTTTCAATAAAATTGGCAGTGTGACTCATCAATATATTGTGAAGAAGTTCATTAAACAAATGATTATAAATATTTCATAATTTTTGACACTGGCATAACCGTGTAGTGACGGTGTAAGAATATGCACTACCCCATATCATCTCGTGGGTGTCGTCAGAGGCGACAGAGGGAAACAAGAAGATGGGCATCAGCATCTTCCTAACAACGAAAAAAATAAAACATCTGCGGTTACCAACCAGTCAGTCAAGCGTGGCAACTATGGCAAATATACTCCTCATGAGGCAATCTAAGGGAAGACGTTCAGCAGTGGACTTTTGATAGTCTGCAGCGTTTGACATTGGCAAAAGTACAACCGTCCGAGTCCTCCAGCAAAGAGAGAAAAGAGCACCTGTACGTGACTAGCGCGGCCTGCTCCTCGCGCGTGGGCAGCTTGAAGGGCAGCGGCAGCGTCAGCGCCCAGCGCTCCAGCTGCGAGTTGAAGTGCAGCGCCACGCAGTACACGCCGTACATCACCAGCATGAACAGCGCTTCCGGCCTGCACACCGACAACGATCAGTATCGTAAGACCTGGCAATTTTTCTATTTTTGAAAGGGCAAATTTTTCAACAAAAAAGATATCCTCAGACAAGGTTAAACGTGAAATTATATTCTTCATAGATTTGGTATTTCATAGAGATTTTAAAAATATTCACAATAATTAGGAAAAATATTTAAAAAATAGAAAATGTCCAAGTTAATTTTACTTTGTGGCAAAGTTGCCATCAGGCTTTTAATGAAAATAATAGAATTTAATTTTAAGGACGAAGGTAAGTATATTACATAATATAATATAAATTGTGTTGCAAGTAACAAATTTTACGCTAGTGGTAAAGTTGCTCCCCCATTCCATTATTAAATTTTTCATACAGACTTGTAAAGCTTAAATCAATTATAATATAGAACAAAAATAAAGCTTGTCACAATTTTTTTTACAACCATTTGTTTTTTTATTAGTCATCGTCATTAGTTTACTACTATCAGTTAAAAAAATAATTGTAACCAACTTAAATATTGTTTTCCCACAGAAGCTAAACATTCATAATCATTAAAAATGACACATCTATATTGGATGCAAAATAATATCAATACACTAAGCTGAAGATTACCGAGTATATACTGAATATACTGAATATATTACTAGTACCCGACAACACAGTTATAATAATATAGATTTCTCTTTTATTTTCCTTCCCTCTTTATAAAGATAGAATCGATTGACAACTCATTTGGTAAAATCCGTCTATTAGGCTGTTACGGTGAACATCTACACCAACATACATACATAGAATGTAAAGTTTAGAAAACTTTCTTTGCATCGCCGTAATCGAGTAAAAATATAGATTGAAAGTGACAACCCTTGGTTGTAGAAAACATAGCAAAGTAAATGTCATATCGTACTTTCATAATCCGAACAGACATAGATCAGGCGCAAGACCAACGGCTTTATGTGCTTTCCGAGGCACGGGGTTAATTTTCTATCACCGGACTGAAAATTTCGTAACTTAATATTACGTGTTTGCGCATACACTTGGACACTATAAACCCCTTCTGCGCAGACCGACCGAAATTGGGTCTAGAGGACAATATTGCAAATAAAATAAAATTACATTGTTTAAGCTCATACTGTCAAAGTACCAAACAATTATCGCTTGAACAAACAATGTCGTTTGTTAACATTTCATACGTTCACACTTATATGATGTGTAATGTTGATTGTGAGATAACTTACCACGACACGTATTTATTGGCGATGATGAAGGGGAGGGGGGGAGAGATCGGAGTTGTCGACGTGTTTTTTGTTGTTTGATTGTGTCGAATGGCGATGGTGCACAGCATGACGAGGATGGAGATGGCGTAGAAGAAGCAGTCGCGGCACAGCGGCCACCAGTTGAGGTGCGACACGGTGCCGGCGCACAGCGCGCACACCGAGATCACGAACATGATGTTGAACACCGCCGACCCGATCACACCCGACACGCCTGCCCCGACCAAGGAAACGTTTTTGATGAGAACAACTCTTTAAAATCGTTGGGGTTTGAAACTACATTGAAACAAAAACCAGACAAATATACATCTTTATCGTTTAGCCTGCAAAAGAATGAGCTACAATATGGTAGTGTTTCCCATTATGAATGATCAGTAGTAAGGGTTACAGATGAAATTGGTTGACTATTTAAGTACTTACGATGATGAAATTGAAAACTTAGAGTCTGTGATATATAATGTAATGTAATATATGTAGAGTAAAGTGTAAAATAATTTTTAAACTTGTTTTTTTTATAGAAATAGGGCGACAAAAGAGCACACAGTCCATCTGATGGTAAGTAGATGCTGTGGCCCATAAACTGTCACTCCTGAGGTCTGGAATGAGGGATGGAATGCCTCGTTTCCAGTAAAAAAGGGTCTCCGAATCTCCACTCTCACCATACAAACCACAGCAGTATTAAGCTACTATTTTACGCTGGTATTCTTTGAGAGCGTGGTCTTACCACGGTCGCGCCGACCCATTCGTGCTACAACTATAATATAGATGCAGCGTGGTTCCAGCACGTATAACAATATTACATAATAATATTCATAATAAATGAACCCTACAATTATCCTTCTCCTGATACATGTTTTTTATGAATAATTGATAGAATTAAGGAAATAATAATATAATACATTTTTGAATTAAATAATAATTTAATACCCTTCGCAAGTATTGGCGTGCAAATAGTCTCTTATTCTTTAAAAAGTGGTAGTGTACTTTGTTTCTTTTATTTACAATATATTTACTCGTTGATACAAATATGTTTTGTAGTAAAAATGATAACCTTCCGTAAAACTTTAGGAAATTACCGATATCATCTTGAGCGCAGAATACACCGATGACAACAGTGGCCAGCTCAGGCGCAGAACTGCCAGCCGCCATGAACGTCGCACCGGCCACGTCCGGTGCTAGTTTTAACTCTGTAAATAATACGTTTTAATTATAACTGTGTAATATTGCTTAAGAGGATACCTTGAATACGAATCGTAGTTTTGGAGGCGTGGCTTATTCCTTTGTCGTCGAAGCTCACGGACGGCTGAGGGAGTTCCAAAATGAAAGTAAAATAAAAGAAAATTATGAAATAGCTACACCGAGCACACGCTCGGAAAATAACTAAGTAAGCGCCAAACAACGTTTTTTTTTAACAAAACTACTTAATGGTTTAAAAAGTGGCTTATGAGAACTTAGATATGATTACTTACTACGCCTTAAAAATAATTCCATGAACTTATTCGTAAAAATATCGTAGTGTCATGGAGAAATGTAACTAATTCATGTATTTTTTTTATGGCAAATATTTGACTAAAACTTATAATAAGTTTGTCTGCCGATAGACTATTTGGTTTCACTATATAAAGAAATACAATGCATTGCCAGAATTAGTATTACATGGAAAAAGGCAGTAAATCAGCAAATTGTACAATTATTATTAAAAATTAACAAAACAATGATTTTTAGTGACAGGTCAATCATCAAGCAATTTATTAATAATTTTATCTCAATTTTTGGTATAAAATAATCTAATTATTATGAACATTATATAATTTTTCAGTTTGTCTAAGCAAATTTATGTTTTTTTATTATAAATTTCCCATTAATATCTATTATTTTCAACAATTACTATAGAAACTACATAGAATGTGTTATATACTAAATGTAAATGACATTTTTAACACTTTAATAGAAATACCATTCAAAAAGTGAGCAAGTATTACAAGTATCTTATCATTCATTGAAAAAGTCCACCACAGTTTCTAAAATTATATCATTAACATTATTAATATCATGAACTTTCATGTGTTTTTGTAAGACTCTTCTGTTGACAAAATTTTTATTACAACTTCCGTATAAGAGCAAGTAGCAAACTTCCGTATTTGTATGAGATTCCTTGTGTATTTTTAAGCCAGATGAAGTATCAAATCCTTTAAAACACAAATCACATTTATGGGGTCTCTCGAATGAATGAGTATGTGCAACATGTACACTTAGGGAATATTGTAGTGCATGAGAAATGTAACTCGAAAAAATTAGAGCGTACTTTGAAATTTTTTTCTATCGAGATAATTACATGATATCGTGTTTTCCTTTTATGCGATCCAGGGTCATGTAGTCAAAAATCATATACCGAAATTTTGGTTTGTAATCTATAAAACTTTAAAAAATATGTGAAATAGAAAGACCACGAAATTTTCGAGGTATGACCTGGCAGCGCTTACTTTATGCAATCGTATTCCCCTGTTTTTTCTCTAATGTAGATATTGACACTAGGGCAAATATTTTTTGAGATACAATTCATATCCATCAAATTACTAAAGCTGCAAACTACTTAAAGGAACATAAACAAGATAAACATTCGGACACAGCCACAATTCTTTTTATATCGTTCTCGAATAAAAATATGAACACGGGTTGATAATTTAGACAATTTTTGATATGTCGAAATGAAATTGTCACTTTCGGTTGTCTAAGTCAGTCGTGCAACCGAAATAGATCGATAAAAACCTATTCTTTAAATTACTTGCATTCTGAGTATGCCTTTAATTATATTAATAAATTATCTTTCGTCTTTAAATTTTCTAAATCTTAAAAATTGTCATCATTACAGGCATTCACCTAATGATAAACATTAGCTACGGCACACGGCAGAAACGCGTCAAATCGAATTGAGTCACATTTATTCCTAGTGTTTCCATCACTAAAGAATCGAATCAAATTGTTCATTCATCGCAAACTCTTCATCAAATTAGGTCGTTTTTGCGTCATGGACAGCTCGGATGAAGAGATGTTTTTATTTCAAATACTTTTTTGATGCAGAAGAGAAGAATAGAAAAAGGAAACGGCGTGCTCCCAAATACTGGATATATACGATATTTATATGAAAAGAAATAACTATGGCGAATTTCATCATTTACATATATCCAGATTTGAAAAGAGATCTCGTTAAATTTTTTTTCAATATTTTCGCTTATCCTACGAACAAAACGATTTTTATGAAAACGAAATAGAAATTAATAAAAGTACATTAGCGCTCATCTACTTATCCGCGTCGACTGAGGCGCGCCGAGTTAATCGAATCGCATCGGCGAAGAATTTCGCCTGTCAAGCAATTCGCGTGGTCGGTTCAATTAATGGACGCAGTTTCATATTAAATATACAAAAGGCGACTTTCTGCGATTCGATTCCTCGGCTTGGCGAGCCTAGTGGACGCGGGTCTTAACAGGAAACCCTTTTACGGATACCAAGGTATTTCATATGAGTCTTCAGAGACGACTACCCCATGTCATAATATCAACATACCATCAGATGGACTGTGTGCTTGTTTGTCACTTTTACTTGAGATATATTTTTTATCAAGGCGTCTTAAAATCGATCATCATCAACTAACCTTCGCAGATCCTGTCAAGACTACACACGAAGTACTCGTCACAGACAATCGCGAGCCCAATGAATGTGAACATCGCCACCAGGATATGAATTATCAGGCCTCCGTGTTTGCGCGCCGTTTGGCCCATCAGTGGATGAGGAAACTGGAAAATATTGAATACCATTCATAAATTCATTGATATTTCTATCAATGTAATTTAATGTAATCTTTATTTATATAATTCTTCTGTCTGTGTGTGTGTGTGTGTGTGTGTGTGTGTGTGTGACGGAACAGATATGTTCAATGTACACATGTGACTGAATTACTCATAAATGAAAGGACTGATTTTGATAAAATTATGTGTGTGTGTGTGTTGATTAAGCTGATTCAAGAATGGTTTAGATTCACAGTTGAACCAGTTAGTTAGGTCGCACTGTTGCCAAGATTCAGTAATCACCAGTGCGAAGCAAAGGGCGAATTGACGATAATTTTTTGTCACTTCTTGACTTTTTGAGGAGTCATTTCATCCCACAGGTGGCAAACCCTTCTTTTTCCTTCGAGGTGCATGTAAGAACTGCTTGTATTACAAACTATTCATTCGGCAACTTTAGATTACTTAAAACGAAACAACTTTAAGCTCCTAAGGTTCCTTAGTGTAGAACAATTTTCTATTAAAAAGGGTTTTTCATGTATTTTATTACATTTACAGTAAAACGGGTCTAGGCAAGACGAAGCGTTTTTATATATAGAAACCCGGCATAAAGGAAATACCATAACTATAATATTATTACATTGTTTTTTATTGACGAAAGTTTAAACAAGAATATATGTAAATTAAAAAAGAAAAATAAAAATAATATAAGTCATACCTGTTCGATAGCGGGCGGGGTGCAGTTTGGTCTCAGTGGATGTACAGTGGGTATAACATCTTTCTGAAAGTAAATAGTCAAATCAACTGTTATAATATTAAGGCACGAATGGGTTAAAGGACAACATTCTCACAAAGTCGAAATTTCAGTTTCAGTCAAAATTCTCGAAAAAGCTGCATATGAAACACACCAGCATTAAGGAACACCAACATTCACTTACCCTCAAATAGATTGTCAACTTTATTTATATAGAAATGGTGGTATGTTTTATATGGTGAGTGCAGAGAACCAGTGCAAGAAGTAAAAAGATTTTTATTGGATACGGGGCATTCCATATTGTTACGAGCTTGAGGTTCGTGACAATAAAAGTTGCCGATAAAATTACCTAAATTAACACTTTAATTTACTTTACACAAATTAAAACTAAAAACACTAATAATTAAACACACTAATTCACTTAATTCCGCTCCGAAGCTTCGCTTGTGTCGCCGAGTTCAACTCTGCTCGATCGCATCTTGCAGCGCCTACTTATATAAATTAGCAAAATATCCAGAATGTTCAAGTAAACACGCGCAAGGTACCGAGAGTTCGAGTTTTAAACTTCAAGAAGTTTAGTTCTTTGGTTCGAGACTAGATGGCGCTAGTGCGCCGATTTTAGCGCGTAACAATATTATATACGTGGTAGAGCAACGCAAACAAAATATTATGGTTGTAGCCCGAATGGGTCGGCTCGACCGGTGAAGGACCACGGTCTCACTGAATACCTGCGTAAAATAGCAGTTTAATAATGCTGTGTTTCATATGATGAGTGTAGAGATCCGGAGACTCTTTTTTAATGAAAACGAGGTTCGATTTCGTTCGGTTTTAGTTCGATTCGAACTCAGTTTTCAGGGGTGGCAACGCATCTGTGTTTTGATTCTTAATCGAAGATAAATGTAGATGTCTATGGGCCACAACATCCACTTACCATCAGGTGGAGATTGTGCGCTCCTTTGTCACCCTTATTTTATTAAAAAAAGGTAACTTTAGAGCCCATAATAGGTCCCAGGACTGGACACAGACCGCTGTCATTTCTAAGGGGGCTATAGAGCAGTTAGACTTCTGCGTTATTTCACTGCGTGTTGGTGGACTTCACAACACACAACCCAGAAATATTTTTATTTATCAGTCATACAGGTTTCCTCACGATGTTTTACTTTACCTCAGAGTACGTGATAAAATCAAAACTTAAAATGGCAGTTAACAAATTCCTGTGGGGATCGATCCCGGGTTGCTGGCGTATGTTAATTTAAGTGAGAACTTGAGCACATTATATACACATTTACGGTCTGCAAGTAGCATCCTATATTTAATATTGTTCAACCGTATATTTAATATTGTATGAGTGCAACCGTGAAACGTGTAGGAATATTGGCTAACCCCCCCCCCCCATATAGTAATTTTTTTTCAAATAAAAACAATGAAAATTTATAAAACTAAACGACATCTACAGCCTACTTCAAACAAAGAAGCATTCGGAATTCAAAATTTCAAATATAACCAAATACGAGTCATAAGATCTACGAGTCGCTGTACAAGTACACTTTTGAATATGGGCTTCCCCTACGCAACGTCACATAGCACGGTTCTGAGCCACATGCATGCATTGACTTTCTGAGTTTCCTACCAGGTCGTCACTCAATGGGGAGCTGCCTTAAACTTTGCTTACCGTTACTTTGCATAAGTTATTTATTTCTGTCCGCGGAATACACACAACAGTTAAACAATCGTATATATACCGGATGAAGTTTTTTATAGTCTGAAAAAAAAATAGGGTGTAACATGTAAACTGAGTAGAAGCCTATGACACCGACATTTTACAAAAAATAAAAACATTGAATTAATCCTTTGAAAAAAGAGCCTGTAACCCTGGGAAGTTACAAGGTCATAGATGTTACCTGCTAAATTTAGTTTTATTGCCGTTCGTAATGCAGGATGGATATGAATTGAATTTCGATAGATTTTAATTAATTAATTTATTTAGTTTAAAATTTTTGTTTTTATATTTTGTAAAATATCAAAACCATAGGCTTCTACTCCGTTCATATGTAACACCCTAGACTGTAAAATAAAAATACGTATGGCACTCGGTGACTGCCGCGGTAAAGCTATTGCATAGCATTTTTTATCAACTTATGCAATTATAATTATTTATTTATTTTATTTATGCAGTTAAGTCTTTGATATTAAATCAAGTTACACTTTTTGAGGGTGGTGACCGATAAGAAAACAATTTTTTTCTCTTATTGAATAAATGAGAAGTTAATATTGTTTAAAATATTTTTAATATCTTACAATACATGTAGGTTATTCAGGAATTTTTATCATTGAGTTAGCAGCTAGTGTACACGCACGCAAACACCGTGCCGAAGTCTGCCGAGTGCCGAAGTCTGCCGAACTAAAACGACGTTAGACGATGCACGGCTTTCAACGCCACACCTCCGTGCCCGTCGGAGTGGGGAGCGTGAGGTTTTTTCGTTACGGAATTTCTGGATTCGGTCCCCGCGCTCAAGGCCCGCGATAGAAGCTATGCAATAGCTTAAAAGGTCATAGCAGTATAAGCGAAATACCACTGTCTGACTGACTCATCGCGATATCTCTAAAACTATATACATCCGATTGACTTGAAGTGTAGTATAGCCACTTATTTCGCAATGTAGACGCTTACTAAGAACGGATTTTACGATAGTCCCATCAACTAACATTTTTCACTTGTTATTTAACATCTAGGTTCCGCAATAAAATATTATCATGCGAAGTGAACGGGTATCGGCCAGTGTTTATATATGAGTCGAGGGACAGGGAAGTTGTAGAATATGTTTAATAAATTTTTTAACTGCCTCGTGGTTGGTGTAGTGATCATAAGTGTCATAATGTAGTCCCGAGTTGGAATCTTGGGCGGGTCAATATCAGTTATTGTGTTTTCTGTTAAAAAATTTTCAGTATCGGTCCGGAGTCAGAAAGTTGAAGGTATGCCACCCCGTGTCTCGGAAGGCATTTGAAGCCGAAGGTCCCGAGCCAAATCTATCCCCGGTCGTATCGGATTTTCATCATATCGGACTATGAGAGTCGGGGAATATGGAGTGCACTTATACTTGAGCACTCACTTGTGCGCTATAGTTCTTTTCTGAGCAGATGGCTGGTCTCCGTCGAAACTGGCCGCCGTCCGAAATTCGGTCTGGTGGACATTATAATAATTTGTATTTACCTTAACGTAGCCTTCATCTTTCTGTAACTTTTTCTCTCCCTCTTCCAATTCCTCCGATCCTTTGATCATTTTCTTCCCACCTTCTGGAGGTGTCTCACTGCTATCGTCCTCTTCTTCAGCGTTGCTAGTCATCGTGAGTGATGTCGAGACAACATTGTCTGTAACTGAAACCATTGCGAAATTTATTTTCTTATATTAGATTATCAGGAATGCTAAGAGTGTTTAAATTAGCTAGTTACTAAACCCTTAGAGTGCAACCTGTGGGTTCCTTTTACCGGTGAAGAAACAGCGTTATAGATTCCGCGGGTATCTTCATTCTTTTATTTTTTTAAATCTATAAGAAAACACTCTCAGAAATGAGCAGAGGCCTGTGCCCAGGAGTGGGACGTATATAGGCCGTAACTTTAAATATTAACTTTTAATATTACAATCGCATAAAAAGATTATACTGTATTAAGGATCGTAGTAAGCCTTCTTTCTTTTCAGATGCCGTAAGTTTAGTTAGTAGTTAGTAGCACTAGTTTTATTAAGAAAAATTGAGAGCGGTAGCTACTGAGGTATCACGGCTTTTGGTAGCTTTAAGATACAAAAAATGATTGTAAATTTAATTTATATTTGAGACGTCTTACCTTTCGTTGATGCTTTCCCACTGGGTGTAGTGATAGAGTCGACCTCGACACTGGTCTCAAGATTATCCGTTTTAGGAGTTGTAGAGGCGCTCATCACAGCTTGGAAGATGGAGTAGGCAATGAAGAACACTGAAACTGTTAGCCAGCGGTGTCTCCGAGGTCTCCGCATTCTCTGAAAGCAATGATTGATTGTGAACTTGTTTTTTTTAACATCTAATATTCCCCTTAACCACTCGTGGTAAGCTTAAATTGCTTGTGTTACGAGTGGTTCACGCCAGTTGTCGAATGGAGGATTCGAACCCACGACCTTTATGAGTTCGCGGTCCACGCCCTGCTATTAGGCTACTGTCGCTTCACTATCATCGTCGTTTAACTAGCGAAAATCGATGTGCGTCCCTTGTTTATTGTAATGTTAAGACTTGGTGTACAAATTAAACACTCCTACGTCTATCACCCAGAAGGGTACTCAGAGACTATGGACTTACATTTGGCATGATCCTGATAGCCTCTATTGCTTCTTTCATATCATTTCATATTCATACGTGGTAAAGCCACGCTGCAGCTATATTACGGCTGTAGCACGAATGGGTCGGCCCAACCGAAAACGGACCAGCTCTCACAGAATACAAGCGTAAAATAGCTGCTTAATACTGCCGTGTTTCGTTTGGTCAGTGTAGAGATCCGGAGACCATTTTTTTACTGGAATCGAGGCATTCTATCTTAGTCCACAGGGTGACAACAAATCTGTGTTTTGATTCTTAATCGAGGTTAAGTATGGATGTCTATAGGTCACAGCATCTACTTACCATCAGGTGGCATGTGTGCTCGTTCGTCACACTTATTCTATAAAAAAAAAACTTCACAAAAATAGGATAATTTGGCTCATCTTAAATGTGGATATAAACATAAATAATATACAAGTGTGTTTATAATGTCAAAAAAGTTTCATACGATATATATATATATATATATATATATATATATATATATATATATATTAACATAAAACATAACATAAACGCTCACTCCTGTCACCCAGAGGGGTAGGCAGAGACTACAGACTTCCATTTGGCACGATCCTGACACATCTCTCTTTCGCCTCCTTCACATCCATACACCTACGCATACATGCTCGTCGGTTAAGGGTACTCCTAATTTGGCCCGTTTTCAATAAATCGCCAATTTAGTCGATACATTTTCGCCTAAGGCGTCCCTTTCCGACTCTGCCATTCACTTCTGCAATATATATATATATATATATATATATATATATATATATTTTAATTACTAGCTTGCCAGGCAGACTTTCTCCTGCCCTTTTCGACGACCCTTTGTCATGTCTTATTTAAAAATACTTGATTTCGCAAAAAGAAAAAATATGGGTCACTCATGGGCAAAAAAACTACCCTATCTCTTAAGTTGGACCAAACTGCACACGGTGTGCAAATTTGATCAATATCGATTGAGTAGTTTAGGAGTCCATCGCTGACAAATAATGAACATATCCTCTTCCTCTTTTATATGTTAGAGGATAAGACTTTATTTGCCGTTTTTTTATAATCACTTCAAACTTTATCGCTTTGTCTCCTTAAGTTATGTGCATTTTTACGATTTAAAAACGTATAAATCCTACTCTTAACTTGGTCAATCTTCAATACGTATTTTTCCCCCCATTAGATCAGTAAACTTTCGTCGGGCGCCGACTATGACACTCACTTTTGCGGAATAAACTGGTATATATACAGTAATCTGCGAGTATAAATGTTTATCTTTTTCATACATGCCTTATTTGTTAATAATTAAATGACAATAAATGATCATCCAATCATAAGTCTGGAGGCTTTACCCGAAAGGAGGTCCATGTAATAAAAAGGTTGTTGATATTAAACTAATTACAAAATAGAATGTATAATTAGAAATTAAATTCATCTAAGTAAAAATAACAAGTAAGAGTAATAACCAATTGTATCGTTTAATATGTACTATGCATGAAATTAAATAAAGCTTTATTATTATTCAGCCTTTGTGCGTGGTAGAACTACGCTACCGTTATATTATGATTGTAGCACGAATGTCGTATGATAAGTGTAGAAAACCGGAGACTCTTTACTGGAAACGAGACATTCCATCTTACTCCTCTGAGGTTCGTCAAAGGTCTATTAAGTCATTCTGCTTTTTGATTCTTAATCGAGGCCAGATGTAGAAGTCTATGGGCCATAGCATTTATTTAATATCAGCAGGACCGTATGCACCTTTGTCACCCTTATCTATAAAAAAAGCCTTCAGCAGTTTACTGCTAATTTTCTGCTAAGTATAGTGTTCAATCACAGCGGTAGGCAGATAAAGCTCTTCACATCTACTCGAAATGTTGGCTATTCTGACCAAACCAATGAGACCAAATGAGACCAAATAATTGGCACATCAGTTTACAAACACAGTTATCCATGCCAGTGATTTTGGTTCTCCAGATTTTTTAAATTTATTTCAATAACAATCACACGTTGGCAAAATTACAAGCAATGTAGGATCTCATTACCTATTGATTAAAACTACTTTTACGGATTTTATCGCATTTAATTTTAATTATTTTTAATTCCCGACGTTTCGGGTGCTTTCCAGCACTCATGGTCACGGGGAACTGAGATGATTGACGTCCCGATGTCAAAATACAACGCGATAAAATCCGTAAAAGTAGTTTTAATTAATGTGTAGTGTTCGCGTAAATATAAGTGTTAGTTTTTCTCCAATAAACCACGACAACTCACTTGTTTACTCTTTGATCACTATGTTCGTTTAATTTCACTCTTAAATTGTATATAATACTTTATAACACACTATACATCACTGTATTTATTTCACAATAGACTAGACTATTATAACCTTCTCAGCACCATTGTTCGTAATCAACTGCCGGGAGCGTCAAGTGTACGCGGTTTTATATTGTGACTCAATTTTAGAATTAATGTAGGTAGTTTGAAATGGATTCATATTAATATTAATTGTGAAGATTGATAAGTAATATTGCATGATGATCATTTATCTAACATACGACCAATCCTGACACTAGACGCGGCCACCCCATAAAAACAGTACCAAAAGATATTTTTTTTTTCCACTTAATACTGACTAAATAGTATATATGCCGCTTTACTTTCCTTTTTAGTAATCGGTTTGTCTTGAACCTCATATCGACCATGACTCAGAATTTTTGTTATCCTGTACGGCCCGGAACATTTCGGAACCAACTTTCTGGTATGTCCCGGCGCCGTATACATCTTTCTCTATACGAACAAGATCTATTTTATATTGCTTAGCTTCTTTTCTCGTTAAAACGAGAAAAGAAAGTTGGTTAAATAACTATGACAAATTTTTACTTTTAGTTTTCTAAATTTAAAAATTAAATCCTTAAATAAATAATAATAAACTAACGGTAACAAATTAAAGGAAGAGAAATATTTATAGTTACAAATATTATAATTTTATGATTACCTTAGATATTATGATAGCAAAGATTCACTTTAAAGGGATTAAATTTATCTTATTCTAATCGAATTGTTTCAATCACGCCTAATAGTTTTTTTCAACTTAGTCAAATCATATTCACTGTACTGTATTATGTCAAACTGTATACACTGTATGTGGCAGCTCGAAGATTAAAACAGCTTGCCACTTATGAGATTAATACAGACACAGGATGTATTCACATACAAATTTATTACGAATTATTAAAGAGGAATAAAAGTCACTGACCTTGGTTCACAGTAAACTCACTTTAGCAATCTTGTTTGCGTATACTCCAAATTGACTTTAAGACAGGATGTCTTGCGAATACGCGTGGGTTGTTGCATCTCACTTCTGAATTTGTCAGCTTTTCTCCAATAAACCACAACAACTCAGTTAACTGTTTGATCACTATGTTTGTTGTTTAATTTCACTCTTAAAATGTATATAATACTTTATAACATACTATACTTTACTTTCACAAAGAAGACTATATATTAATTTAACTTTAGTCACAACCTTTAGAATCACCTTATTTCAAAATAGACTTGACTATTATAACCCACTCAGCACCACTGTTCGTATTCAACTGCCGGGAGCGTTTTTTTTTTTTTGCGCACGAAGCAAATATGGGCAACCCTCCGGAAAGCGGGGGAGGGAGGCGGTGAATGCTCATAGCATACCACGCAGCCGGGCTGCGTGGTTATGTGGACACTTTTACCCACTAAACACTGCCTTTTAGGAAATGGCTTAACGATCTGACTAGAGATCTCTAAGCCGTATACGAACGCGACCCCCTTGGCAGAAAGGAGGGCGCAAGGCCGGGAGCGTCAAGTGTACGCGCTTTTATATTGTGACTCAATTTTATAATTATTGTGGGTAGTTTGAAATGGATTCATATTAGGCCCTGTTTACATTTTGAGAAGTGACAAGTGCGAGTGACAATAACAAGGGACAAATGATAAGTGCTTAGTGCGTGTGAACAGGCAGTGACAAGTAATAAGTGGGAATAAAATGCACACTAAGCACTTGTCATTTGTCACTTGTCAATTGCCACTCGCATTTGTCCCTTCTCAAAATGTAAACCGGGCCTTAATTGTGAAGATTACTAAGTAATATTGCATAATGATCCTTTATCTAACACAAGAAATCATTATCTCTTACCTACTTGACGCTAAACGATATTTTTAACAATTTTGTTTTTATCTTAAATTTTAACACTAAGTAAGTATACTATTACATCCTATTAAAATCCACTGTTGAACATAGGCCTCCCCCTGCCTCCGGCGACCATTGGGGTCGATGGATTTAACTTTAAATTCAAGTAAATTAAGTCATTTCCTTCATCATCATTATCAGCACATAAAACTCCAGTGCAATTTATGAATCTCTACCGTTATAGGGTAGGAGGATATGCTTCAATTGTCACAATTAGCTGAAGGATTGCCAGTCGAAGAACCAAAGTAATTTACGTCTGGCGTAAACAAGACAGTTTTACAGATATATGCCTATATTAATTATTAAAATTTTTATATTATCACGACTTTTTAACTTCGGCCAAAACAATATACCATGAAACGAAATTACTAAACGTCAAACAATTATACATCTATAACACATGTACATTAATATATAAAATCACACATAACATGATCCATTCAAATATAACATTCACCACAAAAGGAGAAACACTAAAATACTCATCACGCCGCGCAAACAATCTTGTATTACCAAATATTCGCACTAATTATGGAAAAAATGCCGTAACATTTGCGGGAGCACAGTTGTATAATAAACTCCCATCAACTATAAAAGATGCAAGTTCGCTCAATATTTTCAAGAAAAAATTATTAGACCACAACATTTTAAAACTTGGACCACCGTCTTATATTATCAATACTTGGAACATTGCTCTTACGCAGTTAACTTGCAACTTCTATTTAATTTTCATCTACCCTAATTTATGTTCACTGTTTTATTATATTCTTCTGTATGATTTATTTTAAATCGTATGAATGTACTCATGTAAGTGACATTAGTCTTAATGAGTAAATAAATATCTTTAAACCGATATTAAAGTTATTACAGCCTATATACATCCCACTGCTGGACACAGGCCCACATTATTTCTGAGAGTGTTTTAGGGCAAGTAATTGTCCGCCGCGCTGCCCCAATGCGTGTTGATGAACTTCACGTGTCATCGAAATTTTTTTTCCTTCACCGCCGAACACGTGGTAAACCAGCACTTAAAATTGCAATTTACAATTTCGTTGGTGCCAGTATACCCGTGTAGTGAACCCGGTTCGCTCGCGTACAGTGAAATTTACAGCGAACGCTAGCCATCTGAACTACCACGGCTCTATGCCTATACGCTATATGATTTTTGAAATTTCTTACAGTCGTTACACGGGATGAATGGAATGAAATTGAAATTGAATTTTTTCCCACACAGATCATACAAAATAATACTTCTTGGATGCGATTTTTTTGTTTAATTTACCATTATTTCAGAAAATATCTCTGTCCTGGAAGAACTAGCAAGAAACAAAGCGGAAGATAAATAAATTGGATTGAATTGTCTTAAGGTGTTACCACACTAATCGATTGATGGTGGAACGGATTAGTAGACGTCGATCAAGCTGCTTGGTTAGAACCCGCCCCGCTCCACCGACTGCTAATTAAAATATCGTCTAGATCAACTTAAGCTATCTCTGCCCTTAAAAAACGGTCGCATCCAGAATATTCTGCGTTTGCGTCTCCATAATAATAATACGAGTTACAGCGTACTGGCCAACAACAACGCGTCTTCTTCTGAATACATTTTGAAAAAATACTGACGATGAGCCCACAACCCCATCGATTAATTGTTGATCAATGATTGAACGTTTTATCGAACAGTATCCGTCGTCGTGTTGCCGGTCGTCGTCATCAATGGCATTGATCGTCGATCAATCGGTTGGTGTGATAACACTCTTACGTCTACACCACAAAGCAAATTAGTTCATAAACGGCAAATTTACTTGTGTTCTTTACCTTGTGAGAGAGGGCCATTTTAATATAATATGTTTTATAACATATCTTACGCAGACTCATCATATATTTCGCGTTTTTGAAACTTGGAAGGCATACTAAGACTGAGATAAATGTATATTAGATAACATAAAAATAAATATCTATCAAATATTTATACATATAAACACTGGCATTCTGTCTGACATATTAACTTTTTAACCTTCAAATCACATTTACGCAAAGGCATTCGTTTCAAGGAGCCGTGTTACCTCTTTATTGGTAATAAAACCTCCTTGTCGATTCACTCTCAATATTAAATTTCCGAAGATTTTCGCTATGAAATGTACTTTACCACGGCGAGTGAAATTTGGCCGCAATAAACTGCGAAATGTATTGGTTGAGATGGCGTCAATTTCATATCGAAAGCTGTTTGTACAGCCTATTATATATTTTATTTGTCATTTAGCTTTTATTTTAAATTTATTAGTTTTATTTATTATAATTACATAACAAGTGGTGGACCTAATGCCACTCGGCATTCTCTGCCAGTCGCACACATGGTGTGACTTTTTTATATTTAACTGGCTTTACGTCTCTGGGTTCTAGCCCTTCTGAGACTATCATTTCTTTCGGGATCTTCGTTTTTATAGATTTTTTTTCTTCATGATAGCTTAATCCAGCCGATAGTTGATGACGATAGTCACTCAAGTTCATAAAGCGCCTAAGCGATCAAAATAGCCTGAGATTTATATCACATCGAAGCATTTGTTTCGTCGTTTTCTCTAATAGTTTACACTCGCAGACACTTATTTCACAAAATCGCATCACTTTTACAAATCAAAACCCAAGCCATTATTTAGCGATGAAACATAAGCAACAATCCGTCGAATGCCAAGTTTCCGCCAAAACTAGCCACGTGGTAGATTGAAAATAAATTGGTAGCCTTGATTAATCTATACCAAATATCATAGACATATCAATAAAATAGAAGTGTCTGTCTGTAACATTGAAATAATTGACTTCTATTAGGTCGGGGGAAAGTTTCTTCGTATTTTAAATACAAATTCGCGGCATTTTTTTAAAGTTTAATTACATTTAATTATAATATATATGTGCCATTTTGTTCAATAAGTTTGAAAATTGTTGCCATCTTGTAGGTCGTGACATATTCACATTGCTGTAGAAATCTTGGGATTTTTGATAAAAAATGCAACAAAGCAAAAGAATTTTGAAGAGACCGAAACAGTGGGAAAAAGGGTGCAAGATCAGGACTATATGGTGGATGCATTAACGCTTCCCAACCAAGCTTTCTGAGTTGCTTGCTTAGTGGCCAAAGATATGTGTGGTCTATGGTTATCATAATGAAAGACCACTTTTTTCCTGTTCATCAATTCCGGACGTTTTTTTTTCAATTTATTGCTTGAGTCTCATTAGTTGTTGGCAGTAGAGGTCCGAATTGATGGTTTTTCCCGGTGATAAAATCTTATAATAAACGATACTCCTTCAACCCCACCATACACACAGCATCACCTTATTGCGTGTTAATATGGATTTCGCTACAATCTGTGGAGCTTGATAACCTTTTGGCCATGATCTTTATCGCACGTTCTTGTCGTAAGTGATCTACTTTGCATCACCAGTGATCAATCTTTTTAAAAATGGTTCGGTTTCATTAGGTTTCAATAAAGAATCGCAAATGAGTACACGATTCATTAGGATTCTTTCAATGAGTTGGTGTGGTATTCAAATATTGAGCTTTTTTGTACAGCCAGACATTTTTAAATGGGTCAAAACTGTATTGTGTTTAATCCTCAATTCCTCGGCTATGTCGTAGATATGCCGACCTTGCTCCACTTTTTCAAAAATGGTATTGAAGGCGACTAGAGCGACCTACATATTTGACATCAAAATTCCCGCGGACTGAAAACTCTTGAACCAACTTTGTGTTACTCCTACTGACACTGCATTAGGTCCACAAATGTCACAAATTTTTTCGCGGCTGGAGTCGCATTTTGCCCGGTTTCGTAATAAAGCTTCAGATTGTATCGAATTTTTTCGTTACATTGATTCATTTGATATATGATATATGACATAATCTTCCTGCCATGTAAGCCTTGGCTAAAAACCTTTTCAGAAATGAGTTATTCATGTACGAAGTCTTGATTTCAAAAAAAGCTCGAATTCGAATTTGTGGCTATCAAATTATTTTTATTTAAGTAAAATCTTTTTAGGCTGAACTTGATGAAAACTCAGATCATTTTTCAGGCGGAAGTTGAGTAACATCTATAATCCGTTTACGCAGTTTCCGCATTCATATAGGCAGCGAATTGTCGTTAACAGTTGGCAATCCACCAAGCGTGGCAACTATGCCAAGTATTACTTCTATGAGTGAATGTTTTCATTTTCATTCATTCCGCCTCTGCTGTTGTTATATAGTGGTTGTAGCACGAATGGGTCGGCTCGACTGAGAAAGGACTACGGTCTCACAGAAAACAAGCGTAAAATAGCAGCTTAATACAGTTGTGTTTCATATTGTGAATGTAAAGAACCGGACACCCTTTTCACTTAAAACGAGACATTCCATGTTATTTCTCAGATATGACAACTTATCTGCATTTTGATTCTTATTTGAGGATATACTTAGTTGTCTATGGGCCACAGCATCCACTTCCCGTCAGGTGGACTGTTTGCTTGTTTGTCACCCTCATCCTATGGAAAAAAATTAACAAACTTTAATCTTTAAAGATACATTTTTCAATCATCTCTTGATAGTCATAATATGATGTTCAGTTAAGTTCGAAACGACTTTTACCGCCGTCATTTCGTTCGTTGAGGGCACTTGTGAGAAATCATAAAAGGGGAGAAGTATTTAACCTTTTAACGTTAAGTACGCTCCCGATCAAATTACACGCACTTACAACGCTGTGAGCTGTCACCATACAATCATTTGATTAAGATCGATTATAGCATCAGACATATTACGATAAAATATAAAAGACTTATAAATATTTTTCTCCGAGGATAATAAGGATTGAGTTTTAACTGATAAACCTCCAGCAACTGAAGTCGGTTGATACCAATGATACGTTTCAGAAAGAAGGAGCCAAGGTATGCTGAACCCTTTTCGCAGTGAAGAGAAATGCTTGTATTTTGGAGGCGTTGAATCTTAAAATATTGTCATCGCCTCATTTGGACACTGCCTGCAGTTGGAAATTCACACGATCAACCATGGCCTCTCTTTCGGATGGGATTTGATCCCGACTGGTCCAAGCACTCGGGTTATATCCCTCAACAGCTTTGCTGTCACCTGCGTACCCATAGATAACGGTAATAAGTCGGTCTATATAATAAGAATACTATGCAACAGAAAGGGGAATAGAAATAAAAATAGGAACTTTTTTATTCCATATAGATTATTAATAATACTTATTGAAAGTTCAGAAGTTACCACTGGTTCGGAAAATACCTTTGTCCTGGGAGTAACCAACAAGAAACAGAGGGGAAATTTAAAAAAAGAACAATGTTTCAAGAATTAATAACTAAAAACAAATTAGAAATAGCTTAGGTAGCGATCACCTTTTTTAACATCTTTGTTTAATAAAGTTTTAAACTTGGCGGAAGTCAATTTTACAGAGATTTCGTTGTAAAAGCGTTTACATGGCCCCAAGAATAAATTACTGATGGCATGATGAGATTTAATTTATTTCGTCCTTACTCACCGTTTGTCGTCCTTATTTTATTTCTACATAATATACCTATATATAAAAGATGGAAAACCTCGTTATCAGTAAGAAGGATCTTTTATATTCGACTTTAAAGACGTTATCTAAATTAAGTTCTATATAATATTACAAATTTGGTGACTCGTCCTGCCGTCTGGCTGATAACGCGGAAATGGTTTCTAATCTCATATTTAATCTGAGCATGGCCGCTTCATAAACGGTCGTGTAACAGGCATATACTCTTAATGGCTATTGATTTAGTTTGATGTTGTACTTTGTTTTTGCAATATATTTGTATGGAGATTACTGAAAACATATTTTTCTAATGTTCTTAGTGCCTATTTTGTTATTTTCCAACATTAAAATTGTTCACAAATTGTTATTATTATGGGTTTCGATAACTACGACTTTAACGTGACAATTTAACGTGGTGGACAGCTAGCTATATTATAGTTGAAACAGGTCAGCTTTACGGGGAATTACCGCGATCTCACAGATTACCAGCGTAAAATAGGTTGATGCTGATGTATTTCGTGCGGTGATTGTAAAGAACCAAAGACCCTTTTTATTGTTAACGTTGCATTCCATCCTAATCATCATTTGATTCTTAACCGATGATAGATGTAGATGTTTGTGGTTGCGAGCTCGTTTGTCATCCTTATTCTATAAAAAAAAAACTACCAATATAACCAGTGGCCCAGCATGGGTGCCGTCGCTCGGGATTGTATCTCTGTACTGTACAAAGTATAAAAAAAAGTAAAATTATTTAAAATCTTCTATAATCTGTTATTTAAATAGTTACAGGCAAAATTTACCGCGGTTAAAATAATGCAATCACTAAAATCGGTTAAAATAATGCATTTACCAAAGTTTTTGAATTAAAGAAAAAAAAGGGACAGAATGCTGAAGATATTTTCAAATTAATTTTCTTCACCATTTGCCTATATTGCTTATTCTAAACCTTCTCCACAAATTTGGCCGATAATTGCAAAATAATCCTGTATATAATTAATTAATTAAATAAACAAATTAAATAAATTAATACGTAAAGAAAAAACTCGTTACTCCTTTTTACGCGACGATCCAGAAGAAGGTTAACATTTTTAGAGATTATGTACCTTTGTATGGATGTGCTATGTCTACTTCTTTCGCAGGCTCTATAGTCTAAATGACATGAAGGATTTTGACATGTGAGTTGTCGTTAGATTCGCCTTAACTGAGGAAATATAAGAATGTATAAAATTTTTCTCTTTTCAATATTTTTTTCACGCAGTCGGGTTGTTTAAATTGCCGTTTTAACCTTAAGCTCCTGAACGCTGCCAAGTCAATCACCAGTTTTACCACGTTTCTTATCTTCAGCTATATTCAAAGTTTCAAATCTGTTACTCATCGATTGCTAAATTTGCAACGAAAAAAATAGTAGTCAAATATTTCAAGTCACTGGGAGGTTAGTATAAAATCAAATACTAAATTCGACTCGAATAGACATACACGGAAGCAAGATATTAAAAACATGGCAAAATGAATAAAATAATCACTTTCTCATTAACATCCTATTAAAATTTCACTGTTGGACATATACATTTCCTCATAGATATATATTATGTATACATGGTAGAGCCACGCTGCAGCTATATCATGGTTGTAGCACGAATGGGTCGGCTCGACTGGGGCAGGACCACGCTCTCAAAGAATACAAGCGTAAAATAGCAGCTTAATACTGCTGTGTTTCGTATGGTGAGTGTAGAGATCCGGAGACCCCTTTTTACTGGAAACGAGGCATTCCATACTAGTCCTTAGGAATGACAACGCATCTGCTTTTTGATTCTTAATCGAGGATAAATGCAGATGTCTATGGGCCACAGTATCCACTTACCATCGGGTAACATTTTAGTCGATTTTAGTATTATGTTACTAAAGCTTGTTTGGTATTTTTCTTAATATAAAAGTTATAGTATACGACTTTGTATTTTTATCTCTACCTTTCTCTTTTTTTTATAGGGTGGGGTGGCAAAACTTATAGTGACCATATTATCCTCATGTACCGCATACTTAAATCTTACCCTTGCTTTAGCGAGTGCGTGCGTGGACATTATCTCTATTTATACCCACGGAAGATCTACTTTGTCAGTAGCAGGACTATGCTACCTTTTTAATTTTAGTTGGGTGCCTTTTTAGTAACCATTTACCAAATTTATGATATGTTATTGTCATTAGCACATTGATATAATGTGTTACTACTTAAAATTATTTTCTTTCTTAAATTTACCCGAACACTAATCATTGAATTAAGCTATATATACGGGTCTTATTGCGTTTAATTAACTTACTTATAAATTCCCGACGCTTAGAACATATAGCTGACGTGAATTCTGCAGTCTGTGAACATGTTCAAGATCGTCCCCATCATTACATCAGATTTGATAAACCACAAATCCTCGCAAAAGAACACCAATTCCTACCAAGGATGATACGTGAGGCTATTGAAATTAAAAAACATCCTAATTTCAATAGAGAAGATGAATGGGTGCTGCCATCTGCTTGGGATCCTTTAGGATTAATTTTAATTAACGAAATTAAAACCCAAGCACACCACTGCAAGATTTCAAAATACTGCAAGCTCGTTCTGCGTAAATTGGACCAAAAATTAAAATTTAAAAACTGAAGGTAGCCGGGCTAACTATGATATTGGGACGTCAAACATCTCAGACCCCCCGTGACCATGGGTGCTGTAAAGTAACCGAAACGTCGGGAATTAAAAATAAGGTTATTTAATGCGATAAAATCAGTAATATATAGTTTTATTCAACACCTTCTTTCTTTCTTCTTTCTTTTTATATTCAGAATTTGCAATGCTATGTGCTGGGGTGAAGGATTTAATTTTTTGAGATTTCCACTGACAAACAGATAAAGCGAAGATTAACTTTTAATCCAAAAATGCCGCCCTCTAAAATCTGCCACCCGGGGTGGCCGCCTTCCCGGCCCAGTGTCACGTGTCATTTTTCATTACTAATCCATACTTTTAATATTATAAATACGAAAGTGTGTTTGTTTGTTTGTCCTTCTTTCACGTCGCAACAGAGCATCGGCATGGCATTAATTATTTTGGTATGGGGATAGTTCGGTGGCTGTAGAGTGACATAGGTTACTTTTTGCCGCGGAAAAACATCTCATTCCTGTGGGAAAATAGAATATGTTGCAAAAGTTTGTCCTTCTTTCACGTCGCAACAGAGCGTCGACATGGCATTAATTATTTTGGTATGGGGATAGTTCGGTGGCTGTAGAGTGACATAGCCTACTTTTTTCAGCGGAAAAATATATCATTCCCGTGGGAAAATCGAATATGTTGCACAATTAAATTCAGCTAGGTGGCGCCACCGTGATTCTACAAGACGGACGACGGTACGATGGACGAACACAGAAGGTCAGAATATCTGGATTATTATGTCTTTTTACCAAAATTAAGATAAAAAATGTATGGATCTGTATTTTTCACGCAGGACCGGGAAGAGAGCGATAAAAAACATAAAATTCACCAGCTGATTTTCTTCAAACGTTTTGGTGCATTGTAATTCACAGAATAGGCGATAACCTCGCAGACGATATTAAGTAATCCGTTGATGCTCTGCCTACCCCGCAAGGGTTACAGGCGTGATTATAAGTATGGATCAGAAATACTATCAACACCTGTCACGCTTTCACCCTTAACTATTACTTAACTGTGGTAGAAACAGTTCTTAGTAAGCCTTATTAATACGCCTTAGTAATATTTATGAACGGAAATGAATACAGTTCCTATACTCGTATGTGGTTATGAATGAATCGGTATTACAATAAGAAAAATTGTGCAAAATTATAAGAAGAATATTTTTTCAGAGTTCTTATTAACTAACTTATACATAGTTTAAATTGATTCCGCTAGATGTCGTTACTAGGTTTTTAAAACGCGGTAATGAAATGTTTCCTGACATGTACTTAACTCCCACCGTTGAGCCGCACGTCAACTTATAGTGCATACGGTACCTATACGCTTAAATTGTTTCTATTTCGTAGTTTATTCGATTACCTGCTTTCGATTTCGGTTGTTTGTTATTTGCTTTGTGATTTGGTTAAGGTTGAATGGATTTATATTAGCTTTCATTTTCGGATTTGTGTATTTTCTTGGATCGGTTTTGTTGATTTGGTTGGTATTCCTTTATACATATTTAGACACTGGCTTTAATTTTGGATTTTGTTTATTTAGAATCGTGAATTGGTTTTCGTTATTTTATTTAGTACAGAGTCATTCCGAATTAATTGCGAGCGTTTATTCAGATTTAACGAACAACATGCATGAAGACAAATGGTTATGTGAAAGGGCGATTCTTGCACCAAAAAATGAGAGTGTTAACAAAATAAATTCAGATATATTAAGCGAAGTAGCAGGAGAAATAACAGAGTATTTGTCAGTAGACACAGTTATGGACACAGAACAGAGCACTTCATATCCCGTAGAGTTTCTAAATTCTCTAGACTTGTCAGGTGTGCCCTCACATAAGCTTCAATTATAATTAGGCGTCCCAGCCATGCTAATGCGAAATTTAGATGCTACTCGGTTATGTAACGGGACAAGGCTGCGTGTGACATATCTTGGACGAAACATAATCGGTGCTACAATTTTGACAGGCGTAGGAAAAGGTGAAAATGTTATTATACCACGGATTCCTATAATTCCCACAGATCTTCCTTTTCAATTCAAAAGGTTGCAGTTCCCTATTAAGCTCAGTTTTGCAATGACAATTAATAAAGCGCAAGGGCATACGTTAGAGGTAGCGGGGGTCAACTTAGAAAAACCGTACTTCTGTCATGATCAGCTGTATGTAGCATGTTCGCGTGTGTCAAATGCCCAGAATCTCCATATTCTTTCCCCGAATGGAAAAACCTATAACATTGTGTACAGTAGCGTCTTAAAATAGTGTTCAGTTAGTTTTTTTTTTCCAAAATTCCCACAATCAATTAATCAGAATTCCCACAGATCTTCCCTTTCAATTAAAAATTTCCTATTTAGCTCAGTTTCTTTTCTATTCCAAATGCTGCACTTCTGACGGACCTATTAAGCTCAGTTTCCTTTCAACTCAAAAGGCTGCATTTCTGACGGATCTTTTATTTGGCTCAGTTTCCTTTCAATTCAGAAAACTGCATCTCTGACGAATCAATTTAGCTCAGTTTCTTTTCAAAAGTCTGCATCCCTGACGGATAATTATGCTCAGTTTCCTGTAATTAAAAAAATATCCCATTTCAATTTGGAGTAAACAGGCTATTTTCATACTTTCCTATACGCTGCGTTTCAAAACATTTAAATAGGCTGACGAATCAATTTTGTTCAGTTTCCTTTTAATGGCTGCATCTCTGATAAATCTATAATACTCAGTTTTCTTTCAATTCAAAAAGCAATGGATAGATCATTTCCCAGTGATCATGCGGGCGAAGCTGCGTGTAATAGCTAGTTGTGTCTTATATTTTCTACATTCTTGTTACGAAAGTTTTCACAGCTGCGTATAATAAATGATACAAAAAGCTGTACATATTACGTTTCAACTTTAAATGATAATATTAAAATAAAAAAAAACGGTTCGGTAGTGCGGAACGAGTATTTGTAGGGTTAATAAATAATTATTTCAAAACTGAATATTTGTCTACGTATGATTTATGTATTATCGTGTAGTGGCGTCGTAATAGAATTTAACGATATCATCTTCTGGGGGTTTTAAGAGGCGATGGTGGGAACGTGATGTAAGCGATAAGAAACAGCATTTTCTGATAGCAACTCAACTATAATAATAATAAAAAACTGTGTGGCGGGAGAGTAAAAGAGAGGATTAGAGGGGACAGGAGGAAAGGGGGGGAAGAGTATAAGAGAGGAGAAGTAAGGAGATGAAAGAAAAGTATATGTTAGAGAATAGGTTAGAAGAGGATAAGAGAAGATAGAGGAGAATAGGAAGGGAAACGAAAAGATGGAGAGGAAAAAGAGAAGAGTGGCTTGGAGAGGATATGCGAGGGTATTGAAAAGTTGAGTATATGAGAGGATAGGATAGAAGATTATTGGAGAGAATAGGAGAGGAAAAGAGGGAATAAAGAAGCGACACATCCTATTTCATTAAAATTCGTTCGACTATGTTAGTTTGAGGAAACGATAGAATAGGTTTATGCAAAGATATTTCCTGTAATCTATTTCAGCCATTTTTATATGAAACGGTAATTACAAATTAACGCTCTACAGTTTTTTAACAGAAACAAAGCGTTTTTCCGGGATAAAAATTCCTATAAACTATCTCCATGTGAAATGTCATGTCGATCTGTTATTCTGTTGCAACGTAAAAGAAAGACAAACCAAAGACAAATACACTTTTACATTTATAATATAACTGTCGATGTACGCAACAACAAAAACAACCAGTAAGCAACAACAAAAGTCAATGAATTGAAGAACTTTTGTTCAGAGCCTATTCGTTTACTTGTACGCATGTGAGTAAGCTATAAGTGGATTGGTCATAACTTCTCAAATCAGTATTTTGACGTTTTCTCCATTTTCAATTTACAAGACCAACGATTTTTGTTATGTGTTTGTTACAAAATTAGAAGAAAAATGTAGGTGAAATGTTTTTTTTATTTTTTTCTATCTTAAAAAATGGCTGAGATAATGAAGACATAACAAGCACATAAAAGTTTGGCCGACCGGACAAAGCGCGGTGACATCTTCACTCACGTCTTCCCTTGCACTATCAGGGAACTTACTAATTCGCTCACAATTTCAAGCGGGTGATCGACGTATTTTTTGACTAAATTTGTCGTATAAATATTGTATCGTCCACGATTGTTACAATACGACCAAAAACCACCAAATAAATTGTTTTTTTTTATGGTCCCATACTTTTTCTGATATTCAGTTAATATCAGAAAAAGTGGATGGATGATCGTTTTATAAAGAGCAGATTCTATTGGACTAATTACCGCATTTTGTTATAAGGCTCATTTTGATGTTAAAAAATTTTATATTATTGTGTACTAGAAGATTCATAATAATCATGATATAGTACCCGGTTGACCGAGCTTTGCTCGGTTTTTTTTAATTCGTGTGTTTTGGAAATTATATTTAGATACAAATTACATACTGATGAAATACGAATAATATAATTATATTATATTATATTATCTGGCTATCTATTGTGGAAGGAGGAGTTCTACAAGCAAGTAGATGGTGTGGCGATGGGCTCACCTGTGTCTCCCATAGTCGCCGACATATTCATGGAGGACTTTGAGGAGAAAGCCCTTCTTACTGCTCCTGTAAATCCAAGGTTCTACAAGCGGTACGTAGACGACACTTTCACAATTTTACCATCTGACAAAGTAACTGCATTTTAGACCACCATAAACCCATAACTCCATAAACTCTAAAATACAATTCACAATGGAGACAAATAATTCTTTAGCCTTCCTAGATGTTTTAGTCATCCGAAATCCTGATAACACTATTGGTCACACTGAGTATAGGAAAAAGACCCATACCAACATATATCTAAATGGTGAATCTCACCATCATCCTTCACAGTTAGCTACCGTGGGTAAATCTTTGTTTCAGAGAGCACGAGGGATCTGTGACAGAAAACATATGGCCGCGGAGCTTCAGCACGTCAAGCAAGTATTGCAAGACAACAAGCTTCGGGTCCCGCGCCTACGTCACAGTGAAGCCGGCCACAGTCGAGCGCGCGCCTGCTCTACTACCATATGTCAGAGGAGTCACGGACAAGATTGGCTACATCTTGAAGCGAGCGTCCATTAAGACATACTACAAGCCGCTGAAGAAGATTAGTCAATTTTTACCATCCATCAAATGTAATATTCCTCTACAAGATGCAGGTGTGTACAAGCTAGATTGTGAATGTGGTCTCTCTTACATAGGTCAAACAAAGAGATCTATAAAAACCCGCGTGAAGGAACATATAGCTGATGTGAAGCACCGACGCTCCGGGAAGTCTGCAGTCTGCGAACATGTTCAAGATCGTCCCCACCATTACATTAGATTTGATAAACCACAAATTCTCCCAAAAGAACACCGATTCCTACCAAGGATGATACGCGAGTCTATTGAAATTAAAAAACATCCAAATTTCAATAGAGAAGATGGTTGGGTGCTACCATCTGCTTGGAATCCTATAATTAACAAAATTAAATCCAAACCCAAGCATACCACTGCAAGACTTCATGATAATATAAGCTCGTTTTGCGTAAATCGGACCAAAAATTAATATTAAAAAAAAACTGAAGGTAGCCGGACTAACTATGACAATGGGGCGTCAAACATCTGTCCCCCCGTAACCATAGGTGCTGTAAAGCACCCGAAACGTCGGGATAATAATAAAAATAAATTAAAGTAATTAAACGCGATAAAATCCGTAAATAATAGTTTTATTCAACGAATAATATTTTTTGATCTTAGCGACATAATAGAAAAAACTGAACTGGTTATTTGAATAAAAAATCATGAGTGCAATTAGTTTAATTTAAATTTTCGTGTTTTTAAAAAATACTAAAAAAAGAGCTCGAAAAAAATAGATTTTCTCAAAAAAAGAAAGGAAATTGAAAAAAAAGTAAAAAAAAAGTCGGTCGGTCGGTCTGGTCTCGAACCATGGTATTACGATTTTGTGACCGCCCATTATACCAATTAAGCTATTTGTAATCATTAATAACCTGTCAAAATTTACCTTCTTATTCTTACGATATTGTAACAATTTTTCATTGCCTAAAAACACGGACAAAAAGACATTTTCTAAAAATAAATCCTAGCTAGATCAATTTATTGCCCCTGAAACTCCTGCACACAAAATTTTATGAAAATCGTTGGAGCCGTTTCCGAGATTCCAATTATATATATACAAGAATTGCTCGTTTAAAGGTATAGGATATAGGATAGGATTACTTTACACTTTACACACACATTATATTACACTGCCATTGGCGTGTAAAGATCTTTAAGAGTGCATTCAATTTTTTTTCTACTAAAATCGTTTTAGGCAGCTAGTGGGCCGCATTTTTTGCAACATATTCAAGAGTATATGCAAGATTACCAAGTTCTAGATCCGCAGTTAAAGAATGTGCGTGAAACATTTCTAACTATGCTTTATACCTGAATAACTATTTTGAAGAAACTTATAAATATCATTCACAATAACTAAATCTATCCAGAATCGTTTCTATCGTATCTCAGGTCGTCATAAAGTAAATTCATTTCTGTTTTCAAGTTGAAAATTACATGGTACGAGTACGTCTATGTGAAGTTTAAACGAGTACGATGACCGCTGAAACTTAAGAAAGGCGTAGAACCTCAGAAGTTTGCTTGTTAAAAGTAGTTAAATGAAAACCTGTACGGTTCGTTGTAGAAAAACGTAAAAAATCAAGAAGCAGAAAAAATTCTTTCTGAAAACGTAAATGGAGATGTTGCGTCTATTTCAAACAAGCTTAGTTTTTACTAAACTTTTCGACTAATGCGTTATGCGTTCCATTAGCTCTGTTGCAACAGCCAAAATTGTCCCACACTCTCACAGAATACCAGTGTAAAATAGTCACTTAATGCTGCTGTGTTTTGTATGGTGAGTGTAGAGAACCTAGAGAACCGGGACATTCCATCTCAGTCCCGAGGGTGTGACAATGCATCTGCATTTTTATTCTTAATTGAGGATAAATGTAGATGTCTATGAACTAAAGCATGCCCTTACCATCAGGTGGCCCAGTGCTCGTTTGTAATCCCTATTTCATAAAAGAAATCTAAATAATGGTTAAGACATAATCCTTCTGTTTTGACCTCTGTAGATGGATAAACGCGTTTGTGATTTCTAATGGTCCGTGTCACGGAAAGTTTTTAGAACTGGCCACTTGTAAACGATATAATAAAAAAATAAGATCAAATTTTGAAAATGGAACTCTTTGCCAATTTTATTGTGTATCATGTGTTTTACTAATTTGTCATTTGTTTAAAATTGTCTGTGTCACGTCTGCATGAAATTAACGCGAGAAAATTTTCGTACAATGATTTTTTATGAGTTTCGATGTCATTTAAGTCAACAAGAAAGTTATGATAGACTTTGATTGGCCTTTCACGATGAATCCCCATCTCGTGCTACTGTTTATAACTGGTTTAATTAGTTTAAACGTGGTCGCACTAATCTCACCGATAATCTGCGTAAGGTAAGGCCTTCTACGGCGACGACTGAAGATAACATCAGTGTTGTGCGTCTTATGATAGAAACTGACAAATGAGTGACTCGGCATCAGTATAAGTTAAGTGCACAAAATAGTCCATGAACATTTAGCGGTCAGGAAGCTTTGTGTCTGGTGGATACCTCATAATTTGACAGAGGCTCAAAAACTCCGTCGTGTTAATTAGTCTCGTAAAATGGTTCAAAGATTTAATGGAGGTGACTCAAATGCTGTGTTCGATATACTTACGGGTGACGAAAGCTGGATTTATTGTTATAATCCTGAAAGTAAGAGACAGTCTGCTGTCTGAGTTTTCCCTTCCGAGGAGACTAAAGTGAAGAGAGGTCGAAGTGTGGGAAAAAAGAAGGTGGCCTCGTTCTTCGTAAGAACAGGTCATTGCGCAACAATTGTTTTAGAGCATCGAAAAACAGTTACAGCAAAGTTTTACACTAACAATTGTTTGCTAGTTATTTTGGAAAACGTTCGGGAGAAACGACTTCGTAGTAGGATCCTCCTTCATCATGATAACGCTTCGTTGCACACCGCCAAGCAAACAATCGACTACTTGGCGAAGTTAGACGTGGAATTACTGGGTTACCCGCCTTATAGTCCCGATATCGCACCTTGCGATTTTTATTTATTTCCGAGAATAAAAGAAAAAAACTTCGAGGAAAACGTTTTATGGACGCTGAGAAAGCAGTGGCTGCGTTTCAAAATGCCGTCGAAGAGACCCCTAAGGACGAGTGTGCAAAGTGCTATTTCGGATATTAAATATATTCGATGTTAGTTAAGTAAAATCATAAATAATACTCTTGAACATTTAACAAATTACTTTTGAATTTTGATCACTAAGCTATTACTAATATAGATAAAGACAGAAAAAGTTTAATTCATGAAATATTTTTAGAATTCATTACCCCTGGAAACCAGAACATAGTAGGCCTATTTTCAAAGTTATTTCTGCATTGTGAAATCCTAACACTTATAATATAAACAAAAGACGTAAACTCTACCATTAAACTTGTAATCAAAAGATCTGCTAATAATTGGTGAAACATTTTCAATTTGAGTTGAGCCCCGGGCTCGTCTAAAAATACTCCCTCTGGAGGCGGAGAGGGGGAAAGATAGGTCAGCATAGCCTTCCCGGGACAAACTTTAAAGATTTTCAATATTATTTATTCTGCTATTGGAATAAATCTGTTATCTTTAATACAAAGTACCGTCTCGACGATGGTATAATAATTATTTAATAGAATTTATTAATCATATAATGGATTCTCGCGTGATTTATCGTCATATTAATATAAGTACCTGGATGATTTTTTTTTTGAAATTACATTTAGATACAAATTACATACTGATGAAATATAAATAATATTTTTTGATCTTATTGACATAATAGAAAAAACTGAACTGGTCATTTGAATAAAAAATCATAGATCATTGGATAGTTTAACTAAAATTTTCGTATTTTTAATAAATACTAAAAAAAGGGCTCGAAATAATAGATTTTCTCACAAAAGAAGGGAACTTGAAAAAAAAAAGGAAAAAAAGTCGGACCAAAGACAGGACGCGAACCAAGACATTGCGATTCCGCGACCGCTCGATATCCACTACGATTATTAACACAATGTCAAAATTTACCTTCATATACTGTAGCAGTTTTTCATTGCCTGAAAACACGGACAAAGACATTTTATAAAAATAAATCCTAGCTAGATCGATTTATTACTCCCGAAACTCCCCGGACACTAAATTTTACGAAAATCGTTGGAGCCGTTTCCGAGATTCCGATTTTATATATATATATATATATATATACATATATATATACATGTATATACATACATATATATATATATATATATATATATATATATATATATATATATATATATATATATAAGAATTGCTCGTTTAAAGGTATAGGATTTTAATTGTAATAAATGATATTAGTTATACGTGGTAGAGTTACAGCTATATTATGGTTACAGCACGTATGGGTGGGCGCTACCGGGGAAGGACCACGATCTCATATAATAGCAGCCTGATGTTACTATGTTTCGTATGGTGAGTGTAGAGAACCCTTTTTACTGGAAACAAGGCATTACATCTTGGTCAAATTGAAAAATACTTCAATTCACCGTTTATATATTTATTGCATAGTATTCTAAACCGTGAAACTGATAAATATTAAAAAAAATTTAGTACTTAATCATGAAAATATTTTTTATCACATATAGATATGATAAAACGTGCAATGGCCGTGCAAGTATAACCCCATATCGTCGCGTAGGTGGCACAAGAGGCGACGGAGGTAAAACAGTAACAAAAAAGGAGGTAAAAAGGGGGTAAAAAGGAGGAAAAGGGAGGTAAAAAGGAGGTAAAAAGGAGGTGAAACAGAAGATTGGCATTTAAATAAAACAAGTTTTTACGGATTTGATCGCATAGGGTCACCCGGGGCAAGTGCAACATACGCAAATTATGCGGCCTAAACACGGTTTTTGTTTTAACTCCATCTTTTAAACAACGCAGGAAATGTTTACGCTATTGCCTAAACTGACAGTTAATTATATAGCTTGAACTATTTTATCAAACAGCGCAATTTTAAGAGGTGAAGTTATTGTTTCGATATGTCGTTAAGTTATTTTAAACTAGATACAAGGTGAGTGATAAAGAATAATATTGGTACTTATAGAGTAATATGTTTTTGCAACCTGAAATTCACTATTCCTTGAAATACGGATACAGTTACACTTACCTAATACCTAACATCATGGTAAGTGTAACAGTGTCACGTTTATTAAGATTATATTATTACAAATTATTAACGTTCTGAATTAAATTTTATTTTGCACTTAGCATTGCTTTTTATTATATATTACAAAACATCCACAGCTAGCGTAGTAAATCTACTTAAAGGCACACCTCTATATCGGTTAAAAACAGTCGTGTTGGGGGAAATTCATTGTTACACAAAAATGACGTTCAAATCGTTTTCATAGATCATAAAATATATTGAAGTTAGTATTATCTCATCAATTTTGTTGAAAACCACAGATAATAATAACGGAACTACAAAAAGAAGCGTACTGTCACAGTTGCCTCATTGATGGGTAAGTGTGACAGTTTTCCACCTCAATTAGTTTTAATTACCTCAAATTAAAAAATGCTAGTTGTAGATAATAAAATGCTTGACCAAACATACAACCACTTAATAATTGATGTTATGAAACTGAATTCTCTATATTAAACCTTTATAGAGTAGAAGTATTTAAATGTCGATTATAGTTTTAAATAATTTTTGTCACAATTGCCCCAGGTGACCTTATATTAACTAATTTTATATTTCCGACGTTTCGAGCACTTTACAGCACTCATGGTGTCATGGGTTGCCAGATGGTCGACAAAACTCAAAAACTCTAGACAAACAGCATGTAAAAGTTGAGTTAGTAATTAGACTGAACTTTGTAGTAAATTGTTTGAATTTAAAATATTTTCTGAATACTACTAAAGGATCCAAATTGGGGGACTCTAGTAAATTTCAATGCCAAATACTTGTAGTAACCTAAAAATTTAGTGTACTTAAATTAGTTTTGTTTAATGTATTTTTGTAGCCTTTTAATTAAAAATATATAATAATCAGTAAATTGTAATTAAAATAGTATCCAAATTAATATTTGTGCCCTCGTTTAATACTGTTATTATGTATGTATATGTATATGTATGTATGTATTTATGTATATATATGTGTATGTATATATATGTATATATATATGTATGTATGTATGTGTATCTGTGTATGTATGTATGTATGTATATATTAGTGTCTCTTTTTAATTTTTTATCTATTTTATATAATAACAATAACACCAAAGTATATTTGCATTTATAGATTCATATATGTATGTTTGTAAGTGTAATTATGTATGTCTATTGTACGTATATACATCTGTACTTGTATATATATGTACGTCATGATGGTAATATTATTACTTCAATTAATTTGTTACTGTTTAGTAATAGTTCTTACCGATTTTCTTTTGTAGTGTATTAGATTTTCAGTGTTATGTTTGGTTATCTACTTTGGGGATAACTATAATTGGCTTTTTCATGTTTAATTATTTAAGTAATTTTGTTTAATGTATTAAAGCTGTTGTATCCTGAATAAATAAATAAATAAAAATATTTTTAATTTTTATTTCTTCCGACAGCAATTCCGAAATCCCGACGTTTTTAAAATTTGTCCAGTTATTTCGGTCTTACGATCTGGCAAACCTATCACGGGGGAATATAAAATAAGGTAATATACGGGATAAAACCCGTAAAAACTAGTTTTATTTAAATACAAATTTAATCTAATCGCGTAAATATAAGAAATCATTTAGACTATGGGTAGGAGTATCTTTGTAATAACTACAGAAAATATAAAAAGCTTCGGTCAATCCGCACTGCCAAGTGTGGCAAATGTGGTAAAATACCCCCTATGAGGTAATCTATGGGGGAGGCCTACGTTCAGTTATAGATTTTGATAGTCTGTAATGGACGGAATGGGATGGGATACATATGTAACGTAAACATATATTTCTGCCTTAAATATTAGTATAGATAGGTCGAAGTGAATATCACATTTATTTTGAGTATTAAGTAGAAAAACTCCTATTTGCGTAATATTATTACATTTACAATTCGCGCAAAACAGTCAATTACACAATTTAAAAATGTTTAAGTACGCAACCCGGGTCAAACGACCGAATAGTTCATGATTGACACACGTCTACGTCACGCCTTACACAGGTCTCAGTAGGTCTTTGGGTTCAACTAATATGAAATTTCAGGTGCCTAATCAAACCTCAAAAAAAAGCAAACCTCAGACAAGTACATACGTAACTAAGTTATTACCTACTCTAAGAAATAAATCTAATTTGATCTCAACAGTATTTCGACATTAAGCTTGCATACATGAATGATGATGATACAACGTAACACATATTGGGGCAAAGCACAACGCGTTCGTGAGTACATATCATTACGACTTTATTATAAGATGTTGCAAAAGATTTACGGTCGGAGACGCCCTCGAGGCGCCTGTGACGTAATACGTCCTGTCGTTCTGTCTCGAGATAAACCTTGACTTTCGAACGAATTTCGCCTCCCCTCAGCAATCTACGTCAGAGCGCGAGATTTGGGAGAAAAGGGATAATAGCTTTACTCTGTTATGCCATTGTTGGGTAATTTTAAACGATCACAATCACTATAAAATATTGTTTTGTAAATTATGGTATATAAAAATAAATAATTTTTTTTAAATATTTTAGTACGAATAAAAAATATTGACATATTTTCTACCAGTTAAGCTTTGGTGGTGCGGTAGGTACTATAAAAAGGCAGGCAACAAAGAGTAAAGGAATAAACACAAACATACCTTTCTATCCTCTTATATATAAAAATCAATCACTGTCCCTTAGTCGCGCTAAAGTTCGAAAACGGCTCGAACAATTTTGATGATTTTTTGAGTGGGTCCCTGAATATTTTATAAATTCAGTCGGACCCGGTAGGTGGCGCTGTTGTAGAGATCCAGAAATCACCCGTTCAACGGATCGATAGTAGAAAATATAAATAATAATAATATAAACACGACTTTAGGCACTGTTTTACTATTTGGTAGTTTTACATTAAGTTCTACTGCGGATCTGCGAATATCCTTATTTCGAATTATAGCACATAGAGAAACTCTAAACGACTGACCGACTTAGAGCACACAGATATAACCCATTTTTAATTTATTACAATTGCGTAACAAAACCATTTTCAATATAGTGATAGTTTCATACGGGAAACTAGGATATTGGATCAAAATGGCGGTGGCGTCGCTACGTCTACGGGACGTGACATGTTTTTTTAGTGTAGAATTTGGGTAAAGGAACTTGAGCGCCAAGGTTTTTATTTTATGTTATAACCATATGTTTTCTTAATTCTATTATAATAGTAGATAACTTGATGTCATCGTAATGAGTAAGCATATTAGAATTATCAGACGTACGAAAAAGTCTAAAAAATAATAAATTTAAATCCGAAGAATAATAAACTGTTTTGTAAAACCTCGTTCAATTTTATGAGCGGTGCGGGACCCGATAACTTGATTTTGGTCCCTTGGGCGAGGTAAAATCTTCGGGCGGAACGTAACTGACGTAGGTACATATTATTGCGGCCTGGAAAAAATAACTGAATCTGGTCACTAAATCGATTGTTTGAAAAAACTTATCTGACCTTTGATTTTCTTTATAAACTCAAAATTGTTAGTGAAATAATAGTTACAAAACCAAACTTCCTAAAAGGCTGTAAAACATTCAGAACAATTTCTCAACATATAAAACCAAGAACTTTTAACAAAGAAGCTGTTCGGGCATATTTTAAATTTTAACTTTAATTTTAAACTTAGTAATTGAAGTTTTGAGGATTTGATATTATGGCTTCTTTTGCTGAGTTCTATTTTTCTTATTAACTACTTAACCATTATTTTTATTATTTCCACTAATTTTTAGATCAGAAATCATACACACATTTTCATTATCTTTCTAATTATATAGACAATTTTTTATGTTAGTTCAACGTAAAAACATACTAGCAGACAAAAACAATTTAAGAAAATTTCAAGCTGAACGTTGGAAAATTACACTCACGTGGTAGAAGCAGGCTGTATCTACCATGTATACCCATCAGGTATACTTACATATCGAGTTGGCTCAACTGAGGAAGGAGTAAGTTCTCACAGGATACCAGCATGAATGCTGTTTTATTCCGTATGGTGAGTATAAAGAACTGGAGACCATTTTTGTATATAACGAGGCATTTTATCTTAGTATAGGCCTCAGGGGTGACAACGCATTTGCATTTTAATTCTTAAGCGATGTCAGGTGGACTGTGTGCTTGTTTGTCACCCTTACTTACGTAAAAAATCTACATTATCAGATGAATGTACTTCATTGCCATCCTTATTAAAGTATTAAAGAAGCGATTTCTGCAAAAATCTTTCCTATGTGACAGCGAAAGAACATTCACTAATCTATTTCATCTGGGTTGAGTAAAAGTCAAGGAAAAACATGGCTTTGAAAACGCGTTTGAATAGATTTTTCTTATTCAATCGAATAACATTTAAAATCAGTAGGTATCCATGCATATATTTGTAACTTTTTTAAGAAGTATCTTTACTGTGTCAAATCTGCAAATATTATATTATTCACAAAGCCCGCCCAAGTACAAAGTATTGCAGGTATTATAAGATGAAAGACATCTACAGGAAAAATTTGTGATTTGTGACTTAGATATTTGAGTCGATGCCGGCCTTAAGTATTACAAAACCACTCGTAGCTAAACAAATAATCACGTCTCACGATTATCATTTTTTTTTCACAACATTTTTATAGAATAAGGGTAACAAACGAGGACACAGTTAAACTGAGTAAAATAAGTAGAGTAAGTAAGGATGCTGTGGCCCATAGAAATTTATATTTATCCTCGATTAAGAATCAGAATGCAGACGCGCTATTACACCACGCTGCAGCTATATTATGGTTGTAGCACCAATGGGTCGGCTCGACCGGGGAAGGACCAAGCTCTCACAGAATACCAGCGTGAAATAGCAGCTTAATACTGCTGTGTTTCGTATGGCGAGTGTGGACCGGAGACCTTTTTTACAGGAACCGAAGCATTTCATCTTTTAGTCCTTAGAATTGACAACGCATCTGCATTTTTTATAGGATAAGGGTGGTAAAGGGCACACAGTACACTGATGGTGACTAGTTGCTGTAGTCCTTAGACATCTACATCTATCCTCGATTACGAATCGAAATGAAATCAAAAACACAAAAACTCTCCGATCACACCCTTAATCTCATGGCTGTTAGACGGGAGATGAGGCTGCAATCGTCAACAGATTCGACAGCATACAGGCAACTGAACAGACAGATCTCCAAATGCATGCGGCGAGACTTACGCAACTTTAATACTGCTCGTATTAAAGAAGCGATCGAGCGGAACCAGGGCTCCAAAGTCTTTGCCAGAGATCTGTCTGCCAGAAAGAGCCAACTGTCAAGGCGTTGTCACCCGTGAGGACTAAGATGGAATGCCTCCTTTCCATTAAGAAGAGTCCGCGGTTTTTTTAACTCACCATACGAAACACAGCAGCATTACGCTGCTATTTTACGTTGGTATTCTGTGAGAGCGTGGTACTTCCCCGGTCGAGCCGACTCATTGGTGCTACTACTATAATACTAATATAGCTGCAGCGTGGCTCTGCATTTTGCTTCTTAATCTAGAGTAGATGTAGATGTCTGTGGATCAGAACATCCACTTACCATCAGGTGGACTGTATGCTCGTTTGTCACCGTTATTCTTTAAAAAATATTAAAAGGTAATTTTTTTAAATTTAATATACCATGTTTTTACAACGGACTAAAAAGTATAAACTTTTTTCTTAATATTATTACGCTGTAATCCCATTCTGAGCTATAGCCAAAATTTCAAGTTCCTAGCTGATCGGTAAGTTACTCGTAGTAGTTAAAATCAATAACTAAATCAACCCGAACACTGATACAGGAAAGCGAGTCAATTATAACGTGGTGAAAACGCACTGGATGAAATTGGGTGATGAAACCCTTACGTCCCACAAGTTTGTGGTATTCATTAATTTAACCTATGTTTCATTTAATTAACCGTGTTTATTTTATACGTTTAAACACGTTTTAATTGCCTTGGTACATTTTAACAAATTTTCCTTGATACGTTTTAATTACATAAGTATGATCAAACGTTTCAAGTCGACTTGGTAAATTTACAAGTACGCTATAAGCTCTAATTATGGTAAAGTATACAAGGAAAATTTTATCGAGTTGTGTAAGAGCAATTTCTACGAACGTTTAAGTTTTATAGAGACCGCTCAGTTTAGTGGTTAGTGCAACTATTTGGTCATGGGTTCTATTCCGAATCTTTTCCTTTATAATTTTCGAAACGAATGAGATATGAGGCAATCTATGGTGGACAAGCCACCAGTCCACCACTGATTACCTCATTAGGAAGGATTTGGAGTTAGATCCCACGCTTGGCAGGCATATTGGCAATCGCCTACTAATTAATTTGAGATGTTTTCAGGAAGATACTAATAGCAATCTCTTGTTTCAGTGTTTTTTTTATTGAATAGGGTTGACAAGCGAGCACACAGTCCACTTGATGGTAAGTGAATGCCGCGACCCATACACATCTACAGTTATCTTCAATAAAGAACCAAAATGCAGATGCGTTGGCACCCCTGAACATTGAGATCGAATTCCTTGTTTCCAGTATAAATAGTCTCCGGTTCTCTACACTCACCATACGAAACACAGCAGCATTAAAGCTGCTATTTTACGCTGGTATTCTGTGAGAGCGTGGTCCTGCCCCGGTCGAACCGACTAATTCGTACTGCAACCACAATAAAGCCACAGTGTGAAGGAAAAGGGGAGATCACCCGACGGTAAGGTATTCATCCCAAGAAGCGGCCAACGCACCGAGAGGTGGCTCGGAGCTATTCCACTATTCTATATATACTGTTTTTACTTCGGAACTTTGATAGCGTGATTTAGGCTTTGATTCGTTTCGCTTGTGACGCGACTACAGCGCCACCACAATACGATAAGCTACGAGATTTTATTACGAGACTTACCGATTTTAATTGTTTAGTGAAATATTAATTACATTTCCTATTAAGGAGTCCTTATTGTACGTGCTGGAGCCAAGCTGTAGCCATATTTGATGGTTGTAGCACGAATGGGTCGATTCGACCTGGGTGGGTCCACGCTCTCGCAGAATACCAGCGTAAAATAGCAGTTCAATGCCGCTATGTTTCGTATGGTGTGTGTAGAGAACCGGAGACCCTTTTTACTAGAAACGAGGCATCCCATCTTAGTCGTCAAGGGTGTGAACGCATCTGAATTTTGATTCTTAATCGAGGATAGATGTAGATGCTTATGGGCCACAGCATCCGCTTACCATCGGGTGGACTGTGTGCTCGTTTGTCACTCATAATTCTGTATAAAAAATGAAGCTTTTTTTCAGCAATCATTTTATTATAGCTCTTATTTTATGAACAAGCGACCCGGTATGCAAAAAATCTAAGGATGGGATGGCCAGTTAAGACAGGGTACAGTTTCGTTCCTTAACTATGTACTCACTGCTAAATATTAATATTAGAACAATGATTTATTATTAAATGTATTGATTAATACTTGATTGCTATCACCTTAAATATAAGGGTTACAAAGGGTAGAATAATGCCTTGTGGCTTTTCCTCCCAGTCACCCCTTGCGCAGCGAAGTATAGGTAGGCGCAGAAGGAAAATTATGTATGTATGAAAGTCACAGTAACATTCATTTCTGACAACGCAATATACGCAACTGCGATTTTAATGGAAGTTCATTGATGCGTCTGTTAAGAAAAAGGGGTTTATTTTTCACAGAGGCATCAATGAAAAATAAAAGGCAGTGAAAATACAATACGAGAATACCCCGAACACGATAAACATATATTTTATTTTACTTCCCCAAATATTTTTTGAGTTAAAGCTTGTAAATTCAAATTGACATCTTAACAAGCACACCATTTTCAGCAGATTATAATAGATTAGCATATAAAAAAATTCCGTGTCACGATGTTCGTTTTCGTTAATCTCCGAAATCGGTCAACCGATTTTAATGAAATTTTGTAAAGTATTGGTTGGCCCAACTTTAATCGGATAGTTTTAGTCGCAATAAGTGACCCACAATATTTTATTCGTTGAAATGAGCAGAACAACGTCCGCTTGGTCAGTTATACGTGTAATAAATGAAAAAAAGGTATTTTTTTGCATGTTTACTATAGAATATATATGTTAAACAGAATGCACTCGTTATAATCTTTCATTTGATACCAAATACGATATTTTAAAACTATTTTTTGTTAGCACTTTATGTTTATTTAATTAACATAAGCCAGTGCCTGGCTACAACCACACCTGGTGGTAAACGGTGATGAGCCTCCAGGTGGTAAATCACACTAAGTGTTATAAAAGCTTAGTTTTCTTTTTTTATTTATAGGATCGTAAGGCTCATCAGATGGTAAGTGATTACATACATATACCTTACTAGATGCAGTAACGACCGGGTAAGATATGCAAGAAGTCGATAAACGCAGGTTGTTCAGGACTGTGCTTTGAGGAATCCCTTGGCGGAGGCTTAAGCAGTGGACTTGTGAAGGGCTGTAACGATGATGATGATTATGATTTAAACTTCAATTTTGTTGTAAGAATATTTAGTAACGGCCTTAAAATAAAACAAGCATTTTTCAAATGAAGGCGGGTCAAACAGGTTTCAAGCCTTTGTTGTAAAGAAAAATAAAATGAAAATCTTATAACTCTCCTACAATATGCAAACTAAAGGCTCCGAGGCGAATACTTGGAAGTCCGAGTTATAAATAAATCCTTTGAAAATACTCTTCTACTGAAATATTTGTATTTTTCTATAAGAAGTTCTTTAAATATCTTTGCTTTGAAGATTTTATATAAATGTTAGCTCATGTACATAATGTACCACTAATATTTATTAACTGGCAACCGCCCTGGTTTCGCTTAGGTAATGTGACATTATTTAGGTTTAACATAAATCAAAGACCATCTATATTTAAAAAAAAACGTTATTGTAAAGTTTTCGGATAAATTACTCACTCCTATAGCAAATATCGCTCCTGGCATTGTTTTCTATATATTTTCGTGAAGTTTTATTACAACCGGTTCAAGTATTCAAAGATTAGTCCAGACAGTCATTTAGACGGACCGACAAAAATTAAAAAAAATCTTATTCATTTCTTAATGACATGCAAACACAAAACAAACAGCTCAGCTCAATATTCTTCGAGACTGGATTTTGATGTTAAAGACGAATTATATGAATTAACTGTCTCGTTGGTCTAGTGGTTGTATTAGTGTGACTGCTGATCATGAAGCCCTGGGTTCGAATCCCGGGTCGGGCCAAAAAGTAATTATCGAGTTTTTCCGTCAAAAAATTGTCAGTAGCCCGGAGTCAAAAATCAGGCGATGTCTCACCCCTGTGCCTCGGAAAGCACGTAAAGCCGTTGGTCCTGTGCCTGATCTCTCTCCGGTCGTGTCGGTTTACCGTCCCATCGGATTATGAGAGTAAGGGAATAGAGGGTGCACCTGTGTTTGCGCATACACTTAGGCACTATAATCCTGAACCGATGGCTAGTCTGGAGCTAATCCTCCAGGAATTCGGTCTGGGGGACATTATTAATATTATATAAATAGATTATTCTTCGCGAATATTCTGAATTATCAATGTTGTATCTATCACGTTAACTCTACGGTTAACGTGATAGATACCACTAATCTATATCATTCAGTGTTTTTTTTAAACTGAAATGACAAATGAACTGAGAATCCACCTGATGGTAAGTGGCTAATGTAGTTTATATACATTTACAGCCAACTACAAACAATGAAGGCTGATGCATTGTCGCTCTTAATATCCTATAATGTAATATATGCATTATTGAAGACAGAAGTAGCTAAGAGTGAGTAGTGAGGTACCTACACTGACGGTCTTCTAAGCCGAATAGGACTCCCAGGACTATCACCTAGTATATGGTTAGGAGAGGCGACAGAGGGAAACTGAAATAGAAGATAGGCTGAAGCATCTTTTGACAACAACTAAAAGTACTTTATAAAGAACTGGTTACTGAACCGGCCTGCCAAGCATGGCAAATATGGAAAATTCACGTATGAGGCAATCTATAGAGGGTCTATGTTCTATGACTTTCGATAGAATTTGATAAAAATAAATGAACATCGATATCGATGAACGTCGATATGTTTTAATCAACTACCTTTTTAATCGTGATGGTACTCTGTACGGGGAGAAATGTCGAAAGAAAATCGCAGGTTACCCTTTCGTAATTTTATATTTTAAAATTATTTATCAATATTAAAAAGGATTGGAAAGGTTGATTGTCTATAAATGATCCTATTCCTCATATATTTTGTTCGTCATCATTTATAAAATTAAAACTAATCCATATTTTTAGACCGTCTACAAATTGGTGACGGGGAACGAATCCAGTGGTAAAATTAAAAAATGACATTCAATAAGTATTACATATAATCTATATTGAATAAAAAATGACTCTATTCTATTCTATTCTAATCAGTAGATAAGCAGCGTCTTCTTGATAACGAATACAAACCGCGGATGCCAACTCGCTTGCCAAGCTTGGCAGCTATGAAAAACATCTCCTCTATGAGGGAGGCCTGTGTTCACCAGTGGACTTTAATAAGTTGTAACTATATTAGTTACTTTTAGATAATTATAACAAAAGATAAATAAATTATTATATAAATATTCCCCCTTACACCCTGTTTTCCCATAAACACCCAATCTTACAAGAAATGCTTACCAGCCATACCATTTACCATCGATATCGAACGGTGAACTTGATGAACTATCCACTTTTTTATAGGATAGGGGTAACAGCACACAAGGACGCAGTCCACCTGATGGTAAGTGGTTACTGCGGCCCATAGACATATATATATATATATATATATTTATATTTTCCTTGATTACGAATCAAAATTCAAATGCGTTGTCACCCCTGCGAACTAAGATGGAACGCTTCGATTCCAGTAAAAAGGGTCTCCGGATCTCTAGACTCACCATACGAAACACAGCGGTGTTACGCGCTATTTTACGCTGGTATTCTATGAGAGCGTGGTTCTTCCCCGGTCGAGCTGACCCATTCGTGCTACAAATATACCAGTAATATAGCCGCAGCATGGCTCTACCACGTCATCGCCACTTACCATCTCCCGAGGATCAAACTCAGAGCCTAGTACTCAAAATTAATTCAGTATATTTTTTTATCAATAAAGAGTTTATTAGACCTAAGTAACAGCGCTTATAAGCTACTTAAACAATGCTTAATCGCAATTAATTTTTAAGTAGGTACTGTCTTAAGGCACATGACCGCTTTAGAGTCATTATAGTGAGAGCTTTCTGCATAATAATTACATCCTTGCTAGATAGACCGCAATTTTATATTCTAATAACTCCCATAATATATCTCGATAAAGCAAATTGTTAATCAGATCCTTTTTTATAGAATAAGGGTCATAAACGAGCACACAGTCCACCTGATGGTACATGGATGCTGTGGCTCATAGTCATCTACATTTAATCTCGATTAAGAATCAAAACGCAGATGCGTTGTCACCCCTGAGGTTAGTCCATCGATGGAATGCCTCGTTTCCACTAAAAATGGGTATCCGGATCTATACACTCACCACAAGAAACACAACAGTATTAAGCTGTTATTTTATGCTGGTATTCTGTGATGGCGTAGTCTTTCCCCGGTCGAGCTGACCCATTCGTGCTACAACCATAATATAGCTATAGCGTGGTGTAATAGCGCATCTGCATGTTGATGAATCGAGATAAATGTAAATATCTATGGTCCACAGCATCCACTTACCAAATTTCAAGTGCCAGATTCAGAGTCCATAATTAGAACATCTTTCTACCGTTCTAAAATTTTTAGGGTACCGTTCCCTAAAAATGTGAGTAATATATTATGACACTCGCAAACTAACGCATCAAAAACTATCATGACCTTTTATAAATAGGCTGTTTTCCGCGACTTAAAACCTGGAATCGTACAATTTTGCAAGAAGCAAGGTCTTCAATGAGATGCCAGTAAGTGGACATTTTGGTTTCTTTCTTTCATTTTAAAATTACATGTTGTACTAACTTCTATTTGGCACACGGACATGTTATTTTATTTCTTCATTTTTTTATTAAACAAGTGATAAGCGAACTTATAATCCACTACCAGGTAAGTGGCTTCTGCACCACATGGACATTTGCAATACAATTTGCAGATTCAGCGTCACCTCTGAGGACTATAATGAAATGCTGGTAATTACAAGCGCTACTATTTAATGGTAAAAATAGGTTACAGGATGGTAGCCCAGATAGACTCCGAGGTAGACAAGGAGTAGAGTATCCCACATTGATAGTAGAAATATCTTTTTTACGTTTTCCTTTATTTTCATATTGTATTTTCATAATGTAATTTCTATTCTTTTCTAAAGAACATTTCAGAAAATTCTCGTAGCTTACAAATAGAATTTATTGTATATACAAGCTCCAAGAATTTTACCGAAATACTCAGGAATACAGATATTGTTTCAGAAACAATACGTTGAAAGAGTCTTTAAATTATACGAAAAGCCTATTACGGACGGCAATATTATTTTCTATTGAACAAGACGATCTTGTCGATGAAAGAGATGTATTGTAGAACGTTAATAATATTTGTTCCTTAATAGAAGAAATAAGTAATGTAATTTCAGTACGGGATAAGATTTCTGTTACACGATCTTAAAGATTTTTTTCTGTGCTACTAAGTTTCTGACAAACGAACCTACAGTCCACCTGATGGTAAGTGGGTATTGCAGTTCACGTTTTTTATAGATTAAGGGTGAAAACGAGCTCACAGTTCACCTGATGGTAAGTGGGTAAACTCAAACCAGTAAACTCCGACCTCTACACTCACCATACGAAACACAGCAACATTAAGCTGCTAATTTACCCCGGTATTCTGTAAGAGCGAAGTTCTTCACCGGTCGAGCCGATCCATTAAGCTACAACCATGATATATAGCTGCAGCGTGGCTCTACCACGTATAGGGTTGGGCGTTGCGATGTCGAGCCGTTTACAAATACCGATTTGTGTTCTGCGACGATGAAAACGTTTTACGTCCTGGGTTCAAACAGCCTTCATTACACAAACCAGACTTCGAATTACTTGATGCGAATTTTTATCTTATGCCTATGAAAATACAGTTGAGAACGCAATGATTCAACTATCTATGTTACTCGTCGCGTCGTCGTCCTTAAAGTTCCGCATTTGTTTACAAACGTTAGTATAAAGTCGAAAATCGTTGATAGTTGTAAGAAACTGCAACCATTTCACTCGACGAAAACGCAATTCTATTCTATGTTAGATAAGTTTCGCTCTTTAAGCCGTGTTCAAACCAGTTGCACCGACGACCATTTTTTGCAACCGTTTTCGCCGTCGGGAAAACACCACTAACTACGTATCACCTGCAACCAACTTCAAATAATATTGCTACAGATGCGTTATCACCTCTGAGGACTAAGGTGGAATACCTCACAGTCTGTAAATATTATGGTTCTCTTTATTCTTCGGACTGGAACACAGTAGAGCACGAACTGTTATATTGCGCCAGAGATTGGTAAGAGAATTATTCCCACCCAGATGGATGCCTAGGCACAAGAGAAGTCGCACCTGAGACTCTATTACTAGGTATTCCACCTTATTAACAGAAAAAGTCTCTTCGTACTCAAGGTAGAGAACACATTTGCGTTTTGATGTGAAATGTCTATAGCTGCTGGTCATCTTTCTATAGTTAAAATATGTAAAATATGTAATACCTTTGTAAAATTATGTCGAACACTTTTGTAACATATTTCAGTTAACATTACACAGTTATTGTTATTGTCACAGTAATGCCGCCAGAGGCAGCATCGAATACAACTATTACAGAAGTCACTGATTAAAAGAGTTGAATTGTTTCAATTTAAAAGAAAGTTGTTGAATTTGAAATTTTTGTATTTAATGAATATAAATGATTATTAATTAAATAGTCATATTTTTCTTGAAAAAATCCTTGTTATTTTATTTTTCGTTATGCCATATTTATTACCTGTCGTAAACTATCCATTTATACACATTACCTGCACAAAATAATTTTGAAGTTTCACATCTGTCAGGCGTCCAGCGACGGCTCACAATTTTTTTGATTTAGGATATATGTCAACCACAGCATCCACTTACCACTTTCTCACACTTACTTCTGTAATTAGTTAGCAGGTTTTTTTCGAACCAGTATTAATTAACCTAGCCTTAATTTAGTTTTAGAAAATATAACATTAGTTGCGGTTGATAACAAAAAAATACGGTGTACTAGAAAATTGTAAGCTTTCATAACTTTAAACACTTATGACAAGTTCCTTTGAATATTTTAGGACGTATGAAAATATATAAGTCAAAAACAATTTTAAAATTAAATATATTCGGAACTAATAGGTAACCTATTGGCGGGAACTTGATCGTCGCGGATTTTACTCCTGTTTCGTCGCTTGAATAATGGTTTGAAGTGGATTTTGATTCGTAAAAGTGATGCGGTTTTGTGAATTGTGTGTCTACTTGTATGAACTATTAGAGAAAACGACGAAACAAGTGCTTTGATGTTGATATAAGCCTCAAGTTATTTTGATCGCTTGGGCGCCTTATTAACATGAGGGGTTGTCGTCATCAACTGTCCGCTGGGTTGAGCTGTCTTCAAAATCTCCTAAAAAGTTCGCAATGTGTCGCATCAGCATATTGTGAAGAAGAAATATATAAAAATGAATAATCCGAAAGAAATTATAGGCTCAGAAGGGCTAGAACCCAGAGCCGTAAAGCCAGTTAAATAAATAAAAATAAAAATTTCTGAGCTCTTGACACATCACTCTCTGACCTTTCTCTTCTTAGCCCTAATGCTAAATAGGGCGCGTATTTGAAGCTGATTGAGTTTGAACGAACTGAGTGCTATAACCTTCCTCTACTCCCAAAACGTAAAGCATTATTACTCTCAAATATTAAAACAAATATTTGACGGTATCGAGGCAGCGTTTCACATATGTCTGTACTAATTGGAGACTTAGATTCCTAAGAAATGTGCTTGTTGTAATTTTTTATATCTCCAGCTCTATATAGAAAAATCTAAGCGTTCATCTACATCACTTTTTGCAGTTGTCCTATTATGACTGTAATGAACTCCCCCCCCCACCCCACCCATAAATGGCTAACCCCAACGGTAAGACGAGGGTCCTTCAGGCAAATCTTCACAATGCAGTAGCTGCTTCTTCCGTGGTGGAGGTTTGCTTTGCAGAGGACAACACTGACCTCGCCCTCATACAAGAGCCTTGGGTGGCCAACGGTCAAGTTCTGGGACTGTCGATAGCCGATAAGATTCAAGTCAACACTAGCGGTTGTAGAGCCAGAGCTTGTATAATTTACAATAAAAATATTGAATTTTTAGCTGTTCCAAAGTACTGCAACGATAACCTGGTTACAGCATTCATAAATGTCAAGGAATACACAGGGGCCAGAGTAATCATTTCCTCAGCCTATCTTCCCGGAGAGAACTCAGATTCTACCATCGAGTTAGAGCGAATGGCAGAGATTACACGAAAACACAACAAGTCACATAAGACTTCTGCCTTGAATTATTTCAGAGCCCTATGAAGACCTTGTAATGAGGAATGGTATAGGGATACAAAGATAATAAGGGGAAATCTGATGCAGCGGGCTGTTGACTCCTACAAACCATACAAGATAAGCGGGGAGGATGGAATAATGCCCATCCAACTACAGAGGGGTATCGATATACTTCTTCCCTATCTGGTGAAAATCTTCAGAGCAAGTTTTGCAAGAGGATGTATTCCAGAAAAATGGACAATTGTCAAAGTTCTATTTATACCTAAGGCTGGTTAGAAAGGACTACCCTACTACAAAACTACCAAAGTCCTTTAGACCTATAAGCCTATCCTTCCTTTCTTCTTAAGACACTGGAAAAGGTTATAGATAATATAATATATAAGGGTGCAGCTCCAGCTATGAGCCCCATACATTACAACCAGCATGCTAACCGCAGAGACAAATTGACGGAAACAGCCTTGATCAGTGTCAAAAAAGCACTGGAGGATAAAGAAATAGCTCTTTGTGCTTTTCTAGATATTGAGGGCGCCTTCGACAATAGTCCCACATCACTGCTGATTGGGGGCCTGACATCTAAAAACGTTGAGCCCACCACCATCAGGTGGGTTAAGTCGATGCTCCCAAATAGAAAGGCAAAAATAGCGCTGTTTCAAACTTCAATTGAGGTTGCAGCTACAAGAGGTTGCCCACAAGATGGCTTACGCATTAACACTGTGATTACGCATACACTTACGCATTAACAATTGTGGTCATTGCATTTGCCAAAATACTTTATCGTTAATCATACAAAGATCGTAAATCATATAAAGATCATAAATAACTGTAATAGTGTAATAGTGAGGCCGATTCTTACCTACGCCTCCACTGTCTGGTGCAACAAAGCCAATCAAAAGATGACTGCGGACAGACTAGATAGTCTACAAAGGACTGCCTGCTTGATGGCAACTGGAGTAATGCGATCATCGCCTGGAGCGGCTCTGCATCTGCATCTGCATAGAGAGTGCATTAAGCACTTCTATGCCTAACGCTCCTTGATCTTTATCTAGACAAGGAGGCGAGGGCTAGTTTGTATAGTATCAACGCCCAGGGCGGTTTGAGCTTGCTCTACTACAGATTGAGATCCATGCTCGACTCAATTAAGGAAACCGTTCTTATGTATGATCTCAGATATCATGCGTCTACTATACACTTTTGATAAAAAGTTTATAGTGGAACTACCCTCCAGAGAAAACTGGCTGAATGGCCAGTTGGTCTGTGAGGTGTGGAGTGGAATTTATGGTGAACGCCCCAAATTCAAACTTAGATAGATTCACCTCTATCTTCTAGGTAGAAATTTTCATCATACTTTAGTGTGCAGAAATCAATCTACAACACTACGTCAACCATATAATTTATATATACTCTTATAGTTAAGCAGCACTGCTAGCGCTGAGGTCAAATTTAGTGAACTCGAAGCTAGTTGGAGATTGCGTGAACCATTTAAACGCCCTGGGATGTAACAACAGGGTCGTATTAAGATGGGTTGCGAGTCACGCAAGTATTGTAGGCAATAAATTTACCGACAAATTCGCACGAGAGGGCTAAAAGTGTACACAATTTGGACCTGAGCCATTTTGTGGCACCTCAAAAAACCTAGCCTGATTGACCCTTGAAGCTCTTTATCACATGAAATTACTTAAGATCTGGTCTAATACACCAGGCTTAAAACATTCTAAAACCTTAATCCGATATTATGACCGCAAATTCGCTTCAGATGCCCTAGGATTAAGTAAAAACAAAAATAAATTGGCAAACTGGCGAGAGCCCTAGCTGGATGCTGTTGTCTTAAAAAGCACATATTCATCCTGGGACTAAGCAACTCAAAGATATGTCGGTTCTGTTCAATAACGGAAGAAACGCCTCTGCATAATGTCTTATGGAATTTTACTATGGGGTAATGCGACTGACAGTGAAGTCATATTCGTTTTGCAAAAGAGGGCGGCACGGGCAATTTATAACTTAAATTGTAAAGAGTCGCTTAGATAAAAATTTAAGGAAATAAACATATTAACTTTGGCATCGGAGTATACTTATGAAAATGTAATGAATTGTATGTACATAAAACATAAATAGCTTTAATAAGAATACAATACAATACAATACAATACTCTTTATTGCACACAAAATAATACAAAGAACAACAAACTAAAAATTGATAAATTTATGTACAATTAGGTGGCCTTATCGCTAAACAGCGATCTCTTCCAGGCAAACCTTGGTGAAGGAGATCTTTTACATACAAAAATATAGAAGTGTGCATAAATAGTAGATAAAAATCATTCATAACACATAACATATATATACATACATAATCATACACATATATACATACATATATATATATATATATATATATACATACATATTTATACATATACATATTTATAAATATTTTTGTAACACATTATAGCTACATATTATATACATACCATATATACACAAACCTTATCAAGTATAGTAGATATGATAATGAAATATATTAAGTAGAACACATATTTAAATAAAAATTTTTAACCAGTTTTTTGAAAGACTCAATGCTTTGGGCTTTCTTAATTGTTAAAGGAATCGAGTTCCATAATTTAATTGCTTTGACACAAAAGGAAGAATTAAAAAATTTTGAATTGTGTAATACCAGTTACTAGATTCCACAGAATTAGTAATTCATTTGGGGGGGGGGGGGCAATGTATACGCTTTTACAACAAAATCCCAGAAAATGTACAAAATTTATCATTAAACAAGCTTAAATGTTTTATTACAGAATTTTTTTACAAAAAGGTAATTTTAATATAAACGAATTCATAATTGAAAATAACCCCTGGGAATGAGATGACCACCACTATTCTTGTTCTATAAAAATTCATACAAAAATTGTGCAAAATAAATTCATTGTAAATTGAAATACGTTTAAAAAAAAGTCCCGCTGGATTTCTTGCATGTTCTTCCCAGGACAGAGGTTGTTTTGCGAACCAGTGTTAAATAAAAAATGACGTTCAATAAGTATTACAATAATAAATATTGAATAAAAATCATTCAATCATGAAAATGTGATATTTTTATCGAACGCATACAGCGAAGTAGGGAAATCTCTTGGCCAAATATTTTGGTGGAATTTCAGCCTTATTCCTTCGCAAACCGCGTCTATATACCAAAAATTCGAACCTGTTGTTTGACAATAGTTACAGCCTATATACGTCCTAATGCTGGGCACATACATGCCTCCCCTCTCATTTCTGAGATGGTTTTAGGACAAGAAAGTGTCCGCCGCGCTGCCCCAATATGCATGTTGGCGGACTCTTCACATGTCTTCATATTTTTTTATTTCTCAGACATGTAGGTTCCCTCGCGATGTTTTTCTTCACCGTCGAGTACGTGGTAAATCAACACATAAAAATGCAAATAACAATTACGTTGGTGCCGTCGAGGATCGAACCCGGGTTGCTCGCGTACTGTGGAATTTACAACGAGTGTCAATCATCTGATCTAACACTTTTATGACATAAAGTTACAGCCTATATACGTCCCACTGCTGGGCTCAGGCCTCCCCTCATTTCTGAGAGGGTTTAGGGTAAGGAAGTGTCCGCCGCGCTGCCCAAATGCGTGTTGACGAACTTCACATGTCTTCGAAATATTTTTTTTCTTATTCCTCAGACATGCAGGTTTCGTCACGATGTTTTCCTTCACCGCCGAGCACGTGGTAAATCAGCACTTAAAATTGCAATTAACAATTTCATTGGTGCCGGCGGGGATCGAACCCGGGTTACTCGCGTTCTGTTATATTTACAGCGAGCGTTAACCACTGCGCTACCACGGCTCTTTTTTGACATTGTAGCTCTAAAAATGTCAGGCTTTTATATAGTATGGTATACATATAAAATATAGTAGATATTTTATGTAGGAGAGATGAAATCTCTGAGATAGATTGATCGACATTGAGAGAAGATACATAATTAACTACAGTAGACCACATTAAACGATCCACAGTAGTTAATTACGTTTGTAACCAAATATCAAGACTTTTCATAGCAATCAGGTTTTATTGTAAGGACTTTTTAATTTTCCATTTGGTAACCCTAGTCATGAGTGAACCCAACAGATAATTACTCGTAAACTAATGAGCGTTTACACATCTCTATGTGTCACGGGCAGCTAAATACGGAAGGTACATGCGAGAACATGTACAGAACACAAGGTTAATTTGTCGCTGAAACTAATTTAAATAATAAACACGTGGATAATATGTTGTGGTTCTAGTGTTAAAAGCAGAAATTATTTTCAATAAGCAGTACGTGTAATGTATATTATATAATTTTTTTTTCTGATTTCTAATATTTACGCGATTACTACACAATAAATAAAAATAATCTACGGATTTTTTGCGTTAAAATTTTTAATTCCCGACGTTTCAGGTGTTTTACAGCAGCCATGGTCCTGTACATACATGGTCACGGGACTGTGGTGTTTGATGTCCCGATATTTTCAGCTACTTTCAGCTTTTGAATACTAATTTTAATTTTTGGTCTAATCTACGGAGAGCAAGCTAAGTATATACAGTATCTTGAAGTCTTGCAGCCGTTTGGGTTTGGATTTAATTTTATTAATTATGGGATCCCAAGTAGATGCCAACACCCATCCATCTTTTCTATTGAAATTAGGATGTATTCTAATTTTTAATAGCCTCGCGAATCATCCTAGAAGTCGGTGTTCTCTTGCGAGGATTTATGGTCTATTAGATCTGATATAATGGCGACGATCACATGGGTGCTGCAAAGCACCCGAAATGTCAAAAATTTAAAAGTAACCGCAATAAAAATCCGTGAATTAGTTTTATTTTATTTTATTCTATTGTATTATAAAACAAATTACACGGTATTAGTAATAGAACATTCATAAACATAAAATTTATTTCTAGCTCCTCAGAAACATTTGCGACCATAGCTTTATTATCTTTATCATCATTATTTCAGCCTATCATCGTCTACTGCTGAACATAGGGCTCCCCAGTTAATAGGAATCAGAGGGAGGATGTTAGTCACAGTTGTTACATTTAGCAGGCGGGTTGACCTACTGTATCTTTTTATTATTTTGTGTTCATGAAGACGCTGCTGGCTATATCCTAATTCTGTTTCCCTCTGTCGCCTTTTACAACATTCACACGACGATATGGGATAGTCAACTCTTTTACGCGGCCACTACACGGCGTGAGCCTTATTGATTAGCGATTGTGTGCCTCTTATTAAAATAAACTATTAAATAAATAAAATTTAAAAAGAAAAATTAATAACTCACCACAGGCTGCATGTTGGTTGGCGACTGGCCAGCTGTTCTCAATCAGAGGTCGCTATTTATACGCCCAGGATATCGATTTTCCCTAGCACCGTTACGTAACTTACACACGCCGGAAACAAATGTTTGGTTCCTCTGTCAGGACCACTTCTCATAAGATACCTTTGCACATTACTGAAATTGAGGATACTGAGAATCCTTACACAACCAGTCCTTCGATAACAAACTAATTAATTAATTTAGAAAATTCAAATAAATCAATTAATAAAACTATCATAGACTGTTGGCCTCTGGTGATGAAATACGTAGTGGATGGAAGGCAAAAAAATACTAAAGGATCTTTTTAAACACGCACAATTGAGTCAGGATTACGGAATAGAGTGTCCCGGTATACGCAATGGATTTAAAATACGTCTCTGCTCAGTGGCGCCACCAAGCCGACTGGCGGTAAGAGCATGAAGCTCGCGGCTGCACGGCGCTCCACGCACACATAAACAGCATTGTTCATTAATAGTTACTATGTTTACGTTATTAAGGTTCAGATTGACTTGTCATTGAAAAAGATACAATCTAAGCCTACATTTTCGGTAGCATTCTACTTTATTTTAATTGTAATAAGGTTCAAATAATTAAATTTATTAGATAGTTCGATATTGAATAAAAATGTTTCAGCATTGACGGAAAATAGAGACATGGCGTCGTTAATACACTTGTCACAGATAATTGCGAGGGATTTTCATTGTATTGCTAACGCCAGGGGTTTGTTCTTTATTTGTTCCAATTTTATCATGGGTTAATGATCCAACAGAGTAACAAACCTAAGTAACCTAATATCCAAAATTGAAATGAAATTAAATATGTGATATATACAATGCTAATATCTATTATTATTATTACGTAAAACAGTGATAGATAAAAGCAGTGTTAGTTAATAAATTGTGTACTAGCCTTTCTCGTTTAGTGCTCGTAATCGCGATAGCTGATCGTAAAGTTCTGGGTTCACATCCCGGGCCGGGTCAAAATCTGTTATTGGGCTTTTCTGACAAGAAATTCTCAATAGCAGCCCGGAGTCAATAAGTTGGAGGTGTTTGACCTTCGTGCTTAGGAAACCACGTAAAGCCGTTGGCCTCTACGGTCGCGTCGGATTACCGTTCTATCGGGCTATGGTGATGGAATAGAGAGTGCACGTATGCTTGCACATACACTTGGGCACTATAATCCTGTCCTGCGCCGTTGGCTAGTCTCCATTGAGGCGGGCTGCCGTGACCTAAATTCGGTCTGAAAGACATTATTATAGATAGCCCAAACTGAATGGTATATAATAAAGTGGAGCTACGTTGTAGTTATATTATGAATGCAGCACGAATGCGTCGACTTGACCGGGAAATGAATACGCTCGCACAGAGTACCAGAGTAATGCTTCAGTGTTTCGTACGGTGAGTGACAAGAAACGAAGACCCTTTTTTATACGATAAGTGTGACAAACGAGCACACAGTCCACCTGATGGTAAGTGGTAAACAATTCCACGAAAAAGTAGTGCGAGGAAGAAAACTCTTTGTAAATCACACAGTGGCGGACCGCCAAGTATCCAGATGATGTGAATAGTAACGTAACATAACTAGTTCAGTCGCGATGTGCGTCGGTGGAATTTGGCGGCTGCAATTAAGCCAAACAATTCTTCTGAGCACTCCCCGTTGTAAATGCGATAGAAAATACAAAGAAATCCAAAACCTCTTTGCAGTGTTAGTAAATTGGTTTGATCAGAATTAATTCAATCGTCGACGAATCGAGCTGATTTGCGCTTGAACTGGTCAAGTGGAAGGAGCGAAGACAAGAAGATTAATCGAAGATAAATGTAGGCGTCTATGGTTTAAATTATCTACTTACTATCTGTGGACTGTAGAAATGCACAGGGCGGGTGATAGGTGCTCTACAGTAATATATTAGTAGTGATTTTTTGGGTTGAGAGAGAGAGATCACAAGTTAAAGAATTGTAGGTAATCTACCCAATAACAAGAAGAGATCTGCACTCAATCAGATCTGAATAATTTTTTTAAATATTTTTTTATGATTTTCAACAAAGCTTGAAAAAATCCTGCAAGTAAGATTAACATAAGTAATTAACATAAGAAGTAACGTTGCCAGTTCAGAGTTTAAAATAATCGTGTTAAAGAAATTAAGTAGCTTCAATTTCTTGCGCTCTCTTAATTACAAAATTCTTGTTCATCAGCGCTATTACTATGAAAATATCGTGAGATGTGATTATCTTTTATTAAATTATGATCATTAATAGTATTGATAGCCATAACTGTGAGATAAATAAAAATTTTAAGCAAACGCTACGTCTTTGTAACCTCGCAAGCTACGTCATCCGAACCGCTACGGAATGCCTACGTCATAACTTATAAATAGTCGCTACGCATGCTCTACGCTTCTCGTAGCACGGTTGACGTAACCACGTAGCTACGCCAATTGATTTTATACTTGACACTGTTTGGATTTTTCAATTAGTTCCACGGAGTACTCTTAATATATTTTTCACATAATTATTTAAAGAATTTTATTTTAATAACATTAATATTCTCGCGTAAAATTTTTCATAACGGATGAAATTAATTATAATTAAAAATACAATTAACAATTTCCTAGGTGCCAGTGATGCGCTTAGTCCCTGAGATATGATGATGATGGCTTTATAGTAATAATAATAATAATAACCTATGGCGAAAACAAGTTAGTCGATTAAAATCATTCTTCTATACAAAATCCCATACTAGCAATATTCATAAAGCCATCGTAAAGAATGATATTAACTACACTCCACTTAACTTAAGCAATCAGATTGTACAATCTTCAAACTTAAGAAATCAGATCATACAATCAAAGGCTTAAAAGAATCCTCAGTTCAGGCCTAAATGGACGCAACCTCACTAAAGCAATTAACACCTTTGCCATCCCAGTATTAACTTACACGTTTGGAGTAGTTAACTGGTCAGATACTGAACTGGCAAAAATTGAGAGGTCTACTCGCGTCATGCTTACTAAATATCTTATACATCACCCAAAATCAGCCGTGGAGCGGGTAACTCTATCTCGAGCCAATGGCGGTAGAGGACTGATAGATATTCGTAGATTGTGTGCTAAACAGATTCGGAGTCTTCGAAGTTATTTCCTTTCGCAAACGTCCTCTCCCCTGCATCAAGCAGTAATAAAGGCTGATGACCGTCTAACAACGCTCGATCTCCTTCATGCCGACAATTTCCCACCGTTAGAGACTGACACTGAATACAAAGAAACCAAACTCCAGCAATGGGCCTCAAAACCTCTTCACGGTCGATTCGCTAATGAACTGAGTCAACCACATGTCTATATTGAAGCGTCGAACAACTGGCTCGGACATGGTGAGATCTTTGCTGAAACTAACCAGCGGTTAGCTGAAGAATCCTACAGTTAAGGCGACAGCAGCAGGTACTTATCGTCCCGCTGATTCTCTCTACCACGGGAGTTGTTCCTAAATCCCTTACTGACAATTTAGCTAACATGGGCATTTCAGTGAGGGTGAGGAACAAAATTCAAAAAGCCGTAATTTTGGATACGACAGCGATAGTACGTCGCCACCCTCACAATTTAAACAAAAGAGCAGCATCTTGCAATCAGCCGATGCCACATCTTAAAACCCTAAAAGGAGTGTTAATGGATAACCCACAATAATAACCTATGGCGGAAACTTAAAAAGTTAGTCGATTAAAATCATTCTTCTATACAAAATCCCATACTAGCAATATTCATAAAGCCATCGTAACGAATGATATTAACTACACTCCACTTAACTTAAGCAATCAGATTGAATCCCAAAACACTACCAGTGATAACCCACAGACACACAAAATTGACGAATGGAAGAAGAAAGTTCTCCACGGTCGGCACCCTCATGACTTAGAGCAATCCCACATAAATAAGTTATCTTCAAATAAGTGGCTGAAAATAGGCAACTTATTCCCAGAAACAGAAGTATTTATAATAGCTATTCAAGACCAGATCATAAACACAAAAAATTACAGAAAATATATAATCAAAGATCCTACAGTAAATAATGACAAATGTCGCAAATGCCACACACATCCAGAAACCATTCAACACATCACAGGCGCATGCACAACTCTTACACAGACTGACTACACTCACAGACACAACCAAGTGGCCAATGTCATTCACCAAAAAATAGCACTCAAACATGCACTCATTCAAGATGCCAACACTCCGTACTACAATTATACACCAAAACCTACTCTATAAAACACCACACATAAACTTTTTTACGACCGCGGCATTCTCATCGATAGGACAATCCACTATAACCGACCAGATATAATTCTACAAGATAATGTAAATAATATTACTTACCTGATAGACATTGCAGTCTTCAACACACACAACTTGCAGAAGACGATAACTGAAAAAATTTGTAAGTACGCAAAACTTAAAGATGAATAAGCAAGCAGTGCTTAGCATTTCCGACCGGGAGACCGTGTGGAAGGAGAAGGAGCTCCACAGGAGGTACTACAAGGCTCTACATGAGCCCTTCGTAGATACAGTCGCCTCCCTCAACTGGCTACGTTTCAGTGACCTCTTCGGGGGAAACCGAGGGTTTTGTCTGTGCAATACAGGATCAGGTTATTAAGACCAACAACTATCGGAGATATATCCTAAAGGATGGCACCGTCGAAGTCTGTCGAGCTTGTCGCCATCCCGGGGAGTCACTTAGGCATGTCATCTCCGGTTGTTCAGCGCTTTCTAACTCTGAGTACTTGCACAGGCACAACCTAGTAGCCAGAATTCTACACCAGGAGCTCGCTCTGAAATACGGTCTCGTGTCTCTGAAATACCGGAAAGTGCCGTATTACAAGTACTTGCTGGAAGCCGTGCTCGAAAATGACCGCGCCAGGCTCTACTGGGATCAGGCCATCATCACAGACAGGATTATTATTGCTAATAAGCCTGATATTGTGCTGATGGACCAGGCACAGTCAATGATATTTTTGGTCGACATTACCATTCCGTATGACGAGAACCTCGTGAAAGCCGAAACAGATAAGCGAACAAAATATCTGGACCTGGCTTACGAGGTGACCGACATGTGGGGTGGTCGGCCGACCGAAATTATTCCTGTAGTCGTCTCTGCGAATGGGCTAATCCCAGTCAGCCTCTCGGATCATCTTAGGCGACTGGGACTCCGTGACGGACCGCTCCGGGCTCAAATGCAGAAGGCAGTGGTCCTCGATACCGCCCGCATCGTCCGTCGGTTTCTTTCCCTTTCCTCCTAACCCTCGGCCGTTTGGTCTCCTCTGCCGAGGGCTTCCATCTGGTTGGATCTTTATTTATTTGTGTATTTTTTGTATTTATTTTATTTTATTGATATTTATGTATATTTATCTTTTCATTTTAATTTATAATTATATATTTATAGAAACCAACCAGATGAGAAAACTATACAGATACCCTAATAATAATAATAAAGATTTATTTAACTCTCAATTAACAGATTACACTTATGTATTATATCTATTTAAAAGTACAAAATTACATTTCAAAGTAGTTGGCGTTAACGGCCATACTAGTATAAACAGCCGTCAGCGTCTTCCACCCTGAGTAGTACAAGACAAATACAGTAAAAAGTGTGTGTGTGTGTGTGTGTGTGTGTGTGTGTGTGTGTGTGTGTGTGTGTGTGTGTGTGTGTGTGTGTGCGCGTGCGCGTGCGCGTGCGCGTGCGCGTGCGCGTGCGCGTGCGTGTGCGTGTGCGTGTGCGTGTGCGTGTGCGTGTGCGTGTGCGTGTGCGTGTGCGTGTGCGTGTGCGTGTGCGTGTGCGTGTGCGTGTGCGTGTGCGTGTGCTTGTGCGTGTGCGTGTGCGTGTGCGTGTGCGTGTGCGTGTGCGTGTGCGTGTGCGTGTGCGTGTGCGTGTGCGTGTGCGTGTGCGTGTGCGTGTGCGTGTGCGTGTGCGTGTGCGTGTGCGTGTGCGTGTGCGTGTGCGTGTGCGTGTGCGTGTGCGTGTGCGTGTGCGTGTGCGTGTGCGTGTGCGTGTGCGTGTGCGTGTGCGTGTGCGTGTGCGTGTGCGTGTGCGTGTGCGTGTGCGTGTGCGTGTGCGTGTGCGTGTGCGTGTGCGTGTGCGTGTGCGTGTGCGTGTGCGTGTGCGTGTGCGTGTGCGTGTGCGTGTGCGTGTGCGTGTGCGTGTGCGTGTGCGTGTGCGTGTGCGTGTGCGTGTGCTTGTGCGTGTGCGTGTGCGTGTGCGTGTGCGTGTGCGTGTGCGTGTGCGTGTGCGTGTGCGTGTGCGTGTGCGTGTGCGTGTGCGTGTGCGTGTGCGTGTGCGTGTGCGTGTGCGTGTGCGTGTGCGTGTGCGTGTGCGTGTGCGTGTGCGTGTGCGTGTGCGTGTGCGTGTGCGTGTCGTGTGCGTGTGCGTGTGCGTGTGCGTGTGCGTGTGCGTGTGCGTGTGCGTGTGCGTGTGCGTGTGCGTGTGCGTGTGCGTGTGCGTGTGCGTGTGCGTGTGCGTGTGCGTGTGCGTGTGCGTGTGCGTGTGCGTGTGCGTGTGCGTGTGCGTGTGCGTGTGCGTGTGCGTGTGCGTGTGCGTGTGCGTGTGCGTGTGCGTGTGCGTGTGCGTGTGCGTGTGCGTGTGCGTGTGCGTGTGCGTGTGCGTGTGCGTGTGCGTGTGCGTGTGCGTGTGCGTGTGCGTGTGCGTGTGCGTGTGCGTGTGCGTGTGCGTGTGCGTGTGCGTGTGCGTGTGCGTGTGCGTGTGCGTGTGCGTGTGCGTGTGCGTGTGCGTGTGCGTGTGCGTGTGTTTTTAGGATTTGATCTTTACATTTATAAAGGGACAAAGGGTAAATATTGTTTACTTTATTTGCTACATTATATAAATAATTGCTAGTGACATAATATTGGCGACGTGCTAAAGCAGTTCTATGAGGAACCATGTCACAAATTCTATTTTTATTACGTTTTAAATTAGGTTTAAACTCTGTATTTTTGTGCTTACGTAGTATAACAGTCATGACAAAAAGCTGTCTTACATTAAGTACAGAGCATTCCTTAAAAATAAGTTCGGTGCTAAATCTTTGTGATTTACCTAGCATTACCTTTAAGATTGTTTTTTGAGCACGTTCTAAGGGGAGTAAAGTTGTTTTTCCAATTCCACCCCATGTTACAATACAGTATTGTAGTAAACTTTGAGCAAGAGCATAATAAACACATATCAATGTTTCAAAGTCAGCAGAATTCCTCAATGTTCTGAAAATTGGTATCAGTTTTCTAATACGGCAGGTTACATTGCTCTGACCAAGATAGGCAGTAGTCAATGATAAATCCGAGGTATCTTATGTTAGTAGAACGAGTAAGTTTTGGGCAGTTGCATAAGCTATGTTATTCACATGTATGTGCTTTGATATAAAATTCCGCTGATGGTTGGGTACTGGCACGGTGAGTGAAAGTAATATATTTAGTCTTGTTTACATTTAATGTCAATAGATTGCTACTAAGCCACCGCATGACCCTTCCAAGCGCATATTCTGTATTGTGTTGGGCTTCATTCCAGTCCTTACTATATACAATTAAACTTGGTACACAGAGTACTCCTTTCCTGGAAGTTAACAAGTCAAGTGGGCCCCTATGGCGTCCCTCTTATTGTGCTGAAAACGAGTGCTCCAGAGTTGGAACCGGTTTTAACGCGTTTTTTCAACGGTAAAGACGCAGGAAGTAGGAGTAACTTGCTGCTACTCCCTGCGCTTAGTCCCGAACTCATGGAAGACAGCTTCAATGCACCCGATCCCTAAAAAAGGCAACCGCTCAGATCCGTCCAACTACAAGCCTATTGCAATCATCTCCTTGTTCTCCAAAATAATGGAAACAATTATTAACTGCCAGCTCATGAACCACCTTGATGATCACCAGCTGACAAGTGACTAGTAGTGTTTACGCCGGGATCGCTCAGCAGGTGATCTTTTGGGTTATCTAGCTCATAGATAGGCGGAGACAGTAGAGTCCAAGGGAGAGGCTTTGGCCGTTAGTTTGGACATAGTCAAATCCTTCGTTTGGGTTGGCACAAAGCACTTCTTACATCTTCCTTCCTATGGGCTTTTCGAGAAATTGTGCAAAGAAGAGAAGTTTTCTTGCAGATTGGAGCATCAAAGTCGTAGTAGACGGTATATGCTCCGATTACAAGCCTATTAATTCTGGTGTTTCACACGGCTGCGTGCTATCCCCAACGCTGTTTCTTCTGCATATCAATGATATGTTGCAAACCTTATATACGTAATGCACTCTTTCCGATCGGCTTGACTTACTGGCACTTCGAAGAGATGCAACGTCTCGTTCGATTAGTTTTCACGGGTGATTGCGCATTTGCGACTTGATTCGTAATCGAAGATAGATGTAGATGTCTATGGGCCTCGGCAACCACTTACCATCAGATGGACTGCGTGCCCGTCTGTCACTCTTATCCTATAAAAAAACGCAGTGAACAATATAATATGTGTAAAGCACAAACATAAAGGTACCTAATGATTTCTTAAATTTACGTGAACACTACACATTGCATAAAACTATATTTACGGATTTTTAATCGCGTTTAATAACTTATTTTAACTTCAACTTTTACTATTACTAAGAATAATATCGGTAAGAAAGATTTGAAAGCCATACGTCATGATATTTTGTTCTCGTTACGTCGAACTTCAGTGCCGAAATACTTTTCTTTATTTTATCCCTGAGTACATACAAAAAGGTCAAAACAGACCCACAACTAGCACGCTTAAAACAATTAGCGATTTAATAAAGAAATGCTCCGAAAAATTAAATCTCGACGTGAATTCGCTAATACTATCATGTATCAAACCGCCGAGGTTGTATGGGTTACTAAAGATACACAAACCAAACGCTCCACTACGTCCCATAGTGAGCCAGATCGATTCACCGACTTATAAGCTGGCACAACACTTTGTTAAAATACTGTCACCATATAGAGGACATACCAGAGTACACACAAAGGATTCATACCATTTCGTTAGTGAGATAAAAGGCCTACATCTAACTGACAATGAAACTATGGTTAGTTTTGATGTACAGACTCTATTCACATACCTATCTGTTGAAGATTATGTATCAGTTGTAACTAGGAAGCTAGAAGACAATAACATGCCTGCAGAATATGCAGTATTACTCAAAAACTGCCTGTATCTATTGTGGAAGGAACAAGTAGATGGTATGGCGATGGGCTCACCTGTATGTCCCAAAGTCTTCGACATATTCGTGGAGGAACTTTGAGGAGAAAGCCCTTCTTATTGCTTATGTAAACCGAAGATTCTACAAGCGGTACGTAGACAACACTTTCATAATTTTACAATGTGACAATATAACTGCATTTTTAGACCACTAATAACTTCTAAACTCAAATGAGTTAGACGAATAATTTGTTTTAGTCTTCAAAAATTCTGATAACACTAGTGGTCATACTGTGTATAGGAAAAAGACCCATACCAACCGATATTTAAATGGTGAATCTCACCACCATCCTTCACAGTTAGCTACCGTGGGTAAATCTTTGTTTCAGAGAGCACACAGGATCTGTGACAGAAAACATCTGGCTGCCGAGCTCGTCAAGCAAGTATTGCAAGACAACAAGCTTCAGGTCTCGCGCCTACGTCACAGTGACAGAGTGAAGCCGCCCACAGTCGAGCGCGTGCCTGCTGTACTACCGTATGTCAGAGGAGTCACAGACAAGGTTGGCTACATCTTGAAGCGAGCTTCTATTAATACATACTACAAGCCGCCGAAGAAGATTAGTCAAATTTTACAATTCATCAAGTGTAATATTCCTCTACAAGATGCATGTGTGTACAAGCTAGATTGTGAATGTGATCTCTCTTACACAGTTGAAACAAAAAGATCTATAAAACCCGCGTGAAATAACATATAACTGACGTGAAGCACCGACGCCCCGGGAAGTCTGAAATCTGTGAACATGTTCAAGATCAACCCCACTACGGCATCAGATTTGATAAACACCGAACATACGCAAGGTTATTGAAATTAAATAACATCCTAATTTCAATAGAGATGGATGGGTGCTGCCTTTTGATAAGGATCTTATAATTAACAAAATTAAACCCAAACCCAAGCATACCACTGTAAGACTTCAAGATACTGTAAGCTCGTTCTGCATAGATCGGACCAAAAATAATTAACGTTCAAAAACTGAAGGTAGCCGGGCTAACTATGACATTGGGACGTCAAACATCTCAGTCCCCTCCGTGACCATGGGTACTGTAAAGGGTCGGGAATTAAAAAAATAGTTAAAATAAGTTATTAAACGCGATAAAATCCGTAAATATAGTTTTATTCAATAAAAGTACCTTTAAAATCTGATATACTATGGAAGAGACTAATGTTCAAATGTCAATTGTTTACGAGTTGATCAGGAAGGCGTGTCTTACAGGATTGTATACTGTATGTGCACAGTCCAATAAGACAATCTAGTAAAAGGTACCTATATAGTTTCTTATTCTATTTCTTCAATTCGAAAATTTGATTCCAATATCATTGCGGATAATGTTAAAGCACTCTAAATTTGTTTTCAGTTTCCAATAAGAAATAATTCAGCATAGAGTAGAATAACTTTATTTATCTTCTGACAATGTCGTAGATACTAACGACATCTGTTCATAGTTGAGCATCAACTCTAAAAATACCTAGCTGCCGTTTGGAATTTTTAATAGCCTAATAGATGGCGGTCTTTATCAGTAAGATTTTTTGTGTTGAAGGAATGTTGATATGAGTACGGCAATACTTTTACTGCTTGAAATAAAATAAAAATGATGTGATTTTTCAATCCTCAGATAAAATTTATTTACGAGATGAAATACAACATATTTAAACAAATTGGAAATTACACTTATATGAATAAAATAGTTCAGTTGTTTTACTTTTATATTCAACTTGGTTATAACTTATTTCATAGATATTTTTATAGAATAAGTGTGACAAATGGGCACACAGTCCATCTGATGGTAAGTGGATGCTGTGGCTCATAGACATCTACATTTATTCCCGATTAAGAGTCAAAACGCAGATGCGTTGTCACCCCTGAGATAATGGAATGTCTCGTTTCCTGTAAAAAAGGGAATCGGGATCTCTACATTCACCATACGAAACACAGCAGTATTAAGCTGATATTTTATGCTGGTATTCTGTGAGAGCGCGGTCCTTTCCCGGTTGAGCCGACCAATTCGTGCTACAACTATAATATAGCTGCAGTGTAGGTTTACCACGCATACATTTTTTACGTATAATAATTACTTTTATCTAACCATAGAAAAATCAACCCTTACACGTGATAATCGCAACTCAGAACTGTTTATTTTAAATGAGGGCTAGTAATTTTTCTCTCACCAGATGTCGCTACATCAGGTGAGCGACACTGAGGTGAAAATTCCCGTAAACAATATAATTTAATTGCGAAGTTCAGTTTTTTAAATATAAGTTTATCAGTTTCTAGGGTATTATATTAATACACAAAACAATGCCCGAGTGGTTTGCTCTTTGCACATTTTTCACTCTTTTTAATTTTTCTACTCTTATGAATATCTGTGATTTGGTTTTATTATTTTTAATCTAATTAATATAAAATATAAATAATAGCACAGAAATAAATATTAACTTTTGCATTTTTCGAACAAATTATATTCACCGCTATAAAATCTGTCAAATATTACACCCTATTTTTAAATGGCTGCTCCCTGGTGGCAGATAAGTCGTTTAGAATTGAAAATAATTTTCGAAGGATAAGGAATAGACATAACAAGAATCAATGATAAATATTATTTTAGGTAAATCAATTTTGTTGATATTTGGTGTATTGGATTGGTTATCATGTTGAAGCGCCAACACAAATTTGACGGTGCCAAAAATCGGCTAATTTTATCAGCACCTGCATACATGGAATATTACGCGTAGTAATAACGTAAATGAACCACAAGAAATCAAGGTCTTAGCTGCCCATTCATTCTGGTAAAGTAAAGTAAAGTTACAGCCTATATACGTCCCACTGCTGGGCACAGGCCTCCCCTCATTTCTGAGAGGGTTTTAGGGCAAGGAAGTGTCCGCCGCGCTGCCCCAATGCGTGTTGGCGAACTTCACATGTCTTCGAAATATTTTTTTTTCTTATTCCTCAGACATGCAGGTTTCCTCGCGATGGTTTCCTTCACCGCCGAGCACGTGGTATATCAACACTTAAAATTGCAATTAACAATTTCATTGGTCCGGCGGGGATCGAACCCGGGTTTCTCGCGTTCTGTTATATTTACAGCGAGCGCTAACCATCTGAGCTACCACGGCTCTAGTAGTAGTCTGGTTTCATTCTGTTAGTGACGTAAGAATTGACAGGTGAAAATTAAAACAAGAAATGAGTAGCAGTATTTTCCTTATACCAATTTCAAAATCCTTATACCAGGATCAATCGCTTACTTAAAATTTACCCCATGCAAATGTTTGAGTGTAGAGAAACGGACCGAGTGGCTCTCCACTCTTAATTATGATGATGTGGAAGACATTTTTGTCAGAAAGAGGTGAACCTGTTTTAAATAACACACACTGACACAACACAAATTAGTAGGTAATGTGACACACTCATAAATTTGCACACACACACACACACGCACACGCGCACGCACACGCACACGCACATTGATGTAAATCTAAGTTGTTACGATTACGTAGGAAAAGCGAGACTCTCACAACACAAGTATCTTATGATTACTTTCTGGAAGGCCTCGGCAAACTAGTTGTAAAAGATTTACTGAAATAAAACATTTTTTTAACAATTGAGAAAATGCAGTTGCCAATTACTCGCCTATGAGTATGATAAATAGTATAATATATATGCCAATTCGATGATAATATAATGATGACGACGATGACGTGGTAGAGCCACGTTACAGCGTCACCGCGTCATATGATATGTGTGTTTTATACGTGGTATTATATGTGTTGTAGCACGAATGTGTTAACTCGACTGGGGAAGGTAGCAGCAAAATACTGCTGTGTTTCATATGATAAGTGTGTTTTATACGTGGTATTATAGTTGTAGCACGAATGTGTTGGCTCGACCGGGGAAGGTAGCAGCAAAATACTGCTGTGTTTCATATGATAAGTGTGTTTTATACGTGGTATTATAGTTGTAGCATGAATGTGTTGGCTCGACCGGGGGAAGGTAGCAGCAAAATACTGCTGTGTTTCATATGATAAGTGTGTTTTATACGTGGTATTATGGCTGTAGCACGAATGGGTTGGCTCGACCGGGAAAGGATCACGCTATCACAGAATACCAGTGTAAAACAGCAGCTTAATATTGCTGTATTTCGTATGGTGAGTTTAGAGATCCGGGGGCCCTTTTTTACTGGAAACGAGGCATTCCATCTTAGTCCTCAGGGGAGACAGCGCATCTGCGTTTTGGTTCTTAATCGAAGATAAATGTAGACGTCTATGGGTCACAGCATCCACTTACCATCAGATGGATTGTGTGCTTGTTTGTCACACATATTCTATAAAAAAGTGACGGAATTAACCATCACGCATCTGAATTTTGATTCTTAATTGAAAACAGATGTACCTAGGTGTCTATGGATTGCAGTGATCTTCATAGTCACAGCCTATACAAAGAGCACACCTAAAAATAGACCTCTTCCGTACATTGACTCATAGGGGGGATATCTGCCATAGTTGCCACGCTTGCCATGTGGCTTGGCTATCGCTGTATATCATATTTTTAGTTGTTATTAGTAAATCGGCTGCTGCTCATCTACGGGTTTGTTTCCCTACTGTCACCTCTACTGACACACACGGGATGATTTTTTTTAATAGAAGAGGGGGCAAATGAGCATATGTTTTTTTTTATAAGATAGGGTGACAAACGAGCACACAGTCCATCTGATGGTAAGTGGTTGCTGCGGCCCATAGACATATATATCTATCCTCGATTACGAATCAAAATGAAGATGCTTTGTCACCCGTGAGGACTAAGCGGAATGCCTCGTTTTCAGTAAAAAAGGTCTAAGGGTTCACCTGGTTACGCGACTACCGCCGCCTATGAGCATCCGCAACACCAGGGGAATTGCAGTTGCGTTGCCGGTCCTTTAGAAAGGAGTGAGCTCTTTTCTTTAAGGTCCCCAGGTCGTATCGGTCCGGAAAAATCGCCGATGGTAAACTATTCCACAGAGAGGTTGTACGTGGAAAAAAACTCCTAGTGAAACGTACAGTGGTGGACCGCTAAGCATCCAGACGGTGTGGATGGTTTCGGGAGGTTTGCCACGTAGTGCGTGCATGATTTAGAGAAGTGGATACTTTTATACCGTCATTTATGGTCTATGGGCCACAGTATCAGTCTGTAAATATTAACTGTCGACGCGGGAATAATTGATTATTTATTCGTCACACACAACACAACACATATACAAAGAAATAATAAAGACCTAAAAAAAAATTTGTGTATAACTGTGTACACGCATATGAAGTAAAACTTCTTTACGACATATCATTCTTCTTTTATTTTATATTTTACATAAGTACGTTAAATAATAGTAGGTATAACTCAGCGCCAGCGATGAAACGTTACAAGAAAACGTGACGTTTTTGTTTTTAATACCGTACTAAATTCCACCCCTACGTCGATAAAGAAGTTTCACTTCAATAAATAAACAATATTGCACATATAGATTGGATTTCAGGAACGAAAAGGCATTTAATTCAACTCATTATGCTGTGACAGTGTTACACGTGCATACGTATGTGTGAATGTATAAAATGTATGATTAATTTTCGTCCCCTCCCGAGCGTCCAAATAATTTGCAAAAATTTGCAGATAAATTAAGAACCAATGATCATACAATAAATACTATTTCTACCGGGATATTAGCTACATGCGAGATCAAAAACCCCGGCACTAGCGAGTTGCCAAAACGTAAGCTTCTAGGCGATACCTATAACTCGTTTAAGAAGGGGCGTCGCTATTCTACTCCGCTAAAACTGATGGGTGTGGCGGGACAGATGTGCGAATTATTTCCCACTGATGTCGATGACAACGATTTATTTTAATACGTTCCTTTTATGGTGGTTATGTTCATGCTGTTATCTTATTACGCATACACGCATACACGCTATTTATCTATTTATACGTAGTAGAGCCATGCTGCAGTTATATTGGAAGTATAGTTGTGGCACGAATGGGTCGGCTCGACCGGGGAAGGACCACGCTCTCAGAGAATACCAGCGCGATATAGTAGCTGCTGCTGTGTTTCTTATGGTGAGTGTAGAGAACCGGAGACCCTTTTTACTGGAAACGAGGCATTATGGATGTTCGCGCTCCAGTCCAACCTGGTGTACTTGCACGCAAATAGCGATTTTTTATGATATTTTTGATAGAATTAAAAGTAAGAAACGAGCATGCGTTTTGCCTTAGGATAAGTGGAGACTTCTGACCAAGCACATTCATGGTACATAGTGCTTGTTGTTTCTTTGTTTTTGATAAAGCTCAGATATTCATTGCTGTGTCCATTATTATAGTCTAAGTAAAAACCTCTAACAACTGCCACAAATCGGGTAGTGAATTATATATGATAAAATCTAGCGTGCACCCGCGATTGTAATGAAACTGATGTAAAATTTAATCAATAAATTCAATGCTAAAGCACAATATAATTTCATAAGCCCCATTCCGATAAAACAGGCGTTTTAAACATACTAATCAAGAAAAAAAGTTTATACAAAGTATAAAAACGAGTAAGTTATCGTACAAAAATAAAATAAAAGAATCCAACCGCAGTCGTTAGTGCTTGAAGCATTGAGACAGCCCGCTTTTATTGATTTTTTTTTATTTAAATATTAATCAAAAATAATTCTACTTATGATATATATTATTTGAATTTGAAAGTTTTTTTTTAATTTAATTTTTTTATTTGTGCCAACTGTTTTGGAATATTCAGTCAGTCAGTCAGTTACCTTTTAAACTATTATCGCCCTAGACCCAAGCCTCGTGGGATTAAATCTTAACCCACTGCTGGCAAGCAAGCACTTTTATATTATTTTATGCTTAGGGTATAGTTTTGTGACCTACAAAAAAACATTTGAGAAATATTGTCGTTTTTGTGGGACACAAATAACAAAGCCTTATTGTATATATTACAAAAGACATGAATATAACTTATTTGAAAATAACTATGCTAAATATGTGAACCAAAAAGAAAATAGTAGATATAGTAACGTACACAATGTCCTCGTTAAAGCAGATAAAATAATGTAAACGTAGATATGATTTTTTCTTACAAATCTCATAAGTCTTGAACACGTTCATGGTTGTATGAGCTAAGAGATCTGTGCCTTTACTTAAATTAATTATATACTCTGTAGAAATTTATATTTCATGAATTTTGTTAGTACCTTCCCTTAACTAACGAGCATGTATGTGTAGGTATACGGATGTGAAGGAGGCGAAAGAGATGTGTCAGGATCGTGCTAAATGGAGGTCTGTAGTCTCTGCCTACCCCTCTGGGTGACAGGCGTGATGTTTATGTTTATGTTTATATGAATTTTGTTACAGACACTCGAAAAACATTACCAGGATGGTAATGTTTCCGAGTGTCTGTGGCAGTCGGGTAAAACCAAGTTAGATTTTCGACGACAGATGTTACTAGAAAATGTGCAATTTTTGCCCAAATGATCAATTCATATAGAAATTAACATGAAGTTTATTAACAAGACTGAGAAGAATATTCATGAGCAAATCAAAACCTTTCCTAAATTTTCAATCTTTTCTTATTTTTTGGCGACAAATCAAGCTGTGCCAAAATTAAAACGTCTCCTAAATTCGACACGCCGCATCTCGCCCCGTCACACGTACTTACAAAAGTCAAATATTCCATTACAATTCACAACAAACCACCATTTTACTGGCAAAAAACGTTGTTTCATTTAAAATACACCTATAAAGCAAAAGCAATAGAGATGGGGGTTAAATACCGCGAAGTAAGTAGAGTATTGTCGATCTAAGTACTTAGTATAGATGACAATGTTGAAAAGATCATGAGTGCATTAGCTATTGTGGTCAGTGACACAAAGAGATTTACTCAATGGTAAGAGTCAACGGTTCCGAAAGGTTCAACAAACGACCTTACCGTTGATTTATTGAATTTTGAGCTATATACCTTTGAGATAGGGAAGGAAGTAGGTGACTTACATTTGTTAATGCCTCGCACAATGGCATCTATGGATATTTTTTTCGCGTTGCGTTCGCTAAATTAGGTTGAGATTTTAAATGCATTATGTCGGCTTAAGCGGTTGACACTTCGATTGGAAAGGCTCAAATGTTTACGGGTTTCGTTTTGTAATCCGATTTCCTCGAGTATTTCGAGTGTTTATTATTGTTTTCTTTTTGAGACATCGGTATTTACAAATTGTTTGAACGTGTCAATCACGATAATATGAGCCAAAAGCATTGTCCGTTGTGCCGTACCGTTACATCCTCTTAAAAGAGCTGATAAGATATAAAGATGCTGAACACATGCCTCTTCCATATATATCTCATAGGTCATGGGGGCGATATTTACCATAGTGCCCCGCTTGGCACCTGCTTGAATAAAACCGCTGATACCCATCCCCTAATTTGTTTCTTTGTATCTCGCTGTCATCTCTTACGACACACACACGACGATATGGAGTAGCGAATACTCTTACAACGTACCTGTGAACATAGTTAATTATAACTTAACTGTATAAAATGTGATACTTATTGTTAATTCAATGACCTTTTCTCTACATCAATTGTCGGTCCTTTGATCTATATGGCCAGTCTATTGCCATTGTATACTGATGCTTTGGGCGATGTAATTACTGTGGTATCTATTGCAGTTAATCTGCTACTAAGATTCTCGAGTGACAGCGCCGGTGAACGAAGTATAAGGACCTCCACTAGATGGGTGTCGACCTGGTACGAGATGCAGAAAGTCGATGTATCCAAGTGGCAATCTATAGGGAAGATATTTGTTCAACAGTAGACTCCTGATGGACTATAGTGTATATATCCCATATGGCATGAGACATAAGCTTCAAAGTTGTGGGCACAAACTGAAGCATTTTAAGCTTGGTTAACGGAATATTAATAATGACAATAGCATTAGGTATTTATTTAGTTATTATCAAATTATACGAAACAATAACGAGCACACCATTTATAGGCGGTAGAGCCATGCCGCAGCTATATCAGTAGACACAGTTGTAGCACGAATGGTCGGCTCGACCGGGTAATGAACACGCTCTCTGACGTCTGCTGCGAGCAGAGTAGTCCTTCAGTCGAATCAACCCAATGATGGGTTATATTTATTATAATTTTTCGTCCACCAGACGTCGTTTTTTAAAAGTGATCACCTTACTTACACTTATTTACACAATGTCATTTTAATTAAGAAGTTGCATTTTAAATTAGTTTATCGATTTCTAGAGTGTGTATAACAATGCCTTTGTGGTTTGTTTTTTTAATTTTTTGCTCTTTTTTTTAAATCTTTTTATTTTTTATACGTGGTAGAGCCACGCTGCAGCTATATTATAATTGTAGCACGAATAGGTCGGGTCGACTGTGGAAGGACAACGCTCTTACAAAATACCAGCGTAAAATATGAGCTTTACTGCTGTGTTTCGTATGGTGAGTAAAGATCCGGAGATCCTTTTTTACCAGAAACAGGGCTTTCCATCTTAGTCCTCAGGGGTGACAACGTACATGCGTTTTGATTCTTAATTGAGGATAAATGTAGATGTCTATGGGCCCCAGCATCCGCTTACCATCAGGTGGATTGTGTGATCGTTTGTCACCCTTATTCTCAAAAAAATCTGAATAGGTATCACACTCTCACCTATTTCTGATGCCAAATTGCAGTTTTTTTATAGAAGAGGGGGCAAACGAGCATGCAGTTCACCTGATGGTAAGCGGATGCTGGGGCCCATAGACATCTACCGCCGCCCATGAACAAGCAACACCATGGCTTTGCAGATGTGTTGCCGGCTTTTTTAAAAGGAGTAGGCTCTTTTCTCGAAGGTCCCTAAGTCGTATCGGTCCGGAAAAGTCGCCGGTAGTAAAACATTCCATTTGCATTGCATGTTCTGAACAGTAAAGAGGACCAGTACAGTTACAAGCTCAACTTAGTCCTTAACGGTGATAACGCCTCTGTTGCCTTCTTTGTTTGAAGTTGTTTGGAGTTGTTCTGGGCTGCCGTACCCACTTAACATTAGATGGACCTTTGCCTTGGGTTATTTCAATATTATTAAAAAAACTTGAATCTGAAAAGCGTATTCAATGGGTGCGTTTGGCAGAAAAAAGCGCTAGCAAGCGCTTACTAGCGCTAAAATAGTTTTCGGCCAGGACACGATTGCTACTTCAGCAGTGCTGACACAATCCGCCATTTTGCTTATTTAATTTGTTTGTTTTGAAGTAGAGTTTAAAAGTTGTTTATATTAGTTTTAAGTAATATAATGACATGAATAGACATATACATGTTATTAAAAATTCATGATTGGTAAGTTTTTAATATGAATACATCACAAAAATATATTTAAATTAGGTTAGGTTCCCCGGTTAAAACTAACATCGTGTCCTAGAGGAAAATAGCTACTTACGATTTGACAGCGCTTACCGCTTACGATCGCCATTTTGCTTACAAGCGCTTGCTAGCGCTTTTTTCTGCCAAACGCACCCAATCTCGTCTGAGTCCATAAACAAAAAAAAATTTTTATTTACTTGCCAATATCTTACATAGAGTCAGAAAAATAAGTATTATAGATACCTGAGTTGTATTTTGGCCCGTGTCGTAATATTTTAATTTTTTTTATTTCTGAGCGGCAGATGTGCGCTGAAAGGACGATATCTCATAACTTATTGTTATGTGGTCACATGTGACACCCCGCCGGTGTCTACCCTGTGGAGTAACACTTCGTCACGAAACCATGATTATTCCGACCGCAATCCCGCGGATTTTGGCGCCAAATTAAATTTTTGATGAAATAATACTGATTTAAAAGAGCGTAACTTATTTTTACAGATTAATGATTAAGAATTTCGATAACGAATGAAAATGCAGATGCGTTGTCACCCAACTAAGACGGAATGCCTCGTTTCCAGTTAAAAGGGTGCTTCTGGTACTTTACACTCACCATACAAAATACAGCAGTACTAAGTTCCGTGAGAGGGTGGTCCCACCTCGGTCGAGCCGACTGATAGCTACAGCATGGCGCTACAACGTATAAACTTTAAGTTACTATTTTATTTCAATAACAATGACCTCATATTTTTCATTATAGCAATGAAGTGTTCATTAATTGGTTATATATTCAGCAGCAGTTAACTGTCCATATACTCGAAACTATAATTTTTATATTTACTACAACTATCCAACTATATTATAAGATTTAATCAGAACTAGTTTTTAAGGGTTTTATAGTGTATATTACTTATTTTATTTTATATTCCCGACGTTACAAGCACTTTACAGCACCTATGGCCACGGGGGACCAGCCCCCATACTTTTGTTTAAGGACGCGTTTGCAAATCAACCAAAATTAGGGTGTTTTTCGGTAGATTTTGTGACAAAACTAAACCAAATCAAATATAAGTAAAAACTACCATGTATAGATTGGTTCTTCATCTGTAAACTTCTGTAACTCTTTTGTTGAAAATAGTAGTTTTTTATATTGTAAAAACGAACTTTCGTTGCTATTTTCTACAAAATTAACGATACCGGCTTGTGTTTCGGTACATGTTTTGGTCTATTATCAACATATTTAAAAAATTTAAAAAATACTATAAGATGACAGACATATTCAATTAAAAAACCCTGTGTTTATTTTTTATCAAAATGTCACAAATAGTCGTAGAAAAAATAAAAACTGATGCACATTTTTTCACATATTTTGCTAATACGAATAAATCATAATCTATTGCAATAAGGGCTATTTTATTATTGGTGCCTGCTTTGATTTATTGTACAAAGATTTCGATGAAACCACAGTCCGCGCTCGGCCGCCGTCGTGAGTGGACACTGTATCGCCTGTTTGCAGCGGCTCATTCTGAAAAGATCGCTGTACATACACAAAATATTAGAAAAAAACAAATTGGAAACATAAGTACTTGACAAATGATAAAATTATTATTTTTATACTCACAGTTTTTTATTTAGCTAAAAATAAGTAGGATATATAAACTTACCTACTACTGCAACTCCTGGACGAGCGGAACTAGGTGTGCCGAGTTTGGGCTCGTTTTGTTGGTTATGATGAGACCTTACCTCCGGACTTGATGGTGTGACCTGAAGGTGTACTTTCGTGACCGCTATTTGAACTTCTTGCAGTGTAAAACTAGGTGTGCCGAGTTTGGGCTTATTTTGTTAGTTATGATGAGACCTTACCACTGGACTTGATTGAGTGACCTGAAGGTGTAATCAGGGGGTTACAACTGGAACTACTAGACTAGTCGAACTAGGTGTGACGAGTTTGGGTTCGTTTTGTTAGTTATGATGCAACCTTACCACCGGACTTGATGGAGTGACCTGAAGGTGTAATTCAGTGATTAAACTGGAACTCCTAGACTAGTGGAACTAGGTGTGCCATGTTTGGGTTCATTTTGTTAGTTACGATGAGACTTTATCACCGGACTTGATGGAGTGACCAGAAGGTGTAATTCAGTGATTACAACTGGAACTCTTGGACTAGTAGAACTAGGTGTGCCGAGTTTGGGTTTGTTTTGTTAGTTACGATGAGACCTTACCACTGGACTTGATGGAGTGAGCTGTAGGTGTAATTAGGTGATTACAAATGGAACTCCTAGACTAGTAGAACTAAGTGTGACGAGTTTGGTTTCGTTTTGTTGGTTACGATGAGACCTTACCACCGGACTTGATGGAGTGACTTGAAGGTGTAATCAGGTGGTTACAAATGGAACTCCTAGACTAGTAGAACTAGGTGTGACGAGTTTGGTTTCGTTTTGTTAGTTACGATAAGACCTTACCACCGGACTTGATGGAGTGAAATTCGGCACACCTAGTTCTACTGGTTCAGAAATTCCAGCAGTAGTTACTGAATTACCCCTTCAGGTCACTCCATCAAGTCCGGAGGTATGGACTCGTCATAACTAACAAAACGAAGCCCAAATTCGGCACACCTAGTTCTACTCGTTCAGAAATTCCAGCAGTAGTTACTGAATTACCCCTTCAGGTCACTCCATCAAGTCTGGTGGTAAGGTCTCATCATAACTAACAAAACGAACCTAAACTCGGCACACCTAGTCCTACAAGTCTAGGAGTTCCACTTGTAATCACCAAATTACACCTTCAGGTCAATCCATCAAGTCCGCAGGTAGGTAAGGTCTTATTATAACTGACAAAACCAGTTCAAAGTCCAGAGCTAACATCTCACTACCAGTAGAGGGCTTCCAGTGCCAAGCAGTCTCTGGAGCAGGTATTCGTATTTCGTATCGAAGTATATTTCTGAGGTAGGTATAAGAAATGAAAAACAAATTCAATCTTTCAAATTATCAAAATAATTTTATTTGACTACGATTCCCACAGCCAACCGTGCGTACACTAGTGTGTGTGTGTGACTTTTGTCAATGTAGTAGTGCGATTCTATACCTATCAAATTTGTAAACGCGTCCTTAAATGTGTAGTGTTCGCATAAATATAAGAAATCATTATACATAAAGGGTTTTTCAACAAGAACTTTGTTTTCCAAAACAAAATAAAACAAAGAGTTTAGATGAAGATGATTCAAATTTTTATTGTATTACGAAGAGAAAACTTTGGCAATTATGAATGAAAAATGATATCTGGCAAATGTCCACCACGACCACGCTGACTGATGTCGATTCTTTCATCATTTTACTTTTTGGCAAAATGGCGGATCTATTTCGTTAATCACGTCACGGATTTTGAGTTTTAAGGCCGCGATCGATTCGATTGGCTCCGTATAGACTCTGTCCTTAACATAACCCCACAAAAAATAATCCAGTGGTGTTAAATCACACGATCTGCTGGCCATTTAACAGCTGAATTTCGTGAAATTATGCGATCGGGAAATTTGGTTTGCAATAAATTGATCATTTCGTGGGCTGTGTGACATGTGGCGCCGTCCTGTTGAAACCACATGTTTGTGATATCGATGTCATCAATAATAGGCCAAAATTGAGATGTTAACATCTCGCGATAGCGTGATCCATTGACCGTTACCGCATTTCCAGCCTCATCTTCGAAAAGAAAACGGCCCAATCACGCCTCCAGACCACATAGCGCATCATACAGTAACACGTTGAGCAAGCAAAGGCTTCTCAATAATCGCTTTAGGATTTTCAGAAACCCAAATGCGGCAATTTTGCTTGTTGACGTACCCTGACAAGTGAAAATGGGCTGATAAAATGATTTTTTCATAAAAACCAGCGGGCTGTTCCTGACTGAATTGATAGGCGATGTGAATGGTCGGTCAGCTTCAATTCCTGCACCAGTTGAACCTTGTAAGGCTTCAAAGCCAAATCCTTACGCAAAATTCACCATGTGGTGTTTGGATTGGTTTGGATAACCCCAATTGTTGACAACGTCGAGGAATTGACAAATTTGGATCTTCTTCAACACTGTGCTCACGGCTGCGATGTTTTCGGTTGAACGACCCGGTCGAACACGCGTTGGTGTTGGCACATTTTGTACCGAGCCTGTCGATTCAAATTTAGCGACCAAATTCTTAATAGCGATCTCAGAAGCACGTTTATGTTGTCCGAAAATATCACGAATTTTACGAAACGTAACTTTAACAGAACCACCATTTTCATAGTGGATTTTAATTATTTTAATGCGATTTTCGAGCGAAATTGAATTCATTGTAGCAATTGCCAAAGCATCTACTACGAATAGGTCAAAAAACTAAATGTCAAAACTGTCACGTTGTTGGTGTTGCCCCAATTGAAAAACAAAGTTCTTGTTGAAAAACCCTTTATATTGTACGATAACTATAGCGATACCAGACAAGCGATGGAGAGCACCTTCAAAAGTGAACTACGTCCAGTAAACTTTTTTGTCTACTGATACGGTTGAGGACATAAATAATAAATAACACAAAGCAATACAAAGTTAGTATTAAAAACCTTAATGCGCATTTTTATATAAAATGTACATTATTATATATTGGGTGCTTACATATGAAATTAGCGTTTTGTCGTACTGACCACTTTGATCTGAAATATTCAACTCCGATGCGGCAGTCCAAATCGCTTTCAAAGAGTTTAATGATTCTCGCCTCCATGGTTTTTTTAGTAAAGGGATCAATAAACTACTATAATTGGCAAAAGTGCATAGATAACAACGGTGAATGCTTTGATTACTTATGTATATTTTACAAAAAAAATTACTTTATATTCCTTCTATGCTTAGTGATAGACTAGTGATACCTATTGCAAAAGTGAAAAGCAGTCCTAAAGAAATAAAAAAAGTTGAGCATCATAATTATTACAACATTTCACAAGTATACTGAGTCCATCGGCTTCCTGTATGTCTTACTAAGTCGACACTGTTTCTAGGCCGCCCTACACTTCACTTACCAACTACGTACGAAACTGAAACTACACACTGAAGCTTTATAGCTGATTAAAACTACTTTTACGGATTTATCGCGTTTATTTTTGCTTTTAATTACTTTTATTTTTAATTCCCGACGTTTCGGGCGCTTTCCAGCACCCATGGTCACGGAGGACTGAGATGACTGACGTCCCGATGTCATTGTTAAACCCGGAGTACCTTCAGCTTTTTTAATTATTGTTTATGGTCCGATCTATGCAAAATGAACTGACTATGTCCTGAGGTCTTGCAGTGGTATGCTTGGGTTTAGTTTTAATTTTATTGATTGTAGGATCCCAAGCAGGTGGTAGTATCCAGCCTCCTTCTCTATTGAAATTAGGATGTTTTTTAATTTCAATAGCCTCACGTATCATCCTTGGTAGGAATCGGTGTTCTTTCGCGAGGATTTGTGGTCTATCAAATCTGATGTAATGGTTGGAGCCGTCTAGGATATGATTACAAACTGCAGACTTCCCGGAACGTCCCGGCTTTATAGCTGGTTCATTTCCTCTTCAGTTTATTGATCCAAAAAAGGATAATTATCAACGTTTATTGTAAACAATAACAACAGTATTTATTATCGCATCGCATCGGAGGGATGTTTAGGGATGACTAGGGTGATCAGGCACAGTCAATCATTACTATAAGAAAATAACCAGAATCCACTTGTATAATCCCGCGAGTATTTTGAAGAGACGAAGGGAAATGTCAGAAACATGTTATGGCCTCAGGTAGATGGTGACGTAATCATCTCCTTTACACCAGAAATAGGTAATTACCGGGGTCACCAACTGATCAAAACACATCAAAACATTTTTGATCAACTAGCATTAGCTGATATATTTTTAAAATTTAACATTATCAAGAAAAAGTGTTTACGTTATATCTTTTTTTTTTAAATAGAAATACACTGTTTGAACTTTAAAAATAAAAGACTATTTTATTTTTGAATGTTAAAAAGGAGTAATTATTCAATCCTAATGTACCTAATTGTAACAGAAATTTCATAAAATAAAAAGACTTTTTAACCAAACTTATACAACAATTTATTAATAGAAGGTTTTTCTTTAATACAATATAACATAATATGTTGAATAAAAACACAAATATATAAAAAATATAAATTATATTTTTTTTTGTGTTTTTATTCAACAAAAGCTTGTAAAATTTAGAAAGGAACTAGCTCCTGTTAATCAGGTTAACCTTTTACAGGAGCTAGAATTACATTGATATGTATAAATTCATTTTTGTTGCAATAAAGATTTTTTAATTTTGATTTTTTAATTAAATTTTGTTTCCACTTTCAATTTCATCCCCTGGCTCGAATACATCAAAAGATCCCACTGGTCATGCTGAGGATCATGTAATCCAGCATTTCTTGCGGTAACTTGTCTTATTCTTGAATAGCGATCCTTGGCACTGATTGGGGAAGTGGCTGATAGTTCCAAACAGCTCGCTTAAGAGCATCCCATGCGAGCTTTATTGAGTTTAAGTCATGCGAGCCGGAAGGCCAGTCTAACTTTTTGATGTAATATTGTCGGAGAGCAGCATTGACCCGTTGAGCTCGATATACTGGCGTATTATCATCGACCAGTACGAATTGGCACCCATTGTTTACTCAGAATGGTCTGATAATTCCATCAATAGCGACTGTTAGTCGATAGTCGATAGGTGCAAACCTATGTGCCGTCATGAAGCCTCGATACAGGCAAAGGCGTTCTAGCTCCAATCATAATTCCACCTTAAGAGGACACCTATTTCCCGTCTTTCTGAACGGTTACAGTAACAGTTTTTTTTCCTTTCAGTCTACAGGTCTTCTCCAGACACCAACACGTTGGTTATCTGGATGAGTACTGACTCGCGATTCATCAATGAAGAGAATTTTTGCGAAATGTTTTCCTCCTCATCTCCTTTATTTTTCCGGAGCCTAGCCCACTGAAATCTCCGTCGCTGACGTTGCTGTGAATTGAGAAGTGCTCGCAAGGACCGCCGTGCTCGTAGTCCAGCCTGGTGTAAGCAATTCCGAATGGTCTGAATGCTAACTTCAAGTCTAGAGGCGGGCCGTACTACTGATTTTATTGTAGTGTCGTTGATTGTTGGGTCACGGGCGGCCAGCAATCTGATATAGCGCTTCTGAGTAGCATCAGCAGTCAGAACAGTTGGGCGACCGCGGCGAGGTCGCTCAGCTAAATTATCCATGCTTTATCCATGCTGTGTACCTGTGCAACGTGGCCAGATTAGGACACAGGATTAGGATACAGCAACTCTGCGCTATTTCTCTCGTGGAATATCCTTTTTCCCTCAAAGTTACAATTCTTGCTCGTAGAACTTCTGATAATCCTCTTGGCATTTTTACAATCAGAATTTTCCTCGAAAAAATATTTTAAAATCGTTAAAATTAACTGAGTCAGATTTTTGAATGAGCATAAGCTTGGATTGATTTCTTTTTATATGGAAAAACAATTGAATTTGTCTTATTGTTTTATATTCTAATTCTATATTTTTAAGAAAAGAATCTAAAAAGTGAAGAAATTATTGTAAAATTTGTCGTAACAAAAAGATTTGGGTTTTTCAAATTGATCGCAAACTTTTTTGATGTGTGTATTATAGTCCTCTAGGCCGATTTTCGGTTACGACGGCGGCCAGCCTCGACAGAGACTTTTCAAACGAGATTAAAGTGCCGAAATGTACACGCGAACACAAATATGCTCTTTATTCCCTCACTCTCATAGTCCGATTGGACGGTAAACCAAAGCGACCGGAGGGAGATCAGGCGCAGGATCAACGACTTGCTTCTAACCAACTTCCTGACTCCATGCAGCTACTTAGAATCTCTTGACAGAAAACAAAATAACTGATTTTTTCCCGGGATTCGAGTCCGGGACCACATTATCAGCAGTCGCGTTTACGAGTTAACGACCACTAGATCAACGAGATAGTCATATATATATATATAAATTACGTGTCACGTTGTTTGTCCGCGATGGGATCCTAAACCATTTAGCCGATTTTAATCAAATTTGCACACCGTGTGCAGTTTGGTCCAACTTGAGAGATAGGATAGTTTTTCTTGCATATGAGTGATCTACAATTTTTTTTCGAATTTATATATATATATATATATATATATATATATATATATATATATATATATATATATATATATATATATAAATTACGTGTCACGTTGTTTGTCCGCCATGGGATCCTAAACTATTTAACCGATTTTAATCAAATTTGTACACCGTGTGCAGTTTGGTCCAACTTGAGAGATAGGATAGTTTTTTTACACATGAGTGACCCACAGATTTTTTTTTTCGAATTTAAGAATTTTTAATAGGACATGACAAAAGGTCGTCGAAAAGGGCAGAACAACGTCTGCCTGGCAAGCTAGTATATATATTACTACTACTTTCTGCCCACTATGCCACACGATTTTCATCTGAGTAACATCCAAGCGTCAACGCAGGGACGTGTTTGTAAAGTGAGGCGATCACCGACCGCCCCCGGCGCAAAGCACGCACCCGGCGTTTCCGCATCGCTTCACACGCATTATGGCGGATACACATCATTTGTTATCTGTACTTTTTATAATTTTCATTGGTTGGTTAGAAGACAACTTTAGTTCCCTAGTGGTTATGTTATTCCTAGATTTTGTTGCCAGATTCCATTGCAGTAATAGCAAATTTAAAGTGCCTGAGCAGTAAATAAACAAGCTAAATGATTAAAACAGTAATTAAATAAATCTCTGACTGCGTTAAAAATTTTACTGAAAAAATCCCCTTCCGTATTTGTATTTGCAGATGCAATATTTAAATATAATATAGCAATATCTGGGGGCACGGCAGTGCCCCCGACAAGTCGAGCAAAAAAGCGGCACGGCCGTACCATCCTTTTCTCGAAGCAGTTCAGGCAATTTTCGATCCCATATAACTTCGTTGTGTATAAAACTAGAAACCTTAATTTTCAGTAACCAAGCAGGCATTGTATAAACACGGTATATTTCAAATTTCATTCAAATTGAACCAGAAGTTTAAGAATTATAACTAGTCAAAGTTACTTAATCTTGTCACTCACGGAGTGACCGATCATCAAAACCCCTTATGCATTTCTAGCAGACATAGAAGCTTCTAACTTAGAACGCAATTACAATTAGTGTTTAGTGTATACAAGGAAAAACTAAAATGTTTTGCAATTTCGTTCCAGTTTTCTAAATACACTGACTGCATAAATAACTTTGTAATAAATACATATAAATATACGGGATTACAAAGTTACATTTGCAGTGCATTATTCAGTGTACCTGTATAATGTTATTTATTATAATTGGTGTAGATAGGTACGTTGTTGGTATTGAAGAGGTAGAAGGTACCACAAAGGAAAAAAGTAGGACTATCTACAAAAGAAATGAGATGCCATCAAAAACGAAACTTGTAAAAAAAGGCCCGCAACTCAGTTCCTCTACCGTAAAAAGTTGTGAGATCCATGTAATACCAAGTCGGCTAATTTATTGAGTCCCTACTGAAGGGTCCTTCTGTCTTAAGTTATTACGTAATTGGCTAACCTAACACCATCTTATAGTGACCATATCAATAATAAAAAGCTATTATGTTTTAAATAAATTGATTGACTTGGCAATCGCACTAAACAATCTAATTTAATATGTATTACTTGTGAGATACATTGTGTTTTCATGCGATGCTGTCACATTCAATAGGCAGTTTGAATAGGTAGGTAGGATAGGATAAAAGACGCACATAGCCTCCTCCATAGGTCCCAAGCGATCTATGGAGAGCGCTAAGCACGGGGTTTTTCTGCGTGATAAACTTAGAAATCAGAATATCCACAGTAGAACCAGAGTGATCGACATAGCCCAACAGATATGTAGGCTGGAGTGTCAATGGGTCGGCCATATAGCTGAAGAACCGACAACCGATGAGGAAAAACGGTTCTCGAGTGGCAGCCTCGTACCGGTAGGCGTAGTAGTAGCGGGACCGCCCACTAGATGGAGTGACGACCTGGTAAGACATACAGAAAGTCGATGGATGCAGGTGGCTCAGGACCGTGCTTTGTGGTAATCTTTGCGGGAGGCCTATGTTCAGCAGTGGACTTGTGAAGGGGTGTAATAATGATGATGATGGTGGTGATTAGGAAGACACTGCTATCGTGTCGATTATTACTCCGCCTCTACACGGTCAAAGTCTGATAGGTAGCTCAATCAAATTATGAGCTGTAGACAATATTTGGGTAAAAACACAAATTACTGGATAGGTTTAAATAATAGTTTTGCAATTCATCATGGAGAGACTAACATTTGAGAGACAAAATTGTCCCGGCGAGAACCATCACTCGGGTAAACTATACATCATTACAGCGCTAACTCCATAATGCATCCAAAACTTTCCTTACAAACAACGACAAGGCTACACCTGTTGACAGCCCACGAAACGCCGACAATGTAGCCCAAACAATGATTCGCCACGTCAATCGGCGACCGGCTTCTTTTAATCTAATTTACGCTCGCGCTAATGTACGAAAAAATTTGCTTGCAACGAAATCGACTTGCATAAAGTAGGGTTCTGTAATACGAAATTCTACGAGAGGCAAACATTGACTGCATGGAAACTGGTGTGGATAAAGCATTTTTTTTAATTTGTTAAAAATACACCATAGTGCCGTGGTAGCTCAGATGGTTAACGCTCGCTGTAAATATAACAGAACGCGAGTAAACCGGGTTCGATCCCCGCCGGCACCTATGAAATTGTTAATTGAAATTTTAAGTGCTGATTTACCACGTACTCGGCGGTGAAGGAAAACATCATGAGGAAACCTGCATGTCTAAGGAATAAGAGAAAAATTTTTTTCAAAGACATGTGAAGTTCGCCAACACGCATTGGGGCAGCGCGGCGGACACTTCCTTGCCCTAAAACCCTCTCAGAAATGAGGGGAGGCCTGTGCCCAGTAGTGGGACGTATATAGGCTGTAACTTTTACACCATAGTGAAAAAATAGACAAGTTAAAAATAGCATTAGTTTAGGCTCTAAACTTTTAAGGATATATATCATATTACCGCATACTATGTAGGATTATAAAACCGGCTCCTTCCCGCCTAGCTAAAACTACCCTAATCAGTGATAGACAGCAGTGCCAAAGGTGCTTACTACTTAAGTCTGATACTATGAATGTCAATTCGCTTGCCGAGTGTGACGTTCGGATTTATCGTATCTGTAAGAGAATAATTCCTGAAACTCTTGCGGGTTTAGCTAAGATGACTATCTACGATTGATAACGCTATAGAAAATAATAAAAATATACAAGAATGACAAATCTGAACGTTAAGTCACGTAACTTAGCGTTGATTTTACGAATTTCATAGTTTTCTTTAGCGTTAAATGTAATCTCACCTTACCCCGCTGCGTAGAAAATAATACCTACGTCCAGATAACAAAGTCTTAAACTTAAGACTAAATGCAAACTTTTAAACTTACAAGCTACATAATTCGGTGAAATACTTGAAACTAAAGCTTACGGAACTTCAAATACGTTCACAGATAATAAATAAGTTGTTTCAAACAGAAACACTATGAAAGCGAGTGGGCGGAGTTCATGTTATAAGATGTAAAGCGGCGCGAACACTTCAAAGTCTGTCGGTGCCTTTGCAAAGTAAGAAATGCCTTTATTTGTTCAATTGACAGTGCATTTGATATCGCTATTTAAGTATGAACATGAATGGAAGCCATTTTTTCTGTTATAGTGTTAACTGAGCTCGAACTGAAGGCCGCTTTGAGGTCGGACGCGCGAAACTAATATTTGTGTTGCAAATAAATTATACTTTTTGGTTACGCTGGTTAGATTTCTCTCGTGGATTTTTTTTGAAATAAATTAAGGATGGCAAACGAGCACACAGTCACAGACACCTCCTTCATTCGTACTGCCATAATAGCTCAAGAGCACTACCTAGTTAAAATATTATGACTCGTTTGGATTATTGATTAAATAAGTACAAAAACATATTTTTTTTAACAACTTGATCGTAAACTACTACTAGATAGGACTCTAAGGTAAATGTGAACCTGTTTTATACATTTAGGACTCTTACTTTATATTAAATTAAATATTGACTAGGCTGCTGTTTCGGAAATCCTCCTTTATTCGAAGTCCGCCAATTGCCTACTATGTTTATTGAATGACGCTCCTTATTTCTTTTAATGCAATCACGTGCAGATCAAGCCTATAATAAAAGTTCTTTATTTATTTGTACTTAATTGTACACCTTAATAAAAAGAATTACAGGGTAATAAATTCAAACAGCATTTTTTATATAAGAGGGGGCAAACGAGACTCACCCAATGTTAAGTGACTACCGGAGCCATGACAACTGTAAGCGGGGAACAAGGGGGGTTGAATTAATCCGACCAATTCCTCAGAGCACTCCCCGTGATAGATACGATAAAATACGCAAAGAGATGCAAAATCTCTTCGCAGCGTCAGTGAATCGAGCTGATCGGAAAGCACTCGGTCGTCGACGATTCGAGCCGCTCTGCGCTGGATGCAGTCAAGTCGAAGGAGGTGGTACTGGGGAGCCCCACGAGATGGGAAAGTATGTTTTTTTGACGGATTCCGATACTGGCTGAGGTAACAAGGGGAGTGCCTTGAAACTGAGGAGATACTACAAAGGGGTTCTTTTTAGCGGTAAACGCGCAAACTTGTGTCTTCTGAGGGCTAAACTGGACTAGATTTAGTCGCCCCCAATCCGAGACTTTATTCAGCAAAGACTCGACTTCAGACACAAGTTTGTCCCGGTACTGGGAGACGTTTTCCCGAGAAATATTGGCACCTCCGGTGTACAGAGCATGACCAGTGCTGTCATCTGCATATCAATGAATGTTGCAGGTTTGCAACATATAATTGATATGCAGAAGAAACAGCGTTGGTGATAGCACGCAGCCTTGTGGAATAATAGCACTAATAGGCTTGTAATCTGAGCTTGCACTGCCTACAACAACCTTGTTGCTCCAATCTGCAAGAAAGCTGGTGATCCAATTGCACAATTTCTCGGGAAGCCCATAGGAAGGGAGCTTCGAAAGAAGCGCTTTGTGCCAAACCCGATCGAAGGTATTCGCAATGTCTAAACTAACGGCCAATGTCTCCCCCTTTGACTTTACTGCCTCCGCCCATCTATGAGTTAGGTAGACCAGAAGATCACTAGCTGATCGACCACAACGAAAACCGTATTGGCGATCACTAATCAGCTGGTGATTCCCAACATACCTCATGAGCTGGCCGTTTACAACGGATTCCATTGTTTTGGAGAACAAGGAGGTGATGGCGATAGGCCTGTAGTTGGATGGGTCTGAGCGGTCGCCTTTTTCAGGGATCGGGTGGATGAAAGCAGTCTTCCATGATTTTGGGAACACTACTACGCGCTACACGACTACGCGCTAGATAGTAGTAGTACCGGAAAAGACGCGTTAAGACCGGTGCCAACTCTAGAGCACACGTCCTCGCACATTTGGGGCAGCAGCATTCCGGTCACAGCGGCCGATCGCAATGGAGACACCATCTGAGCAGGTCAAGATTATACCTAGTGCCTGAGTATACGCAAGCACAGGTACGCTCTCTATTCCCTCATTCTCATAGTCCAATGGGACGGTAAACCGACACGACCGGAGAGAGATCAGGCGCAGGACCAACGGCTTTATGTGCGTTACGAGATACGGGGGTGAGACACCGCCAAAACTCAATAAACTGATTTTTTATTCGCCGACCCATGATTTGATCCCGGGACCCTATGATTCAGTCAGCAGTCGCACTACTACAACCACTAGACCAACGAGGCAGTCAATTTATACCTAGTGCCCGAGTTTACGCGCACGCACAGGTGCAGACTCTATTCGGACGGCAAACCGACACCATGGTATAATCAGGCAGAATCAGGCAGAGCAGAGAGCGGCAGGGGCTGAAACAAGGCCAACACTTCAGAACTGACGACAACTAGAACAGCGAGGCTGACATAACTGTGAACAAAAATATTAAAAACCAACAATTCAAAAAAAAATTAAAATTTATTATGTCATATTCAAACTGTTAACTCACGCTATGTGGTTAACTTTACACTGGTTTTGGAGGGCCGCGTGGGCGGGGCCCAATTCGATTGTTTGTTTGTTTGTCCGTCGGCGAGCGCGTTTGTTTTGCACCTTGTCGGCGTCTCCACAGATGCGATGTTGCTTATTACTTACCCGCAGTGGACCGTAAACTAACAAGACGAGGGTTTTGCAGCGGTTTGGCGCAGATTGACACATTATTTTTATTCCAAATGTGATGTTATATGAATATATAAGAGGTAATTTTTTACAGTTTGTAATGTTATAGCAAACGCAGCCAGCGTTCTTGACATCTTAAGGCGGGAAATAGGTTATATTGTTATGATTTTAGTTTTTTATATTATAATAATATATTATATAAGGTATGAATTTAATGCAATCATCTTATCCAGCACACATAGTTACGTAAAGAAAAAAAATAAGTATATTCATTAACTAATAAAAATTATCTGAAAAGCGCGATTACGTACAGGTAATAGCGTAAAATTAATTTATTTTTATCTTTTTTTGGGAATGGACTCGAACGGTTACATTTTTGCCAAAGTAAAGTATTAACTTCTGCAATAATGTGATATTACATTGCGAAGGATTTGGGAGATTTTCGCGGCAACATAACCCAGCGGACAGTTGATGACGACAGTATCTTAAGTTCTTAAGGTTGAAAAAAAAATGTCTTAAATCTATATAAACACCAGAGCACTTTATAACGTCGTTTCTACTAACAGTTTTTATGCGCAGACACTGAATAAAAAAAAATTGCATCACTTTTACTTATCAAAATCCAGTTCAAAATAAAACAGGAGCAACAATCTGCCTGCGGTTAAGTTCCCGCCAAAACTTCTTTTAGATATTTCTTTTTGTTATTGTAGTATTTATGATTGTTGGTTTTATTTTTTATTTTAATGAATAGAGATAGCTCTTTTCTCACACTGATATTATAGACAAAAAGCGTGCTTTGTGGGTGGCATAAAAATACATAGAACCTAAAAGATACACAGCAATTTCTTAACCATTGGTAAATATGGCGGAACAGCCACCCAAGAAATTCTCAAATTTCTTGGGAGGCTGTTGACAATTAATATTTACTGGGAATTTCCGCAAAGCAATTTCCGCCAAGCGATATTTTCTGAAAAGATCTGATACTGTGTCCGTAATTTTGCCTCTGAATTTACTGTTACAGGTTCAATAGGATTTTTTTTAAATTCAATATGTTTGTTTTATCAAAACTCTTTTGCATCCATATTCCAGCTATAATATGTTATCCTTTATATTTTGTTATGTATAAACACAGACCTAAGACAAGCATGTAAATGGAATGATTCAAATCATAATTTAAAAAACTCAACTGCAAAAAAATACTGAAAGGAGTAATATTTTATACCATATGTCACTTCCACAGTTAAGACGGCTTAGGCTACAGAGTGTGCCAAAGGAATAGTTACATATATACTTAAATACACTTATATTCATTACCCTTTCTTCTGTGACAGGGTACGTACCTACGCCACACTCTACAATTAAAATCGTTTGTTTTAAATTTTAGCCGTATAACAAACTTTAAAACTCAATATGGCGATCAATCAAAACCCCTTTTGACAACAGCGTAAGTATTTAGTTTCTTTAAACAGAGAGTGACATATTGAGATTAATCGATTCTAGCCCGTAGATAAATAAAAGCTATCGACAACACTACGAGAATCCTCATCACCTTATAGATCTGCCTATTTAGCCACTTGTATTTATTACGTTTGTGTTTTTAAAATAAGAGTGACAAATGCAAACACAGTTTATCAGATGGTAAGTGAATTTCTTTGCCTAATGACACCTACATCCATCCTCGATTGAGAATCAATATGTAAATGTGTTGTCACCTCTGAGGACTGAGGTGGAATTGCTTTTTTTCAGCAAAAAGTGTCTCCGGTTCTCTACACTCACTATATACGAAACACACGCTGCATCATCTGCTATTTTACGCTCGTATTCTGTGAGAGCGTGGTCCTGCCCCGGTCGAGCCAACCTATTCGTGCTATAGCCATAATAAAAGCTGCTTTAAAAAGAAAAACAAAGTTCGCAAAATGACTCATATTCGCAATATATGATGTAGTTAATAGATGTATGATGTAGTCCACAAAGAAGATCTCTAAATCTGGGCGCGCTAGGTAGTTACTGCGGTTGAGTTATTGACAAATTTTATATTTACTCTGTAAAATAATTGTGGGATAAACACGTATAAAAACCCAGAACGACAACCAAGTCAGTTAGTATTACCATAGAGTTTTACTTTGAAGTTATAAAACAAGTTATAATAAAAGAAGACGGAAACGTTTCTATACATTCTTGAACCTAGGTTTTAACAAGATGAAATTAGTATTATTTAAAAGCTTACATATTAACAATTCAAGTTTAAAAATTTGGTTAGATTTAGCAATCTAGGAGAAGAGTTATGAAAAATTTAGTAGAAGTGAGGTTATGTCTGCTCTTTGAAAGCAGTTGTGACTACTGGTAACGTAATTATTCAGTATATTCTTCCTTACATATTAAGTCGGTTATACTGACATAATCGATTTTCTAAATTATATGTTTTGTATAAGATACAAAATATGATAAATAATAATGATATGTTTTGTAGAATTCGAAAAAACATTAAGTTTTTTCGAATTCTAGATATTAAAATAAGCTAGGTTTTTTTGTGTTTTACGTTATAAACATAGAGCCACATTTTTTTATCAATCACAAATTCTATATCAATTTGTTAACTTGAGGCCCAAAACTCCTATTCTATTTTCGCAACGTAAACTTTAATTTACTTCAACAATAAATATTACATCAATGACATAACCCAAAAATATATTAAATCAAACAGACAGTAACCCTAATTTCTACTTCGCCCCATGCAATGTTCCCCTATCAGACTGGATGGGAGGGTGGTGACTCCACCCCATTGACCCTAGCGTTTACACATTTGGGGTGCGAGGTTCGGCCACTTGATGATCACTTACAATCCCGTTGCGGTAAGCGATTTTTTTTAATTTAAGGTTCCACACATTATAATGTTATGATATTAAATGTAAACAATAAATATATATTATTTGAGAACCACATCAGAAGAATAAATATTTATGATGTATTTTTCTTTATTTGTTTATTATTATCAGTTGTTTTTAGAATTTTCAGGGTGAAATGACGGGCACAATAGTTATAAGAGCCGTGGTAGTACTGAGACAGTGGTAACACAAGCGCTTACCACAGCTTTTCGTGCTTTCCGTGGCTATTGAGAAAACCATCACAGAAAATTCTTATAACTTTTAGACCCGTACCCAGGGTTCGAACCGGAACCACTGACTAACGTCGTAGTCTGCTTATCAGAGCTTTAAAATTGAATACAGATAGAATGACAGAGGTGTAACCATCACGTAAATAATGTGCCAGGTATTTTATACTCAAGTGAAAGATGGATTATTTTAAACTAGAGGAAAGTAGGAAACAGAATTAAGTAATATACGGATTTGGCAAAAGTATTTTAGGATTCTAAGTGGGAGTCTTGGCAAGAAATTGACCACGAGTGTATTGCTGTCTCTGCCGATACGCGGCGCTAGTATTTTCAAAAATGCTATCTGTTTCACATCGCTCGCGCCGTACTACCGTCGTGCGATAGAGAGAGTTGCAAATGTTGAAATTAATTACCTACATTTCTTTTTTAAAATATTGTTTAGAGCGATAACGTTTTCATCCCTCTGAACCTTTACGAAATGAGACAATTTTGGTCTCATTAGATACAGTATAACCCTAATTTAGGCCTGTACGTTTTTCTTTTTTAGTAATTTAGTTTAGTTTAATTTAAAAAAAACGCCCGAGGAAGTTTCAAATCGAAAATACAAATATTTAGATGCCAATAACTTATATCGTACTCAATATCTCCATAAAATACAAACGTACGGACCTAGTTTTTCATTATATCTACAATATTTCCAAAAATTATGAAAATTAGACTATGTTTACGTAAGGGTTATGAAAACGTTATCGTTTTTTGTATGAACGTTTTCTACTTCACAATCCTCTTAACGTGAATAAAATGTGTGTGCACAATGAAACAAGTGCTCCAATGATAATATTAAACCTCTAGTTATTTTGTCGCCTAAATCCTACCGTCGTCATCAAAATCACCTAAAAACTTCATAAGTAAAGTAAAGCATCAATACAATGCGAAGACTTTTGTAAGCAATGTTTGCATTACTAAAGATAATTTCTCGACGAACGAAAAGTAAAAGAAAGAGAAAAGAAACAACCGATGGGGAAGAAAGGTTCTCGAGTGGCAGCCTCGTACCGGTAGTAAGTATGGAGCGACCTCAGACAAGATGGAGTGACGACCTAGTAAGACGTGCAGAAAATCGATGGATGGCTCAGGGCCGTGCTTTATGGCATTCTTTGGGGCAGGCAGTGAACTTGAAAAGGATGTAATGATGATGTTGATGATGAAAGATGATGAAAGATGATTTTTAAATACTTGGCAACGGCAAAAGTAGGTACCTACTAATCGTGCGAGTCTTTAACCAAAGGAGTAAACAGATTCTCTCGTAAATATTTCAGACAATTATGTTACTAACTATTACAAAACTATTTTAATATACAATCTGAGTTGAAACTAAATGTTATCCACTTTTATCCCAATAATTTTTAAAATCGCTAACCGAGGACCCGTGGCGTCATCCAGTCTACTATTCTCATCAATGGCGAGCGTCGGACAATGAGCTGTCAGCTATTTTGAATTTATGGCGTATTTTGTTCTTGTAGCGGCTTATGAGGTTATGCGATTGTGTCTAAATACGATGTAGACCACACAACGCACCGCGAGTACTACAGGATGCTCTGATACCTATAGTATTTTTATGAAGGTATTCGATTAAACTTTATTTTCAAAAACGAATCTAATATTCATTATTAGGTCAACTTTATATACGTGGTTCTATAAAATTAAATCAATTATTGGTTACTTTTGTCAAGAAATTCTTAACACCAGCTCTTAGTCAGTAATTGCACCTTGTGTTAGCACCTGATCTCTCAACGGTCGTATCGGATTGGACACCAATCCAATCCGATACAACCGTTGAAACATTAGACCATGAGCGTAAGAGATACGTGCACATATGATTTTCACATACTCGTGCAATATCATCATACATATACTCGTGCACTATCATCATACACATACTCGTGCACTATCATCATACACATACTCGTGCAATATCATCATACACATACTCGTGCACTATCATCATACATATACTCATGCACTATCATCATACGCATACTCGTGCACTATCGTCATACACATACTCGTGCACTATCATCATACACATACTGTGACTATCTCATACACATACTCGTGCACTATCATCATACACATACTCGTGCAATATCATCATACACATACTCGTGCACTATCATCATACACATACTCGTGCAATATCATCATACACATACTCGTGCACTATCATCATACATATACTCATGCACTATCATGTTGCACATCATTTACATCATCATACACTTCACTATCATCATACAGTGCACTATTATCATTTCGTGCACTATCATACTCGTGCATTATCATCATTTCTGCGCAGATGGCTAGTCTACAAACAATGTGTGAGTTTATCTAACTATATAAAGGACTACTTAAATTTTAAGTAAAAAAGAACAGCCTTTAACAGTTACAATCTCAAGCGTTCCATTGATGAAGCTTGCACAATCACGACAACCGTAGTAATTCCACACCACAATGTAACGCCAAAAAACTGCACCAAATACACGAAAATATAACTTATAAAGTTGTCACGCTCCTCAAGAATTCCACTAAAAGACGTTTAAGAATTCCTTAACGCATTATAACTAAGATTTATATGATTTTTATAAAGATATTAATGCATTTTGAAAATAAGGTAGCGCGTTAGTCACAGTGAAGGACAACTAAGATTTGTGAAAGGCGTTACGTATTATAGTGTGTATGTATAATCTTTCTATAATTAAGTAGACAATATAGTTATGTTTTTTTTTTCAAGGGGATGGGACACAACTGGAAGTGTGGTGGGGAATTTGGTAGTTTATGGAATGGTAGAGACATTTAATTAGCCATTAGTCATAAGGTACAAGTTTTCAAGTAATCACGATACAGCTAGCGACCGCGATATGTAGAGCCATGGTCACGTAAGATGAATCTTTAGCAGCCAAAAGACTAATAAGGCCAACATAAAATGGACACACGTGACGATACGAATAAGATAGATTCTCTTGCGTTACCAACGCACAGTTTTTTTAATGTTTTAAATCCATAGATCACACAACATAAAAGTACAATTGTCCAATTCGAGAAATAAAAGTGAATAACGGTGAATCGATCATCCGAGCCCGCGATTCTAAAGGCGCGATCACAAAACTTAAATAAAACTAAATTATAAAAGAAAACTCGAGGATCACGTCAGGAAGTTGACGAATCGACCTGTTATTATAAGGTTTTTTGTAAGAAATCAAGCGGCCAAATAATTTTAACCTTTGGGATCTTCAACTTCTTCTCAGCTAATTTTTCGTCAAAATTTAAAGTTTGCACAAGGATATAATATTTTTATAACCGTGTAGCAGCGATGTGAGAATATAAACTACTAACTACGTCCTGTGGATGTCGTAAGAAGTCAGAGGAAAACAAATCAGGGGATGGGTGACCTTTATCCTTGATTAAGAATGAAAATGCAAAAGAGTTGTCACCCCTAAGGACTAAGATGCAATGCTTCGTTTCCAATAAAAAGGGTCTCTGGTTCTCTACACTCACTATAGGAAAAACAGCAGTATTGAGCTGCTATAGTACACTGGTATTCTATGAGAGCGTGGTTCTTTCCCAGTCGAGCGAACCCACACGTGCTACAACCATAATAAAGCTGCGGCTAGAGCCACGCGCTCTACCACGTAAAAAAAATACTAACGTAACAATTTACTAAAATATTATCTATTCTCCAAATGCAAATATACTACACTATACGGGCAAGATTTGCTTCATCGCCACGCCTGGGGTGCGGATAATTTTTTATACAATAAATATTTTAAATTATTTATATTTTAATACCATATTTTACTGTTACATCTTGTTCGGAAAAAAAGCTTCTGTCCTGGGAAGAAACAGCAAGAAATCCAACGGGAATTTAACTAAAGTAATATTATACGAATAAAAAACAGAGGTTTTATAATTTTTTACTAATTATAGTAACAGCTCTGAAACGATCACCTCGGTTCTATGAATTACCCTAACAACCATGTATTACTATAGATTATAAAAACTTTAACAGTCTTTTATTCTAAGTTCTTATCAGGAAGATGCTAAAAATTACGGTTGCCGACTTGTCTGTCACTGTCTAATAGTGACTACTATGGAAAATACCCTCCTCCCTCTCCCCACCAAAAATATGAAGCAATTTCATATATATGTAGCAATATTTACTTTTGATAGGCTATACAAAACGAACACGTCTTACATATTATGTTAAGGCATTTTTTACCACTTCCTGAAAACGAATTTATTTTGTTGTAGGAAATTGTTCAAATTACAGAAAAAAACTGGTCATCGGTTGATGCCTAGGTCTGACAAGTACGGAGGACAAGGGCGGATCTGTATATAGGCTTTTTGGGCTGCAGTCCAGGGCTCCTTAGATATAAAGGGCCCTCAGCTCCCAGTGAACACAATAGCTGTCAAAGCTTCAAAAATATTTATGATAAAGTGAAAATATCATGAACTTTAGTGAAAATGAGGATGAGAGTTGTTGCTTCAGAATTCACCATTGTCACGTGCTATAGACGTGACAATGGTGTTAATATCATCTTACAGGATATTGACATACTTACATGTAGTAAGACGAAATTCATATTTGCAGCATAAGCATAGCGTTGAAAATTGTAATTTTTTTTAATTTTAAAGTTATAGCATCGCATTGGCTTAATAACTGTAATGATTTTATAATTGTGTATTAACTACATAAAATAAAATAATAATTTTTGTTAAAAATTTTGATATTCTTAATGTATTGGCGTGTTTCAGTAATTGGTCTTACTCATTATTAAATTCTTTAAGCGTTCTTACAATGTTCCTATGTACTTTAAAATATTTTATGCCCCGCCTATGATTCTTTTTTTATAATTTCAGTTAATTTGAATGGTCCAATTTTATTAGGTTAGGTTAGGTTATATTAAGCAATGATTCATTCTGTGTGCCCGGGCTCATCTTCAGAATGGCTGCGAGCAGTTTCAGAAGTGGTCTAGGTTATATTTTAATAAATATTTAATATATTCTAGCCAGGCAGTGTCGGGGTGGTAGCTAGTATATTAATAAAACGTCGCGCTATTCACCTAAATAATGTAGTAATAATGAATCTTTTTATCTGTCTCAATTCTCACAGGTTTTTTTAAGAATTTACCAAAAAATATATCACAAACTTAGCTAAGAAACATATTATATACGAGTATGTACAAAAAAATAATGAGACTAACCAGCCTGTGACCCAGCTATACTCGTATGTGTGATTTGTGTTCACCGTTGGTATTCCGCTGCAGCAACGATTTTTAAATCAATATAAAAAAGGTCACAGTATATATTTTCTTTCGTATCGGTTAATAAAACAAAAATATAATTTGTCCATTGTGTATTGTCCTGCAATCAAGATGGCGGGCGATCGATCACGTTCAACACAGAATTTGACAGATCGACTCGATTCTGTATCCCATCTAAAGAGTATCCAAAAATGCATCAAAAGCGAACGCAATCAAGCCCATTGTATTTTGAATAGATTTAACTCGATTTGTTTAGGTTCGATCAATTTTCTGGTATCAGTGACAATTTTTACGCAGAAAATGTATTCGATAAAAACGACAAAAAATTTTGTCATCGCAATACCGCGAAACGCGTATGTTTTTAAATTCTCTTTGTATTAGTAAACATGATGTTTAACTTCATTATTGCCACAATAACCTGTGGAAATAAAATTCTTGAGTGCTATTAATTAGAGTTACCGGACAATGTTCAGACAAATTTCTTCATCCCTTTCGTGTTGTGAAAGGACCAATTTTTTAAATAGAATAAGGGCGACAAATGAGCAAACAGTCCACCTGATGGTAAGTGGATACTGTGGTCCATAAACTACCAACTGTCAAACTGTCTATGTACTAATAATGCGAGTGCCGCTACTAAATAGAAAGATAAGCTATCGCGTTTTGGCGATAGAATCAAACAATATGGCGCACAGTAGCCCCCAGTGGTACGAAGCGAAACTAAATACTAATTAGGAACTAAGGCGCAACTAAACCAAAGTATATTGTCCAAATTTCAGTTCAGCAATCCGACTTGATTGGGCCATAGGTTGCTTGTTCAAATCCATATCGACTGGACCAAAAATATGGGTGCGCGAAAAGTGACCCAAGGTATGGCATTTTATACATTTAGGCAACCTCAATTAAAAATCAAAATGCAGAATGCGTTATCACTTCTAAGGACTACGACGGAAAGCATCGTCACCAGTAAAAATCTCTGCACTTGCTGGGTTTAGTATACATCATATATAGACATACATCACATTTGATAGACCACAAATCCTTGCGAAAGAACTTCGATTCCTAAAAGGAATGATATGTAAGGCTATTGAAATCATCCTAATTTCAATAGAGAAAGAGGTTGGGTACTACTGCTTAGGACTCTATAATTAATTAAATTAAAACTAAGCCCAAGCATACCACTGCAAGACTTCAAGACACAGTAAGTTCATTCTGCGTAGATTGGACCATAAATAATAATTAAAAAGCTGAAGGTGCTCCATGTTAATGCTGACATTGGAACTTCAGTCACCTCATTCTCCCGTGACCATGGGAGCTGGAAAGCACCCGAAATGTCGGGAATTAAAAATTAAAGAAATTAAAAGCAATAAAATCAGTAAAAGTAGGTAATTGTTGAAAAACTGTATTTGTAAAAATAAAAACTTTTATATTTTAAAAATCCCTACTTTTTTTAAAACAAATCCTTAACCATTTCATTCTTTTAATTGCATATTATCATATCCATATGCTTTTATATATGGGCACCAATGGCCGAAGTGTCTATGAACGGTGGGCATTCCCCTTTCTCCTCGGAGTGCTCTGATAAGATCTCCGCTCTACCTATGGCCTCGTAACAACGACTGTCTGCATTGTTGGTAAGCGACAGAGGAGGGGGCGGTCGTTAATAAAGGGTCACGTTAGTAACTTGCATTTTGTTTAAACAATGATTCGGCGATTGTGGGAGAACAATTTATTGATTTTTTTTCAGAAAAGGAGCATCAGTAAAATGTTTCTCGGTCTCCGGATCTCCGGTTCTCCAAACTTAACATATGAAATACAGCAGCATTAAGAAGACGCTGGTAGTGAGTCTCAGAGTCCCAAATCCCCTCTATGAAGCAATCTATGAATCTTTTTCTAAAGAAAAGAATATTAACAATACTATAAACTTTACTAATATTCCCCTTAACCACTCGTGGTAAGCTTAAATTGCTTGTGTTACGAGTGGTTCACGCCAGTAGTCGAATGGCGGATTCGAACCCACGACCTTTTTGAGTTCGCGGTCCGCGCCCTGCCATTAGGCTACTGGTTTGGTGTGGAGAATGACAGGCTGTAACGAACGAATGTTTGCTCCTCGCTTTATTTTCCCTTCTGCTGCCTTTTGCGATACTTACGAGACGATATTCTTGCACTAAAACCCTCTCAGAAACGAGAGAAGACCCAGCCTATTAGTGGGCCATATAAAGGCTGTAACCAGCGGGGTGATATGGGGTAGTGGCAGAGATGTATTTATAATAAAGCACACCAGGCACCAGAACGTCGTTCCATCTAGTGGGGGATGGCCCTACACTTCACTTACCGGTACGAGGCTGCCACTCGAGAACCTTTTTTCCCCAACAGTTGTCGGTTCTTCGAGCTATATGGCCGGCCCATTGCCACTTCAGCTTACTAATCCGTTGGGCTATGTTGGTCACTCTGGTTCTACTGCGGATATCCTCATTTCTAAGTTTATCACGCAGAGAAACCCCGAGCATAGCCCTCTCCATAGCTCGCTGAGCGACTTTGAACGTCCTCATACGGTCAGCAGTGAAGGCCAGCTTTGTGGCATTGCTTGGGGGAGGCCTATGTTCAGCAGTAGACTTGTGAAGGGCTGTAATGATGATGATGAATGATGACATTTTCAATGGAAATTTAGCGATTAGTAAATTTTTATATGGTATCAATATACTTAGTCAGGTCATAAGTTATGTCAAAAACTTTTTAATAAATTAATTATACACTTTTTGATAATTATATAGAAATTTATATGAAATGAAAGGTAATTTAATTTAGAGTACAATTTTATTTACATTATTCAAAATTCCCGTGTTTTGATTTCTTATATTTACGCGAACACTACACATTGAAATAATACTAGTTTTTACGGAATTTATCGCGTATAATTAACTTTTTAAATACCCGACGTTTCGAACGCTTTACAGCACTCATGGTCACGGGCGGGACTGAGATGTTCAACGTCCATATGTCATAGTTAACCGCGGTTACCATAGATTAGAATTTAACTTTTGTTGCGATCTATGCAGTATGAACTTATGGTATCATGAATTCTTGCAGTTGTATGCTTGGGTTGGGATTTAATTTTATTTATTATAGGATCCCAAGCAGATGGTAGCACCCAGCCATCTTCTCTATTGAAATTAGGATGTTTTTTGATTTCAATAGCCTCGCGAATCATCCTTGGAAGGAATCGGTGTTCTTTAGCGAGGATCTGCGGTCTATCAAATCTGATGTAGTGACGGGGGCGATCCTGTACGTGTTCACAGACTGCAGACTTCCCGGAACGTCGATTCTTCACATCAGCTATATGTTCTGATGTCGACGCTCCGGGAAGTCTGTGTGCGCTACTCTGTGTTCGTGCGGTTGGTTTTATATCGAATAAACATAGGTAGAATGATCAGTAGGTAATAGTAGTTTGTATTGTTAAATAGCTAAATTATATCGAGAACAATTTTTAAATTTTGTCATTTATTTTATATATTATATTTGCTTATTTAATATAATATTACATAATATTATATCTCAATTACATTTTAATGATATTTTTATCTGAATTTAAAAGGTATTTATGTCAAATATAAAAAACATACTAAATGCATGTTTAACAAAACTTATTAATACAACATTTAAATTACATATATATATATATATATATATATATATATATATATATATATATATATATATATATATATATATTTAAATTAAAATAAGAGTCGTTCATAAATGCTGGGCACGCGAGAGTTGAGTTGAAAATAGACGAATTTGGATTTTTAAATCTCGCGTGTTAAATATTATTCTTATTTTTATTTGTTTTTATTTCTCCCTCTGTATTGAGGGGTAAAAAACGGACACACGGGCCTTGACCAAGTGTGCACGCAGGAAAAATGAAAGAATTACAATGATGACGGTGATGAGTTAAGAAATTTACGTGTGAGACGACAGGTGTTCAGTAGGACTGCTTTTTGTATAAGTGTAAGAGTGCATTTAGGCATTCGAAGCATGTTAAGGCTGGTTTGAAGGGTCTTTGGAACTATACCAGTTGTAGATATGATGATAGGAACTATTTTTACGAAATCTACTTGCCATTACTTTTTTATTTCGATAGCTTGGTCTACGAGTACATACTTTGTCATTTTTTCCGAATGTGTAGTAATGAGGTTGTGTGTGTTGCAAACTGCTATGTCTATTATAAAAACAGATTTTTTAATTTTGTCTAGTATTGTTATGTCCGGTCTATTGTAGTGATAATTGTAGTCTTGTCTGTTATAATTGTCCTGTCCCAATATATTTTGACGGAATTACTTTCTAAAATAGTGCTGGGAATATATTTATAATAGGCAAACTTTTTTAGAATGAATGAATGTTTGTGGGCCAGGTTTTGGTGGACAATTGCAGCAACTTGATCATGTCTATGTTTGTAGTCAGTTTGAACTATAGATTTACATGCACCTGTAATATGTTGAATTGTTTCTGTGCTACTGTGACATCTTCTACATAAGTCAGTTGGAGGGCTGGGAATAAGAATAATGTGTTTTTGATAGTTACGAGTATCTATTACTTGGTCCTGAATAGCAATTACAAAAGACGGAGGCTTTTGTAATTTTTTGTAAACTCTGGGAAGAGTTCTCCGCGTCGGAGCCACTCGTTTGACGCTTGCCTGTCAACATGTGCTTGACTGAGATCGGCAAGGTGCCTACCATGCAGATACTTTTGTCACCACAAATCTATTTTCTGCTGTTTACTTACTATCTTGAGTTGAAAATTTCTGTCATTTAGATTAAGAGGAGTTAGCTTTTTGTCTATACCTACAATATATTTGTGCAGTTGCGAATGTTCAGATTTTACATAGAAATATTTTCGTTTGTCTATTAGATTTTTGTGTAAATTTTGTATTTCGATGATGCCTCTCCCTCCATCTTGGCGTGGTAATGTGAGACGTTGTGTACATGATCTAGGGTGATGTTTTCTGCTTACTGTCATATGTGTATTAATTGTGCGTTGAAGTTTAACTAAATCACTCTGAGACGAATTTATTATTCCAAAAGAATAGATGAGAATGGGTATCGCGCAGGTATTTATGGCTTTTATAATATTGCGTGAATTTAGCTGAGTTCTTAATATTTGGTTTATTCTAATTTAAAATTTTTTAGTTAAGTCTATTTTTGCTCGTTTTTGATGTATCTGTTTGGACTGATGGAACCCTAAGTATTTATATGTGCTATGTTCGTCCGTGGGCTCTATTTGTTCACCAGTATTGAGTATATATGTATTGTTTATTGATTTTCCAATGTTTTTCAAGTGATAGAATGTACTTTGCATTTATCAACACCAAATTGCATTTTTTATGTATGTAGAAAATGACTGTGTTAAGTCTGCTAGTTTTGTAAGTTCAGTGTTGTTGGTTGCATAAATTTTTATGTCGTCCATGTACAGTAAATGTGACAGAATGTGATATGAGTTATTATATTTTAATTTAAAACCTACATTAGTACTATTGAGTAATTCTGATAACGGGTTGAGGGCTAGACAAAACCATAACGGACTAAGACCGTCTCCCTGAAATAAACCTCTTTATATTTTCATTGATTCAGTACTTAAGGAACTGTTATTTATAAATTTTAGTTTCATTTTCCAATGAAGCATGGCTACATTTAAAAATGAAATCAGACTGGTTTGAATTTTGTAATATTTTAGTACATAAATTAACCAGCTATGAGGGACAGAATCAAATGCCCTTTTGTAATCAATGTACTTTATATGAATATTTCTATTTTTATTGTGTGCTTGTTTCATGTCTATTGCATCTATTATCAACTGTTCTTTACATCCCTGGCTATTTTTCTTACAGCCCTTTTGTTGTTCTGCAAGAATATTTTGTGTGTCAAGGTGTCTGCAGATTGTTTCGCTAATGCATCCTGTAATAATCTTGTACTTATATATCGTTTGTAGGCATGTTATAGGTCTGTAATTTGCTGGGTCTTTTGGATCTGAGCCTTTCGGAAGCATGTAAGTTAGACCGCTTGTTATGAATGTTGGCATATTATGTGGTGAATGTATGAATTGACAAATATGATTGTGGATAAATGGATATGTACATGTGAGCTTTTTGTACTAGTAATTATGTATATTATCGGTAACCAGTGCTTTCCAATTTTGTGTGCGTTTGATTATTTGAATGAATGTTTCTACGGTGATGTTTTCAAAATCCGTTTGTTTAATATTTGGTGTGTTTGCTATTTTGTCTAACCACTCAGCCTTACTATTATGTGCTACTGGGTTTTCCCATAGGCCTGCCCAAAATTGTTGTAAGTGTTGTGGTGATGGGAATTGAGCAGAACGTATAGTATTAATATGGTGTTCGTGCCCTAAAGTTCTGTAGAACTGTTTTTCATTATTTAAAAAGTTTGCATTTTGTTGTTTACGTTTAGTGCATGTTAAATATCTTCTCAATCTATTTGATAGCGCTTTTAATTTTTGCCTGAGTGTATCGAGAAAATATTGTGGCTCCGTGTTAGATTCTTCATGTTGAGAGTGTGTTTTATATTTCCTCTTTATTTCTTCTGCAGTCTTTAATATTCTCTGATTTCTATTTCCTATTATGTATTGTGATAATCTTCCAATTTCTAATCTATATTTTTCTATTCTGCTTTCAATTATTCTTTGCCAGGTAGGTTTTCTATTTCGATTGTTTGCAGTTATATTTCCCTCTGTGTTAAATCTGGTACCATTACATAAGGCGGCTGTATAAGCTGCTGAATATATTAAGGTATGTAATGAAATAAAATCTAAATCATGATTAAGATGACTGGGTAAAATTTCGTAATTAAAGTAGTGAACAATCTGAGCAAATTTTCGTGAATATTTTTGCTTTGGGATGTATGGTCTTGCTTGAGCATCAGTTGTGCTAAATATTGCAATAGCATTATTAAATTCTATTTCAATTTTGTTACTTTCCATGGGATTTTGTAATTTGGAGTTTTCCTTTTGAGCATTACTTAATGTACATGTTTCTATGACAGTGTTTGTGCTATCTATCATGTTTTCAAGTTTAGTATGTTGTGTGGGTGTAAAGATGTCTGTTGTGCTTTCATACTGGGTTTGTTGCGTTTGTTCTACTACGGTATAATTTTGATCTGTAACTAGTTGTCGATTATTCAGCTCCAATTTCAATTCTACTTCTCTTCTCAATTTGTGAATTTTATTTGAGTATTTCTTATTTTTAAATATTAATCTTCTTTGGTCGGCAATCCTCTGTTTAGTAAGGTAAGATAAATATGGATGTCTTTCTATGAACAGCTCATACAATATTTTTCAAAAAAAATTCTTCAATCAAACGATCTTTCTCCAACTCAGTTACTTCAAGATAAAACCAAATGATGTCTTCATTTATTTCATCCGACCATTTCATCCTGGTATTGTTCGCAGTATTTGTTTGTGACGGTGCTGTAATTTGAGTGCTGTGTGTGTGTTTGTGGTTCTCATTCTGTATAATATATTCTCTTACTTCATTACCTATTTCGTCTAACAGTTTTTGTGGCAGTAGTTTTCTTCTCAATATAGCTCGAGTTTGTTTTCCTAGGTGTTGTCGAGTGGCTTGCATTTCGGGATATCTACTTTCAAATTCCTGGTGTAAAATTTCTAGGTAATAATCATGTGGGTGTGTATTTTTTTTTTCGCGCACGTATTTGCCCAACAGTAGGTGCAGGTTTAGTAGCTGATGCCTCCTGCACAACAGCTGTTGACCTTGTATTTCTTGATGTATATGAAGATGATGGTGATGTATCAGGTGATCGGAATAAGCCATGAGTTGAGGAAGGTGATGTAATATCACCAAAGAGTGAATATTCGGAAGATACCGTAGATGAAGGTGAATGTGATCGTTCGGCTGTAGCAATTTTTTCGAAGGAATCCCGCCTGTTCAGTCCCCCGTCGCCAACGGTTCGCATGCTGTGGCATCCAGCGTTGGCTCCAGATGCGCCCCGACGAACTCCGGGAAGCGGCCGTAAACTATATCTCTTAGATTGACTGTCCATACAATTCTCCATAAAATGGGTTCAGGATCGTTAGTTTGGGTAGGTTATAATTAAATGATTTATTGGCAAGATGTTAAGGCCGAGTTATCAGTACTTAATGCCGTAAGCCCCCCACCACGTCAAGGTGATCCCACGGGGGGATATTATTATTATTATACATAATTGTTCCACTTTGACTTTGATGTGGAAACCTAAAAAAATAAAAGAATAATGAGCAGATTTAAATATAAAAAAATTGCCTAATTATGATAACTTATATATGTTTCTACAAAAAAAATGTGTATTATAATATAATTCGTCATATCTATATTAAGTACCTACAGAAATGTCGCATCTGAACAAATTCATTTCATCATCTATATTCCATGACACGAGATGGCGTCTTAGGAATAATTAGTTTTATTATTAATTTATAATACTTTTTTTATTAATTAAGTATCTTATTAACCGATGAAAAGTAAGTCCTTGGTTTTTACTAACATTTCTTGAATTATTTGTGCAATAGCTAAGTACACACGATGGCATATTTTTATCAAGAGATTTTTTTTAAATCAACACAACACGTGACAACTCTACAAGCGCCTAGAGAATGACTGATTAAGTGCGCTGTAAGCACCGCAGTTGAATGGAACGGAATAGCTGAATGCAGTGTCGCCTCTAGTACGTAGTACATAATAGCTCAATATGTCAGATAAAGTTTTGCGTTTTTCGTGCCCTTTGAGCTGGTGCACAGTCCTGTTGGAATATCCACTGTCTGTTTTAGAACAATTTTTACGAAAGAAGTTCCACTATGTTTGTTAGGACGGTATTTTGGTACACCTCGGCACTGGTTTTTACTCATTTTTGACAGAAAAACACCTCAGGTAAGTCTGAATATGATACTCCAAGCCAAACCATGAGTGTCGAAGGATAATGTGCTCGTTAAACCCTCGGAATACGTGTACTGGCTTCTTCACTGCTGTGGACCCTACCTACTCCGATGTTAAAAAAATTTTCATCCGAAAACAAAATTTCGCGGTATTTTTTTTCTCGCGTACCGCCGAAACAAAGCGCTCTTCCAGCCTATTTTTTTTCAAACGCTCGTTCAAAAAATGTCCGATCTTCTAACGATAAGCTCGTAGTCCTAGGTCTTCATTGATCACTCTTTTGATCGTAGTTCTGCTCAGGCCCATCTGAGGTGCTAAGATTTTTTTTACGAAAAGGATTTCGTTGGATTTGCGCCTTCACTGAATCGTTTGATAGTGTGCTAAACAAATCGATTATTTTTAATTTTTGTAAATTTGAATATTGAAAATCTCTTTTGGCACGTAACCACAGCGGTGCTACGCGATAACCGCTACTCTATCTTCTTTCTTCGACCACTCCATATTTGAAAATGAATGAAAATTAATGTTTCTTTTATTTTCGGTAAGCGCAAACGTTATATTTTTAAAATTGGTGAAGTTCATCTAGCCAGTATTCAAAAATTTTAAATAATAAGGTTTTGACAGTATTTATGACCCAACTAAGTACACAGCTTTTTTTTATCTTTTATATTGCACGTATTTTTATTATAACTATGCAAATTGATAGTTAAAAGGAAATATTACCTCGGGTTTTATATATAATACTAAAAAATATAATTTTAAAAAATTTAAAATATTTCTTTAATTTTTAAAGACTGAATGCATTATCACTTTACTTTGCATTGATATTGATGTGCTACGTGAGATCACTTTTGACGATATTATCAGGGATTTTGCTATTCATTATTTTTAAAAGGTCAAGAAAAACAGTATTTTAGCCACTAAAGTATACTTTAAAAATTGTAACTATTTTACTTAAAGTAACCAACATAAAATAAAAAACTAGGGCTTCTATAAGCGCTAGGCCATTTGCTGTAAAACCTAGGGCACCAAAACGTTTAATCCGGCGCTGGGTAGTGGACATTTTTATGGGCCACTACATGGTCACAATAACAATACGCTGTTAAAATCTATATCCTTTAATGACCACAAATAGATCATTATTTGTGTCGACTAGTACTCTAAAACCTGCGATTTTAAAATAAGTTTGTATTTTTTCAATAATCTTAGGTAAATGCAGAAAATTAATAAATATTAAAAAGATATGGTTTCAGCTCGTATAAAAATAAAGTAAATCTTTCAGAAGAAAACTGATGGAAACTGCAATTTATGCACAAGAATTATCTTATCGAGACAAAATTGATTCTAACATTTCCCGATCGCATCGGGGGTTGAATTGTTAAGTCTCCCATAAACCGCTTGCGACAACAATGCCCTTATATCCATGTGCGCGTCTGCCTGTATGTAACATAAAATATAAATCGTTCGGGAACCGCAACAAATGCAGGGACCATTAAAACAAACAAGCTTGCAGCTGTGAGGGCCGGAGCAACTCGTGCAGAACGCTCTGCCCCTAAGCCCGCCTCCGAAAGAAGCACAAAAATCAACATAAATAACAATACACACCCCTATCTCAGACACTATGACAACCTGCTCAACAAAAATGACTTATTTCACCTCTACGGTACAGATTAAACTCGACCCTAAAGCAAATGATTTATGTGCGAAAATAAAAAAATAAACAATTGTTACATACACGAAACTTTATGGGAACAAGAAGCGTGCAACAATTGAAAAATATTTCGTCTCTTTCGTCCATTCAATAGCAATGTTATCCCTCTACTCTTGGGAGCTTTTATTAAATTTATTGTTAAAGAAATGTATATAAAAGTTGTTGAAACGTAGAAGGGTCCCAGTCAGTGAGTTTGGTCGACACGAACTATTTCGTTTCGTAAACATGTTGTCCCTTGAGCAAAATTATTCAAGGCTGTTCAGGCCGTGGGATGTGTGTGAAAGTAAAGATACAGAAATACAAAAAGACGTGATAAGTGATAAAACTAATTCCGAAAATCATGCGAAAGCGAAAAAAAGAAAACCGGATGATAACAAAAGAGAAAACCGTTTACGGAAAATTCGCGGGACTTTTAAGAAAAATGAAGGGAACATTCATCAAGACGCGACTGTCTCCACTACAACTATAGAAACGGATGGTGATTCAAAAGATAAGTTAAAAGATAGCATTCAAACCGACCATTCGTCTGATACGTTGAGTTCAGTCACAAAACTAAGCATGTGCTGCGACAGATTGCTGCAAGAACCTGATAAAAAAGAAGAGAAAAAGCAGAGAAAAGGTATAGCAGTGTCACCTATAGTTGTACCGCCCTCTACAAATCCATATTCTACCAACTTACTGCCGCAAAACATAATACCTCTACCACAATCTTACCAACATGCAATAATGCCTGAGTATATTTCTGCTGACATCGCACAAGCGTTAGGAGTACCTCCTACGGATCCCTTGTTACTAGAATCATTAGCACAGGGATACGCAATGGAATTAGAATACGCGAGAATA